>OX104125.1:3747833-4153509 GCA_944474755.1 Limnoperna fortunei
CGCTTACAAGGGATGTGTACAGACGGACAGACAGACAGAAGGACAGACAGACAGACAGGGTGATTCCTATATAGCCCCAAACAAGTTTCATGGGGGGGGGGGGGGTTATAAAAATTGAATTCAATGAAGTTCGCTATATATTTGTTTGCATTATTTGTTTAGAGGTCCTACAAGTTCCGTTGAATTTGTTGTAATGAGAGAAATTTCAACATTTCATATACTATCCACATATACTATCCACTTGGATTGTATAATTTATGGAATGTTGATGGCAAAGATGTATATTTAATACCAGACAATTCATAGCGACCGTGCCAATATTAATAATTTGTTTAATGCGACGAAGTTTAATGGGTAGGTTTTATTTGTCCACGATATTGTTATTGTGCCAGAAATCAACAAATCTGAGAAATGTAATTAATATAAATGTTATAACCTTTTTTCGTCATAATATATATATATATATATATATATATATACGTCTACAAATAAAGCCTAACACTGTTAGAATTAGATTTTTAACACTGTCAAATTTTTGCTTACCCTCAGAGGGATTCGAACTCACACCGTTTTGACACTGTCCAGCGGTCTAAACCCCTCGGCCAAATCCGCTATATAAGAATATAGCTTTATTAACCGAGGTGAACGTAGACATAGACATAGTACATGTGTACTAGCGTGTGACGATGGAATTTTCGTAACCAATACGTATTAATTTTACAGTAAACTAATTCAGCATTTTTGTATATATTATATAGGATGACAAAGTTATTTGTCATACAGTCACAGTAAGTAATTTATATACTTAAGATTGGAGTCGAACGCACCCTGCCCACAATGAGAATCGAACCCGCAATCTCGGTGTTGACAGATCACGTGATCAATAGTGGACGAACTACCTTAACCACTCTGCCACCGAGGCCCCCTCAAACATGAATAGGTTTTGTCATATATTAATTATAGACTGATAGTACGGAACTATTGTTAATGTTAAAAATAACTGATTAAAGCGAAAGATATGAGACTCACAGTTCAGTGCGTCATCTGTCGGACGCTTGTACTGTGAAATAATTTTCTAACAACTGGTAATTTCTGTTTATCTGTAATCTAATTGCAGCAATTAAATACTCTTACGCCTGACCACAAAAATTAAAATAGGAGAATATCAAGTTATAACAATTGGCAAATTTATATCTAAAGGTCATACTCAAAATGTCGGAACACTCTAGTTTCAGTGTCAGGAGAAATTTAACTAAAATAAATTCGCCATTTTTGCAATTGTAACAAACATTTTTGAATCTGTCAGAATCTCTTTTGCATGTAGGATGCTTTGATACTCATTGTATTATGTGGTAAAAAGTACGCGTTTCTTCGTGCTTTACAAAAAGTCGCAAATCAATTTGGGAAAACTTTATGCTCCTCAGAAAAACCTGACATATTTCAATTAGCAACATATCTAGAGCGGTTTTTTGTGTATATTATTTTTTTAAATTAGAGTCATTCATGTTACCTTCGTTGAATGTCGTGCAATTATTAGAGACAAGAATGGCGCGTTATCATTAGCGTCATGAATTAAAACCCTGTGCCAGGTTAGTTTTTTTTATTTAGTTCTTGTGTGAACATATTTTTACACCTAAAAAATACCTCTTGTTCAACTTAAGAACGCCTTTGGTTTGGTTTGAGTTACATAATAATGCTATTTAAAATGAGTTCTTGGCAAGGCTCCTTCACTGCCCGTTGAATATATGTGTTTATTAAGGTTCGACGAACACGTGTATTTTTTTACATGTCTGCGTTATTGTTTTGGGTCGCGGTGTGTTCGAATGTTTATCCGGGTATGGCTAGTTAATAGTGAGGATAGCACGGACAGAATATGACGGGTATAGGCGGGAAAAATTGTCGTGTTAAGGTTGAGACCATAGCTGGTCATTCGAAGCTCGAATTTCAGTGCAGCAAACTTCAAAAAATAAATTAATAATTTATAAAATATGTTTATATGTTTTTAATTCTTATTCTTTTTTCTTGTAGACTGTCATGTACAACATGAATGGATTTGTGATGTTTAATTTGCAATTTTTGTAATGTTTAAAAAAAATGTGCTGCACGCATTGGCGAGCTGTTCCTATAAATGTGTTTGTTGTTGGTGGATAAATACTTTATGTTCGGTTTAGTTGGACGAAATAGAACATAAAGAATATTGACCTATTATAGCCGAAATTGTATGTGTTAGTTATAATGATTAAAATAAATATTTCAGTAATGAATTGTCCAAATGCCAGCACGTTTTATTAATAATTGTCTATTATTGACTTCTCAAACTGGAACTGTTTTTTATAGTGTGTCTGTAAGTGCTTAAGATCCAGCCAGTATGACAGCAATATTCAGCGACATTCAGCACGAACAATACATCACCTGAACAACCGGGAGCAAGCTTTGACTGCCACTGGAAAATTATGAACCATTTATGGATGAAAATTTAATCTTTTTAGTGCTACAATGAACACACTCTTTTTCGAAATGGGTCACTGTCGTGGTAGAAGCATGGCACTCTGAACACTTCACCAACTACGGTCCGTGGAAAGTCATTCTTTATTATAATATAATAATAAACTTTACATATTCCATCATTGAGGGTATTTTAAGTTGTATAACTGATCCAGCTGACACATTGAAACCAATTAGTTTTTAATAATAGTCCATTTAAATGGGCGGAAACACAAGCATAAGCATATAATTTATTCTGTCACCTTTCTAATGTGTAAAATTTGTGGTCAGTTTCCCAGTCGTAATTAACAACGAATCTAAAGTGGCATTTGGCGCAGCTACCAGCAGTTCATGATCAATACCCGTTGTAGATTAATACATAAAATTTAGTTAACAAGACATAATGACTGTTATTATGTAAGTATTGTAAAATTATAAAAAGCACCTAAATATATAATTGCAAAAGATATTAAACGTGACTAACAAAATGTACTCTAGCATTTATAAAGTCCTGTCGTTTTCATTGTCAGATTAGATTATCTATCCACAAGTACAAATATAACGATGTACTTTTACAAGTATCTATCCTCTGTTTCATCATAATTTTCAACATCAGAAGTTTATTGCCAAACTGGTTGGAGTAGTCAACCCGTTTTGCAATAAGAACGCATTATGCAATAACCCGTTTTGCAATAAAATTGTCAAACATGTACAAATCGTACTTCATGATGTTGTGGATTATCTATCCACAAGTACAAATAAAACGATATACGATTATAAGTATATATTCTGTTTTATCATATTTTGTCAACATCAGAAGTGTATTGCCAATCGGGTTAGAGTAGTCAACAAATTTTGCAATAACCCGTTTTGCAATAAAATTGTCAAACATGTACAAATCGTTCTTTATGAGGTTGTGGATAGATTGTGGATTATATATCCAAACGGGTATTATTGCCAAACGGGTTGGTGAAGTCAACCCGTTTTGCAATAAGAACGCATTTTGCAATAACCCGTTTTGCAATAAAAATATTTCTAAACGAAACATTAAATTAATGAAACTACAGATCGTTCCTTATTGGCTTATCTAAGAGCTGTTGTGAATATAAATATATATCAGCACCTATACCATCGAATTTCTGATATATACATGGCGACATCAAAAGTTTATTGCAAACCAAAATGAACCAGAATCAATCGTACAGAGATTAAACATACACTTAATACAATAATATATACTATATACAAAGGTACACATGGCGGTACAGAGAGAAAGCAAACAATATACAATGTCAATATTTGTTCAGTAAAGAAAAAAGCATAAAAAGACTTCGCTGGAGAATCTTTTTCAATACAATTCTAATAAACTTACATAGTTTGTTTGAAGGAGTATGTTTGCTATTCATCAAATGGTTAAACTGATTAATATTCGGCCTATTTCCTTACTTCAAATAGAGACATTGTTGACGTTCTTCCGTTAATAAATTACAGATAAAAAGGTAATGAAATTCATCACCAGTTTCATTTGCTTCACATAAAGTGCATTTTCTATCCTTACGCGGTGTATTTCACCACCTCCCAGATTCTAAAGGTAGATTGTGGTTGCATTTCTTTCATCTACAAAAGGGTAAAGTAGTTTTCAAATTCCTGTTTATCTTTAAATACCATATAATAAATTGAGTTTGGTGAGTCTTGAATAATTGATACCCAGTTTTGACAAAATTGATCAACTAAGCTTTTCTTGACAAAAGCATGAAGCCACGAAATACTATAAAATCGTTGAAAATCCCAAATATATGGTAGTTCAGATGTGATTAAAATTGACTTTATATGCTTCAGCCAATCTATCTGGTTATTAACATGTTTAAGGCACAGATCATGCAAAATGCGTGGCAGTTAGGATTTTACCATATCCTAAATGAGACTCGCTCTAATACACTCGGGATTTGTTAAGAAAGATGATCTCCCAGAGTCTATCAGAGCGAGTTCCACCTTTTACAATGTTCCCTCGTACTGTTAATGATATTATGATAACCAGTCCATAAATGCTCATCCGTGAATATTTTCTTTCCATTAGGCGTCATTATCCTACGAATATATTCACCAATAATCTGTAATATGCTCAAAATTTATATTTAGCTTCATTGGTTCCACACAAAATATTGGAAGACCTCGTTAATGTTCTGAACAAATGCCTCATTAACTAGTAGCTACTATCGAAAAACTTGCAATCATTTGTTCAAATATAGATATATATTTTTCACCCACTATCACCATTTATCAGAGTTTGTAGCAAGCCCAACATTCGCCAATAACTACCCTTTCCTAAATAAAGGACCCCACAAGTCGCAAACGGAAATTTTGCCATCCTCATCTGTTCAGCCAAGAATGATTTAAACACCTCGATATTCTCTCGAGATCTCGTTTAGGATATTATCATATCCTAAATGAGACTCGCTCAAATACACTCGGGATTTGTTATGTATTGGGAAGAAAGATGATCCCCAACGAGTCTACAACACCTTTTACCTAACACCGAAACAGGCCAACATAAAATGCAACACCTTACCACATAATGTGCCATTACTCACCTAAAACACCTCCCCCTCCCCAAACAAAATTACCAGCATAATACAAAGTTCTAACCACTGAATCGAAATATATGCATTGTATACGCTTCCTGGCATTGTGCAACTCCAATCCCTGCTCCAATACTGTATTTTTTACATCAGTTACCCTTTCGCCTCCACAAAATTGACAAAAACTACAACTCTTACAATTACAACAGCCACAAACAGCACAGTTTTGAAAATCTTCCTCCCTTACAATTCGTAAGGGAGGAAGATTTTGAGAACTGTGTTGCTTGTGGCTGTTGTAATTGTACACATAAACATAAGCCTACAAAAAAACAATTAAAATAATTTGCACCTACCAACAATATACATGTCAGTCGGAATGCAATTTCTCATAATGGCTTCCATTTTCTTGACAAGGTCACGTGATTTTCGATTTGAAAATTTGAAGTTTTTATTTCACGATAGATTAAATGCAAAACGGACTCGTATGCATATAAAAATTGTGGTATTGGCATATTCTGACAATATTTTGATCCTTAGATATCTGATTTTCATATTTTTTAAATCAAATATGGCATACTGTGTAAAATTTTGAAGAATTTCACTGAAAAATGACGACGAAGAAATGGTGGAAGTGAAATTCGTCGATTTTAAATATTGCACCACAAATCGAAACGATGTGGAAGCGCCTAGATAATGAAAAGAATAATAGAATTAAACATACGCTACATTGTGCACCCATCATTTGATTTTTAGCAGTTCTAATACGCACTTGTGTCAGATTGTTCGCTCAAAAGTTGGCGCTTTCAAAGGGAAATAATTCGAAATGACGGATTGGAAATGATTTTTTAATCGGAAAATACATAATTTTTTTCATTCTGTCATGCTTTACTCTCCATTTAGCTTTATTTACAGAAATTTTAAGTAACTTAATTAAATTTTGAAATAAAACTTATTTATAACTGTTTACTGACACGTTTAAACTTTAATGAATGAGGCTTTGGTTGGAATTATGTTTAAATTATTTAGAAAAATTTCGAATAGTTAGTAAATTTATTTCTCAAACTAAACTGACTTATATAAAAGGGTTAGCTATACATGCATGGCTAAATTCTAATAAGGTGGGTTAGTTTAAATAGAAAATAAACAATTGTCTATATTTAAAAGTGATCATAGATTCCTTCAATTCCCTGTTTGTACTATAAATAAACAAGAAATGGATGTGCTTGTTAACAACAAAATTATTATGATTCATCATGTATCAGTTACACTTTCCACATGTCCCTTTGATTTTTTGATTTTTTTTTGCTGTTGGAGAATTACATTTTATTATCAAGGTTTGTATACAAGTGGATAGCATAGAAATTGTTGATAAATTATCTTTTGACTATAAAAAAAATCAAAGGGACTTGTGGCAAATCTATAGGTCAGTATATATTTGTTGATGAACTAACTTATTCTTATATTTTAGTTTTTTTTAATACCTCAATAAAAATATATTTCGTTATACAGGTCAACTAGAACCAAAAGCAATTGGCAGATTAGGTTGTTTTTATTTATAAACAAGTGCAAAAAATGTAGAAATAAATCATGTCACAGTTTGTTATAGGAAAGTTTAATTAAATATTAATTTAAAAAAAAACCAAAATTATGGATAACTAATTTAACAAAATATAGGAAAATTTAAAAAGTCCATTACTTACAAGTAAACAATACTCACTTAAGATGCAATTCTAGCATTAGGTAATAGAATACTAGGAGGAAAATCCGAGTCAAAATGTTTCCCTTTAAAATTACGTTTGAAATGTCTAAAAAAACTGACATACATATACACCATTTTTAACCCATTCAAGAATTTTACTATCAGAGATTTTTCACATTCAACGAAATGATTGTGCAAACTGCCAGCAATAAAATTGTTAGGATTCCTAAATTTTAAATTACGTAAATTAAACTCCTTATCACAGTAAATCCCATCCTCTGCTGATGATGGGACTAATATATTGCACCTCTGTAATCTACAATATCTTGCTTAATTCTTCTCTGTATGAATAAAGGGTTAAAATCAGACTCTAATCCCATTTAGAAAATTCAAGCACTATTTTCGGCTTCTTCTGACAACCACCCAGTTTACATACCTCTCTCTGAAACAATAACAATACCATAATCAAACCACAGAGGTGGATACTCAGCCATAATCCGCGTGAAATAATCACTAGGGCTTCAGAGTCCCTTGGGTTAAAGGCTGAAATCCTTTCATATCACATCACAAAATGAAATACAAGTACATACATCATAAATAGTTATAACATATTAAATAAAATAATATTTGAAGCTTACACATCATGATATTAAGTTACGAGTCCTTTTTGATCTTAGGGCATTCAGCAACGTAATGACCGTGTTCTTTACAAAAAAGACAACTGCCTCTCCTAAGGAAATCTGACCTACCCCTTCTACTAAATCTACCATTTACCCATGTGACACAAAATAAGGAGGCATCGAGATGAATGTGAATGGTGAATGTTCATCTTGTCTTCCATCTCCTTAAGTCTTATCTCTAAGTGTTCATCTTGTCTTCCATCTCCTTAAGTCTTATCTCTAAGTGTTCATCATCAATCTGACTCCCTACAAAACAAATTATCAAAATATTTTAAATCCAACAAAATATAGAATTACTCTAAAATATTTGCAATACAAGAAATTTCCAACTATTAATGGTTATAGATTGTAAGTAACCCCTGCATCAATAAATTTACAGGTATACAATACATTGCATGTTATAAGCCTCATAATACCCTTCATCACCTATATGATGTAGATATTATCAGAATGCTTCCAGTAAAATAAATAAACCAAATAGTGTAGCTACATGTAAAAGATGTTTAAACTAGTATATACCCTGAGGTTGCAAATCGTGAGCTGGAACAGCTACTACCGGATCCTGTTGAGAAGCAACACTACCATTACCGCTTCAACTAGTAGAAGGTGTTAAATTGACATCTTGAGATGGGGGTTACTCAAACTAGAACCACTCTTGGTGCCAAGTGCTTTGCCTTTGGGAGCTCCAACCAAATAAGCTTGCAAAATTGCAAAATGCAGCAGAATTCTAGCATTATCAATATCAGGCTCCTTACCACACAACTGTAACACACAAAATAAACATATATTAAAGTAAATTATAAGCACAACATAACTAATTGTATTGACCTTAATTCTGTTCTACATGTAGGTGAGGGTAAATTAAAACTCATAAAACAAATTAAGGCTGAAGGGGTCATTGTCGACCTGGGTACTATATCAGCGTACCCAGGGTACTTAAAATTTGAGAAATGGTACCCAGGGTACTGTCGCTTAACATAAACGTACCCAGACCAATATTGTTGAATCAAATCCATTAATTTTCAACAGTGTTCATAAACATGCACATAATCAAAACAAACGTAACTGTAAACTGTAACAAACCGCCATTCTTCTATTTATAATTGTGGACCAAATACGGGAAGGAAATGAACGTAATCTCCCGATACTTACCACACCGGGTACGTTTATGTTAAGCGACAGTACCCTGGGTACCATTTCTCAAATTTTAAGTACCCTGGGTACGCTGATATAGTACCCAGGTCGACAATGACCCCTTCAGCCAAATTAAGTGCTCAAGTATAAAGCCTTCGAGCAGTCAAAAGGTTAGAAACTAAAAAATTAAATGTAACAGATCAACCAAAGAAATAAAATAACGAATCCAAATATCTTAATTACCATCAAAATGTCGTCTAGTGCTTCCCTCGTCAAACCAACAAACTGAGTGTCCAACTCCTCCTTTGAATATTGCAGAAGACAATGGTCTTTTTTCAACCTAGCCATTCGTTCAACTGGCAACTCATCCTCAAACCCCTTAACACGCAAAATAACTGGTATAAGCGACTTCCCGATAAGAGAATGCCTCAATTTAAGTACTTCCATAGCCATAGGTCCTAACATACAAAAAAATATGTCGGTCAGCCAGAGTTCACAAACAAATTATTACATTTTCATCTTAAAATAATATCTAAGTAATAAATTTTCACTATTCTCGAAAAAATAATCAAAATAAAACATGCAACATACAAAGTACAGTTCCAAAATAATTCAGATCACAATGACGTTTCCACTCGCTTTGCTCGAGAAAAAATGGCTACCCCGACCAACTTTTCTCTGCGTAATATCAAAACTTTTAACACCCATACTAATAATACTAATAATAGCACTCATTCATCCCAACTATTGCCATAATAAAATACAAAATGTGTAAATCCCTCAAAACATTATCCCAGGTGCGTTCCATATATACTTCTCTGTCTACGCACATGATACGATTATTCCAGAGCTTCGTGTTCAAAATAACACGCCAAGCTACCGAATCCTGCAATTATAGCCCTCAGCCGCCTGTTGCAACATAAAATAAAATGAAAAATAGTTACCAAAGCAGACAGTGTCTCAGCTCTACGGCAAATCAAGCCACTGGTCCAGATGAGATGTTGACTTTTCAGCTGTTCAGCCAAGAATGACTTAAACACCTCGATATTCTCACGAGATCTCGTTTAGGATACTTTTCCAGGAATTAGTCTACGCAATACTTTATGATTTTTAATTTTATATTAATATCTAAAGGATATCTTCCTAGTTTCACATACATCATATGATCAGGAGTGCATCAGCATTTTACTAAACTTTAAGTGTACTCGTTCAATGACTGTGTTATTACCTATCCCCCAGACATCACACCCATACATACTGAATGACTTTGTCAAAGCGATCTAATTGAAATTCTATGGATAAATTATGTGTTCTACCTTTGCGAAAAATATCGAACATAGCTATGTTTGCTTTATCTACATTATATTTCTTAGCTTTACCAAAGTTTCCAGTTTTCGAGAATAATACCCCAAGATATAAGAATTTGTTTACGATTTTTAGTTCTGTATTATTATAATATTATGGAAAACGCAAATTTGTCGGATTTGGACCTTTCGAGAATACTACAATTGTACTAATTGTACTTTTATCGACATTGACCTTGAGTTTCCATCTTTCACAATATTCGTGTAACCGGTTAAGTTGGTTTTGCAGATCGTCTCGTGATTCTGACATTAAAACTGTATCATCGGCATAGAGAATCAGAAATAATTTTATATATAAATTGAGCTTGATATTTATGTCACTAGTGATACTTTGGATACCAGTTATATTATTTACTGACATAAAATCTTCCAGATCATTCATGTATAAGGAGAACAACAGGGAAGATAAGTTTTCTCCTTGTCGTTCGACAACGTTACATGGAAAATAATCCGAGTATATTTCGCCATTATAATATTCGAGATTTTATATTACTATACATATTAACTATTACTGCATAGATTTTGCCATTGATTTGAGTTTCAAGTAATTTACTCCATAATCCCGGTCGACGCACGCGTCAAAGGCTTTTGCGAAATCGATAAAACCGCAGGGGAGTTCCTTTTTCTTATGTTTTAGAAGTTCAAATAATAGATGTAATGTCATACTGCTGTCAATGATAGAGTACCCTTTTCGAAAAAATGATTGGTTTTCATTTAACAGTAAAAATTCGTCCATAAATGCACCCATTCTTGCGTTCAAAATGGATGTAAAAAGGTTGCCCATGCAACTCAAAATAGTTATGGGTCTGTAATTTTTCGGATCTGAGATACTGCCTTTATTCTTATAAAATGGAAGAATGTTTCCTACAAGCCAAATAATAGGAACTTTACCAGAATCAAATATTATATTAAATAGTTTTAAATATATTGGTAATAACATATGTGATGTATTCGTTTACGACAAAGTCGTCACGACATGCTTTGCTATTTTTAAAATCTTTTATACATTTTAACTTTTTTGATTCAGAAATCTCACAATTAATATTTATATTAACGGTATCACTTGTATCTGCGACATTCTGGTATTCCGCGTTATCGATATCGTCGCCACTGTTTACATCTTTACAGAAATCAAACAATTTTTCAAAAGTTGCGCCTGGCTTTCGCCTGTCTTGTCTCGTATTTGTAATATTCCGGTATTCTTTACTGTTTTTTTCGTAACGATCGTAATTTCTGTTTCATATTGCGTCGATGTAATAGCAACGCTTTGCTAGTTTTACGCTTATATACACCTCGCCATAAGTTAAGCAACACCTACAATTTTGTTTTATAATTTCAAAAATCTGAATGAATATTAATTTTGTGTTATTTATGTAAAAAAGCCATCATTCGAGGACGAGAAAGTTACTTTAATATACTCCTCAGGTAAATCTTTAAATAGCAAAACCAGTTTGTCATACGGTAGTCGAGCACGCCTAAAAGCCTTGTTTTCCTTAACGATTTAGTGCTCATCTCCTGATCTTTTTCGACTTCATCTTTACATTTTTACAATGCATAGACGGAAATTAAGTGAAGCTGAGAAGTGGCAGTTCATTGGAATGCGTAATAGTGGACAGAGCTTGCGTCAGATAAAACACATTGGCATTCACGTTAGTATTTTATCCTGGCTACTGAAACGTCATCGAATTATGGAATTATCCAGGATCGTCCTAGGTCAGGTCGACCACCAAAAACATCTAAAAGGGAGGATAGAGCACTCGTTCGTGTAGCCAAACGCCAACCGTTTGCCACTGCAAGATATCTTCGTGACGATTGGAATATTGCAACCAGAGTCGCCGTTCGAACAGTTTACAGGCGCCTAAACAATCCAAAGTTGAGAGCTCGTCGTCCCTTGAAACGTCCACTGTTGACACAGAGACATCGCCAAGCACGTTTAGAGTCGGAACGATATCACCGCCATTGGAATATTCGAAGCTGGCGACGAGTACACTGGACCGACGAAAGCAGATTCCTTCTTCGTCATATTGATGGGCGCATGCGCGTTTGGAGACAACGAGGCACTGCCTACAACCAGAACAACATCCTAGGCACTACAGCGTTTGGCGATGGTGGTGTTACAGTGTGGGGAGGCTTTTTATACGATTGTAAACTGAATCTGTATGTGGTTGATGGGACAATGACAGGGCAGAAATATCGAAATGACGTCATCAACGCTATTATTGTGCCACATTTTGACAATCATGAACTTGGTAACGGACCCATCTTTATACATGACAACGCAAGACCTCACCGAGCTGCAGTTTTACGTGATGTTATCGAAAGCAAAGCTATTGAGCATCTTCCATGGTCATCCATGTCACCGGATATGAATCCAATTGAACATTTGTGGAATATCATTGGTCATAAAATCAGTAATAGAGCACCTGCTTGACAAAACGTCCAAGAACTACGTGT
This sequence comes from Limnoperna fortunei, assembly GCA_944474755.1. Lineage (NCBI taxonomy): Eukaryota > Metazoa > Mollusca > Bivalvia > Mytilida > Modiolidae > Limnoperna > Limnoperna fortunei. The sequence continues at coordinate 3,760,228 of OX104125.1, forward strand.
TGCCATTCAAAATGAATGGCAGAATTTACCACATGCTACACTTCGTCGTGTAGTCAACAGCAAGAGGAGAGTTAATGAACTTTACCTGAAATGTGGTGGTTACACGACTTACTGAGCATTTTTGCGTTTAACACATTTCAAAGTGACTTTTCTTTCCCTGAACGATAACCTGTGATGATGTGTTTACTTTAAGTTCATGAAATTGAAGTATGCAATTAAACTTATTTTTTGACTTATGACAGTTATATTTGCACTGTTTTTTATATCTTAGCTTTGAACATTTTTTCATCAAACAATAAGTAAAGCGACTGTAAACATGTTGTTTGTATGTTTCATTGTCATTAATGTTCAATAAATTGTGATTTCTTTACAAAATATTAAAATATATAAAATCTTAAGTGAATCCCTGGAAAATAATAGGGTGTTGCTTAACTTATGGGGAGGTGTATATTACTTCTCCATTTGTCTAAGACGATTTCTATTTTCTTCTGATTTACGTATTCAATATCGAGACATCGCTACTCTAAAGATTATCTTTTGATACGACATTCAGAATTGAACCATGATTTGTTATTTTTCGACGATTGTTTACCATTGTTAATACTTGGTTCATAAGTCCCGAAAACTTGTTATTCCGGAGTAACGAGAAGATCGTTTGTTTTCTCGATCAGCGCGTCAATTTTATCCTGAGATAAATCGTCGGTGTTGACTTCATCTAACTCACCTATCAATTGCCTAACCTTATGAATATCAATATTTTCTATGAAGAATTCTACTTTATCAGCATCCCATTAGTCTTTTTCATATTGTTGAAATAATTTTGCTCACCTTCAGAAGGGGGGGGGGGGGCAGCAGGTTTCCATAGTACTTTTACACAGCTCAATAGAGTTATGCACATCAGAATATAGCGAAGAAAAGTCAACTACATTTAAAGTATGGATAAAAGATAACATGTCATGTGTACAAATTAAATAGTCAATAACACTTGCTTGCTTACAAGTAAACATGCCCATTTTGTCACCACTGACTCTACCATTCAAAATAAACAAATTATTATTTTTTTTACACATTTCCAAAAGAGTTGTTACCATAGTTATTTATCGTGCAATCTTTACTGTTTCTATTAAGATTCATATCTAAATCAGGTAGTGTATAACAATGATTCTGTACATTATTGACAGGATTATGACCATCATTAACAATTTCTATCAAATCCGGAGCTTTCCCTGTTCTACTATTAAAATCTCCATTAAGGAGTATATATCTGTAATTATTTGATAAATTTAAATAAATCTTATTTAAAACCAAAAGCGATTCCTCCTGATTTTACTCGTTTTTATTTTTGCCTACTTAGTATTTTGAAAGTATAGCCTGGGATATCAATAGTATAAAAATCATCAGTTCTGGTCCCAGTCAGGCAAATAGAATTATATCTACTAACAAATTATAACAATTCTGGGCAGTGCATTTTTTTTTCAATATATCACAACAATTCAATGACAACAAATTATACATATTTAAGACATTGGTACATTTACAAACATTTCCTATACATTTGTCACAACTATTGGTAGAATCTCCACGGGAGTCCTATCTGATTTTTAGCGTTGATGTTCGTCGACGTTTGCCGTAGCACCGATTGTCTGGTGTGTGTGAGCTAGCTCTTTCAGCTGGTTTTAGAGGGCGTTGACGTAGTGTCATTTTCATCGTGGTGCACGAGTCCGTCGACATATAAAACATCTCTGACTTGCCTTACGCGACACCCCTGATTTAGTTTCTTTTTCATCACCAAATATGAACTTCACCTCGCCTGTTCTATGGCATCAGGATACTGTCGGTTAACAGAGAATGACGTTCCTTTAAGGCGGTATGTATTAGAAAGACCAATTTCTAAGTCCTTGTTGTAAAGGAATCGAACTATGATCGGTCGGTAGCGTTTCCCTTTTCCAGTTCCGAACCGGTGTACTTTTCCCAATTCGGGCCTGTACTTTATATTCAGTTCCTTACATATAAATGATCGAAATGTTTTAATTCTATTGTGAATATAAATATATATCAACACAAACATATACCATCGAGTTACTGATGCATGGCGACATCAACAGTTTATTGGAAAATAGGTTTGAGTAGTCAACCCGTTTTGCAATAAAAACACATTTTGCAATAACCCGTTTTGCAATAAAAATATTTTTAAACGAACAGTTAATTAATGAAACTACAGATCGTTCCTTTTTGGTTTATCTATGAACTATTGTGAATATAAATATATATCAGCATCTATACCATCGAATTACTAATATATACATGGCAACATCAAACGTTATTGCAAAACGGGTTTGAGTAATCATTTTGCAATAAAAATATTTATAAACGAAACATTTAATTAATGAAACAATAGATCGTTCCTTATTAGTTATCTATGAACTATTGTGAATATAAATATATATCAGCACCTATACCATCGAATTACTGATTCGTAGCGACAACAGTTTATTGCAAAACGGGCTTTAGTAGGCAACCCGTTTTGCAATAAAAAGCGTTTTGCAATAAACGTTTTTGGTACGGAAATTTAACTAATGAAATTACAGAATGTTCCTAATACTGTAAACCAATAAAAGTTCGCGTGATATAAATTTTCGCGGATTTCGCGAGGAGGTACCAAACGCAAAAGTTTATATCCTCGAAAAGGTTTTGCAAAATGAATGATTGGGAATGGTGGCACTACTAACGTCGTGTAAAATACCAAATTTATGTGAAAACACTTATTCGGAATTACCATGAAACTATAATTTCACAATGACAACTTCCGGTTCATAAAACGGGTTTCTTTCTTAGGTTTTAATTAAAGTATGATTATTTGTCTTTTACGAGTCCTGTTATTGACATCTGTATTGCACTTAAAAGGATGAATTAATTATTTAATTATATCAGGTGTCAAAAGGTCAATCGACTTATTAGCCGTTATGAAAACAACAATCATCCTGGTAATTAACAACCTGTTCACCTGCAGGATTGACAAGGCCATAAAGGGAAAACGGTTCATCAAAATTTCCTACTTTAACATTATTCTATTCAATGTATTAATTATGTAAACACATGTTTAGATCATTTGTTTTTATTTCTGTTTTCACAAATTAAATATATTTAGTAAACTCAACTGAACTACATGTACTTGTACTTGAGTTTATGTTCACGTGAATCAGTCAGCTATAAAAATCGATCGACAAAAAATTATTTTGTGCCCATTTTTTAAACAAGGCAGTAGATCCGCGAATATTTATTTTTAATGATATCAATTTCGCGAAAGTTTGTATACGCGAATCAGTCCATTCAATACAAACCGCGAAAGTTTGCTTACGCGAATATTAATTGGTTTTCAGTAATGTTTTCGTTTATCTATGAACTATTGTGAATATAAATATATATCAGCACACACAGATACCACCGGATTACTGATACATCCTTACGTAAAACGTTTATTGCAAAATGGGTTGGCGCAGTCAACCCGTTTTGAAATAAAATAACATTTTGCAATAACCATTTTTGCAATAAAGGAAACCAAAACCAAGAACACATTAACGGAAAGGGATTAATTAAACGCCAATCAAGTTAAGCATGGTCTTGTCCAAGTAGAGATTGATTAACCACATGAAACTATCAATTAATTCAAGGCAACGGGCATAAAACTGAAGGAATATCATCAACCTATTTACAAGCGCCTGTTTGAGAGGTTCAATAGTCAACAGAGCACTCCAGTTCAGCCCAAAGCAAAATCTAGTATAACGTATAAGTTGTGAAATGTTATCACCATACCGGACTGCTGGAATATTTCAATCGCTAAACGGGAAGTTAGCATTTGGAAAGTTGAAGTCATCACGTTTGTCTACAGTCTATTTTGTAGTTTTTCTCTATTTCCAGAAGTTTTAAGTTTTAAAATCTGAAGGATTACACTAAATACGGAAATATTGGATTTGATAGGGGAGTAAAGTAGTATATCACAATCTAAAAAGGGAAGATAAGTAAAAGGAAAAAAATTCGCTTCATTTATCATATGCTCGTATACGCCGAATTTTACTGCCGTTATAATCCGAAGTTAGTTTTTTGATTTGTCGGATTAACGGCAGAATTCAGTCCTATTGCTCGTAATCTAGCAAATAAAAAATTCTAATTTTGGTCTATTTATACAAAATTAAAACATAATATTCATCTTCTTTACGTTAGTAATGCTTCAAACATTGCGAAAGTAACGGGAAACGATCTTTATTGAAAAATTTCGTTTTTCGTCTGTGAAGATGCACGTGGAAAATGCTACGTTGATCATTTTTCCGTATACATATGGATAATGTGACCTAATTTTATTATAAACGTGCTAATTTACATACTATAACAACCATTCCGTAGTAAGAATCCAGTAATTTACATAGGTATTACCCAAGATGCAACATGCCATTCAATTTCGGGTTTCTGAATGTTTTCCATGTAGTAAACGTAATCCACAAGAAAAGATATGGGCTACTCCCATATCCAGAGATGTTTGATTTATATGTTATAGGTGTATTTTTTTAATTAAAAATTTCATCATATCATGTAAAGCGTTACAAATATAGACGATTGTGGAAGGCAAGAAATAACCATCTTAATATCTCAACTTTGAGAAAAAAACTGTAATAAAAAACGCAAAGCGTTGTAAAGACAAATGTTTACCAATACAAATACATGTACAATGATCTTTTCGAAATCCCCTAGTTTCGTGCTGCTGGGAGGGGGGGGCGTTTAGCTTTTTTAATTTGTGTTGGTTTAAAGGACTTCATATGGGATCCTACGATCCTATGCTTATGTTTAATCTCATTGTATAAGTATCTAAATATAACTTGCTTATTTATTGTCAGATTCCCGTTCATCGACAGCAAAATTCCAGCAGCTCCAGCGTATGGTGTGTACATTTCACAACTTATACGTTATTTTAGATCCCGCGATCGTTATTCCGATTTTCTATACCGATAACTGCTGTTAACTGCTAAACTTCTCAAACAAGGGTTTGTTGTACCTAAGTTGATGTTATCTCTCCAGAAGTTCTATGCTCGGCACCAGGACTTAATTCATCGTTATGGGAAATCAGTGTCTCATATATGTCTCATAGGTAGTGTTTACTATTCCTGGTTTTGACTTTTCTCTAGACAAGACAATGAGTAACTCGACCGGTGTCTAATTAGAGGCAGGCACTGCTTACTCGTCCGGAGCATCTGAGTGCACCCATGGTTTTTATTGGTTTCGGGTTACTCTCTTTCTGTGTTTTATGTTTTTGGTTTTTGTGTTGTGTTTGTCTATATCCGGATTTGTAACTGTCCCTTGGCTTTTGGATCTTGTTGTTCGGTCAGATTTCTTTGCTATTTTCTTATAAAAATTTTTATGCATCAAAACTTTATTGGTCTTTCATTGTTACCGTTGATCAAAGTTTAGTGTCACCAAGTAAACAGGCACATTTTATTTACAGTTACATCGCAGAAATATCTCTTACTCCCCCCCCCCACGCCTCGTTCTTGTCCCATCTCGTGCGCGAGAGTTTTGGATTTCGAAATCGTCAATAGACAAAACCTAGATAAATTAAAAATTAGAATATTCAAGATTTACTAATTTTCTTCGTAAAGGTTCCATCTTCTACCCTATTAATTGTGAAATAATCCATAAATAATACTGAAAATTATCGATCAAGGCTTTCTGGATGAGTGGTCTCAAGTTAAAAATACTTCGTCATCATTGGGCTGATGATGATGAATGATGGGAACGTCTAGCATTACATAACACTACACAATTTTAAAATGCATTATTATTATCAAATCATCTAAGAATTACTATAAAAACAAAAATATTTATAAATTATATTATGTGAAGATTAGAAACTGCATACAAATACAAGCTTAAGTACATACAGATTGTGAAATAACCTAAACAAATAAAATTGAAAATTGTCGATCAAGTCAGATTTAAAATTATGGTAAGGAGATTTGTTAGTCTCATCATTTTAAATAAGAAATTTTTTTAGTTTTTCTACCTTTTTAAATGCAGATGTTTGCTGTTGATTTCGACTTTCAAATGTACGAACATTTATACGGCAGTCCACGTTCACGTAGTAGATATTTTGAATAATTACAATAAGTTTAATAAAATGTGTGAGATTCATATCTGTCATTTAAACCTGTAAAATATTGTAAATGTAAAAAAAAATAATGACCAGCTGTTGTAACAACTAAATGACGTCCTGCATGAACAGTAGGCGGAATAAAACCTGACTTGATGTTGATATTATTGATCTATACCGTTTTTACATAAATGCTTGACCATAGCGTCATAAAAAAGACAGTAAAGATTACTTTGTTTCGTAAGTTTTGAAATTCTTTTATACATAAAATCCCAATTCGCACACAAAGCCATGGAAACTTTTATGTTGATGGTAATATAAGTAGTATCATGCTATACTTGCATTAGTGCAGTGTTTCTGATTCTTCTAAACATCTAACAGAGCATTGAAAACAGTTTTAATATGTTTATCGATTCATAATATAAATATGTAAAATATAATTAATTTAGAAATAGATTTCATTAAACCACGAGACTGTCCGATGTCAGAGTTACATTGCTTCACCCACACAGTTGCTCTGTGGGTCCGTAGGTGGTGGATATGTGAGGCTTTCTCGCTGGGGGAAGATGTCCCAGTAGCTGGTAATTTAGAACTCGTAAACCATGTAATACTCGCGCGAGCAATCTTTAGCATTTTGTCATTTAATGGTATGATTTTCAGCAACAAACAATATAAGAGTATAACAGAAAGGAAGAAGTAACGTAAGACTGTAGATGATAAAAATGATTTGTTATTTACAGATCGCCTTGATAGAATATGTTTACTGGCTACTTAACAAGGTGTGCACAGTGGCAAGATTGAAGTCATCACTAGAAAAGCATACGATCGCCATTATGACTTGGGGAAGTTTATCAAACTATCTGTGTCACAATGACTTGTTCTGTTTGCTGTTACTATTTTTACTCCTGCTTACTGTATTACGACTACCCGGAGATGATGAATTACCGGATTTTAACCAGACTGATACGACGGATGCCACGAGTAAATCAAGAGTTTTTACTTACCCTTGCGGAGCCCTGGACCCACCCCCGGTTTTAAATTGTGTTAATGTCACTTAGTGTTTAATTTCTGTTTTGTGTGTCTGTTTGGGTTTTTGTGGTGTCCCATTTCTTGTTTAACACTGGTTTTGTCTGTCCTTGTCTCGTTAAATTTCTAGATGCTTATTTTTGTACCTTTAGATGGTCCTTTAGTAGCGTTGAGGATATATCATAATATATTTTGAAGATACATCATTTGTTTAATCAAACAGCTAGGGTCAAAGAGAACAATTGCTTTACATCAAAAGAAATAATACATATTATTTACAAATGTTGGTTTGTAGGTTGAAAAATAGTTTGCCATAATTATGAAGTGTTCCGCTGTTAGTTACAAATATATCCTCCTTTTAAACCTTGGACCTCGTGTTCTGTCAATGATGAAAACACAGCTTTATAGTCGCACAAACTAAACCAATTTCCATAACCTAAAATAAGACAATTGAAATATTGTGACATTACGATTAATAATATTAAAAGTCAGATAACAGTAAGTGATTACTGCATATATAAGTATAGGAGAGACACGTGTATTTTAGAATTGACTGTGGAAAAATCTTTTCATCACAAATGTATCCAGCATGCCGAAACTGAATTATGTTATTCACAGGTTCACACGTATATAAACGTTGTAAATATAATATTACATTTGTATTTGAACCATTTTGTATGTGTCTCAGTTCACATTTTAAATAATAAAGAACGTTTATATAAAATCTGCAATTATTTGCATGTCAGTGAATACATTTTTTTAACCTATTATATAGATAATAGATAACATAACTATCTAGTTTCAATTAAAGACCATTAAACAGTCCAAAATGATATATATTTGTAATTCACTAAACTGTCTGCATATACTGTATACATTTCATGAATTACCTGTTATCAAGGTATCAACGCGCAGATCCAAATAACCCCCACACGCAGCATCAACAGCATTTGTCGTAAGTTGTATAACTGATCCAGCTGAAACTTGAGATCCATCCGGTTTCTGAAAATAGTCCATACAAATAAAATTCGATAAGCATGTAAGCACATAACTTATTTATTCATGCGTAGTTACCTACTCGCACTTAACTTGATAAGGAAAACAAAATTAAAATATATACTTCCCGGCATGCAGCATTAGGAGAAAAAAGGACTTGTTTCGGTTTGTTTGTTTGTTTGTTTGAATGGTGTTTTAACGCCACTTTCAGCAATTTTTCAGCTATTTCATGGCGTCCAGTTTTTATTGGGGGAGGAAGCCGGAGTACCCGGAGAGAACCCCCGACCTGTGGTTGGAAAACTGGCAATCCTTGTCAATTAAGATTGGAGTCGAGTACACCGTGCCTGCAGTGAGAATCGAACCCGCAATCTCAGTGTTGACAGACCACGTGATCAATAGTAAACGAACTACCTTGACCACTCGGCCACCGAGGCCCCGACTTGTTTCGGGAGTAATGTGTTATAAGATCAAACGTCTATTGATGGATACTTTGATGTTAGCAGATCCGGAATACAATATATCATCAGAGTGTGAAATGCTCTGCCTTTAATAGGAAACTGGTCTGTAAAATCTAAGCCAACCACTTGATCTATAAAAATTGCATGTTTGATGCAAAAAGCTAGCAATTTTGGCGTTTATTGGATATATTAATCAGAAATAGCCTTTAGTGAAAAAACATCAGTATTTGACATTACTCCCATCTCCAAATTCTTAAGGCAGATGGAAAAATAAAGCAGTGAGGGTGTCTGTTTAAAACACGTCCAGTCTTTATACATGTATTATTATAAGGTAACCGGACCACATTGATCACGTGATCATAGATGGTGTCCAGGATGTCCCATTATTTTTCAAAGGAGCAGACCTCAGTAATGTTCAGCAAACATCGGAAATACTAACTTTTGTTTGCTCAAAACTGTTGACATTGACTCAAAGTAAAGCAATATTTTTTTCAATTGTGTCATTAAATTAGCAATACAATGATATAAAAAAGCTGGATTTCCCGGTCACAAAATAAAATTAGACGGTAACTTCAATTATGGGTCGGATACCTTAAGTAAGAAACATAACAAAGGCTTTTGATATTTTTTGTCAAGCCAACCATTTCTATCTGCTAGAAACTGTGCCTGTTCCAAGCCAGTATATTTTAAACTTTTATTGTTCTTGTTTTGCATTGTGTAAAAGAAAATGTGTTCGCATGTTAGAGGGTATTAAAGGTTTTACTAGTCTGTTGGGGCATAAAGAGGGAAGGTTTACTGAGCTAAATAACGCAGTATTATACGACCGCTTTTGTGCCTGTTCCAGACCACTTTTATATGCCTGAGTATTTGTTCTTTAAATTTTTAGCGAATATTAAGCTTTTTGTGTTATTACCTTAAATACTTCCACTACTTGAACATCATAGCTAAACTTTTCGTCCCATGGAGCATCCGGATTTCCATTTATTAATTTTCTTTCCGTTGGAATACCTCTGTATATAAACTCTAAATCATTTCAGAAAAGACAAGACAATATAAGTAATAATGCTATCTACTCCATCAAGAAAAAATTAGTTAGCGAGTGCGGGCTATTGTTTTACTTCCGACTTTTGTAAAGAAAAAACGTCCTATTTTCGTCAACTAATATATTTCCCTAAATATCGCCCTGTAACACATGCATATTTGGAAAAAGCGGTAGCGTCTATAAAGTTTTCTAAACCTTTTTGCTCTATTAAAAATAATCGAATATAAAGTTCCTCTCTTTACTGAGTAAATGAGTACAACACCCTACCACACGAGTTATTTCTAAAATAAAAAATAAAAAAATACTTTTACTAGTTAATTCCTCAGGCAAAAAATGTTTAGTGTGAATGTTTTGCCTTTTATCAAGAAAATTCTAAGGAAGCGACCTCTGGTGTTGTGAAATAAATTCAACTAAATAAAATATCTAAATCTAAAAATATATACCCGTTGTTCTATCAACACAACTGAAAAAGTGTATATTTGAAATGTTTAAAGAAAAATTGAATACAATATCATGAAGGATTATAACATTTACAACGAGCGTTTCGTATAACCAAAACACATCATTGGCGCTCAAGCAAACACATATTTAAAATGAAAATTATGCAGATATTGAAGAGTTTTTATCATAAAATTCCAAAACGTTGGCCCAAATCTGGCTAAGGCCATCTACACCTTGCGAAAAAACTCGTTTGAATTAAAAGGTGAAAATGTGTTTGCTATATTCCATGAGCAGCTATTTTAAGAGAGTTTAAAAATAAGTATTATATAGTGATAAATTATTTGTAAACTGTATAATGAGTTTTGAATATTAATTTTATTGGTTAAATATATGCACGAAAAAACGTTTTAAATGCGTATTTGCCATATTTAAACGACTTACGTTCAGGGCTTGTGCTGCAGTAAGACATCTGGAGGCTTGCAAGCAAACAAGAACATGGCACGGCATAATCAACACAATATGCCGCTAAAATGATGGCTAACAGGTATGTAACGCTCGACATTGTTTTTTTTTTTGGAAAAAAACTTTGTTGTGTTATTTAATGCGGATGTGTATTGCTACCATCAAATGTCGAGAAATTTATACTGGGTTTATTGAACACGTGTTAAAAAATTATACAAAATTTAGATTAATGAATGCAATTTATCTCCGTTATTTAAATTTGTAAAACAATTGTAAATGTCATTATTTTGACCATATGTTGTTCAAACAATACTGAATGACAACCTTCAGTAACCTTAGGCAGAATAATATGAGATTTGATAATAATGTTATTGAAACTTATGGTATTGCACGCATGTAGGACGATATTTGTCTAGAAAAGGGATGAATTACAACTGGTAACTGGTATTATTAGTAATTTTGTCAATGTCGAAAATTATATAGCTAAACAAATAAAATGTATTTGTTTGTTTGTTTGAATGTGGTTCAGAAATTTTTCAGCTACATCATGGCGTCCAGTTTTTATAGGGGAGGACGCCGAAGTACCCGGAAAAAACCAGAATTTCGGGAGGAAAACTGGCTTTCCTTATTAATATTTTTGATCAAATAAATTTAAAAAAACGCTGCGGGGTTAAAGATCATTCAAACAGGCAAATAAACATCAAAACATAAAACAATTCATTACTATTATAATTTACAGGACTGACGAATTACTTTGCCGTGGGGTTTATACTGCAATTAAAATGACATTTGCAGGGAATTTAATAAATAGCGATTATATCTTCCTGGAAACTATATGGCATCTGCTATACCACAACAACTACGCATTTCAGAATTATTTTAGGTAAGCCGAACAATCAAACATCTCTTTCATAGCTAATACATGTCAATGCTTTGAAGGCTAAACACTATTATTATGCCCCTGTCGGAAGGAGCCAGGATTGATACACTTTGTATAAACGAACGCGTTTTCAAGTACGAAAGTGCTAAGCCACGTCTTACTGAAAATTATAAAACAAAAAAAGAAAAAAACAAAAAAACAAACGAAAACACGCCAAAACACATAAAAATAACCCAGCAACTCAAAACCCTTCGAACACAGATACTTAAAATTATTAGGCCAAACTTATCAGCGGGCGCCAAAGTACAGAAAGGCTAAATAAATGTGTAAGCTAATGCTCACTAGGGATATCCCCGCTTTCACAAAATGTATTCAGTAAACAGGAAGTAGATGGTCATGGAGTATATACACCATAATCGCTATACACCATATGGTACTATAGGATAAAGCAATATCCAAGATTTTAGGCTTCTGCATCCTATAGTTGCATAGAAAACTGCGACCGAATTGTTTGTTACGGACGGACGAACGAACGACGGAAGGACGGACGGACAAGGGTAAAACAGTAAACCCCTCTTCTTTGAATCGGGGTATACTAATTAGGATGTAAAAGAATTTTTAACACAAAAATTCCGAAAGTATAACAAATTTTCCTCAAGCTATTTACAATTTTGAAACTTTAAAATTATAGACATTTTGTAAATTTCAGGGAAGCAATTTCTATGTTACTGCTTAAAGTGTAAACACACGTATAGAAACATCACAACTCTTATTTTATATTTATCCAAACATAATTCGTATAGAAGTTAGAACCAAATGACAAGTGAGTACATATATTAAACAAAACTTCGTGTACAGCAAATACAAAAAACGCCATGATATAAACAACTGCTGAAAGTATTGTACATTTCCTTTAAAAGAACACACATGTTTTTATCATCACGGTTTTCATAGTTTTTATGCACAGATCTGGAACTGAAATATTAAGTGTATGAATACATATTTTCCAAACGCAATTCATGAGATTCTAATCTAACCTTTTTTGTTTCATTAAAGTACATTATGTACGCTTGTATCTAATTTTAATAATAAGTACAGAGAGTACAGACAGTCAAAAACTAAAGCTAAATTCAGCGATCTGTGATTCCTGTCATTTTCTAAATATACTGACTTTTCAAAAGGTAAGGATTTTCTTTTCGGTAGGTGTAGTGTGTCCTTAATTCAACCTTAATCTACATGATTCCCTTTTTCTCACAGAAGCCTTACTTTTTACTCCGGCTTCCGATAGTTCATTCATTAATTATTATTTTCCTTTGATCTTTGTGTGCGGTATTATCTCATCTCACTCTACTATCGTGACTTCTGAAACTTGATGCATTATCTCGTCTGGCGCGTTGCTACAAGGCCAAGAAAATGCATCTCGTTTAAAAAACGTAACTAATTCGTATGCATATCATTTTTTTCAACAGCATCAAACAAAATGACTTACCTACATTTTATCGAGTGATTGTTTCCTTTAAAACACGTACGATTACCGAATTATTTCAACTTTGTGCTAAGTGACCTGAAATTTACAAACGTTTTTTACATTACAGGGTTTTGTAAGGTGTAGATGGCTTTATCCGGATTAGCAATAAGGTTTATAGATTTTTGTTATAAATGTTTTTCTGAATTTCATTCAAAATAACTTTTTTTGGTTTGAGCGCCACAAAATTGTCTTGATTTGACAAATCGCGCATTTGGCAATTCTATAACCATACTTTTTTGCAACAGCCAACGTACGTACATTACGAAAGCCCATTAGGCTCATTTTGGTAGACTAAACAAAAATTTTTTTCGCGTAATAACGCGTAACTTTCGCGTAATAACGCGAAGCTGTCGCGTAATAACGCGAAACTATAGCGTAATAACGCGAAACTATCGCGTAATAACGCGAAACTATCGCGTAATAACGCGAAACTATCGCGTAATAACGCGAAACTTTCGCGTTATTACGCGAAAAATTCTTTATATAATACGTTGCGCAGAACTTTTTCTTCACAATGCGTAACTCTATGTATATCTTAAAAGTTAGATAGGTATCTAAGTTTTTGTTTTATAAAATGAAGTATGAAACCGAAAAACTTATACAGCTCTATTTTGAGGTTGGACTTGCAAACAATGAGATTTTAAGTTTTCTAGCAATTTTGAATAGAATCATAATAAGCAATTCAACACTAAAAAGGACATTGAAAAAATTACGATTGACGAAAAAGAAAGAATTACTCTGATGTTTGTGATGTTGCTTTGTTTATTTTAAACCTTTTCTCAAATCATTTTGTCCTTTACTTCATCTGACGAATGCTTCAAAGAAATGTATAAAAAATCCTTTTCCTTTTCCATTTTGGTAAAATAAATATAAACATTCATTATATAGTATGTTTTCGCGATATTACGCGATAAGTTTCGCGTTATTACGCGATATTTTTCGCGTTATTACGCGAAAGTTTCGCATTATAACGCGAAAGTTTTGCGTTATTACGCGAAAGTAACGCGTTATTACGCGAATGTTACGTGTTGTTACGCGAAAATAAGTTTTTTTTAGTCTACCGAAATGAGCCTAATGGGCTTTCGTAGTACATCAATATTTTTTAGCTGTAGAAAAAAAAAAGTTTATCGTTAGAATAGCAACTTTGATTCTAATAAATAGTATGGTGAAACTCACAGTTTAATAAAGAAACTAAGTTTAAGATCTTTAAAAAAAATTTTCTTGCTAGGGTATTTCTAAACGAATGTTTGCATTGCAATTGGTTGATAGTGCAACACTTTTGGCCGAATCATAACGTCCCGAAGTTATGAATACAAATTTTAAATATTTTTGCGTTTGACCGCCACTGATGAGTCTTGATTAGATGAATTCGCTGCTAACAAAATATATTTGATTCTTTAATCAATATAGTACATTGTCTAATCTTACTGCCCTACATTTTCAAACAATAATTTAAAATCTAATTTGTTTAAAAAAAACCAAAAAGATGATAGTCGGATTTGGTATAAAATGATACATGCTCTCCAACATTTTAATCATTCGCATGTTGTAGAAGAAACGCAGTCTGGCGTAGTAATTTTTTCTAATCTTGTTATCTTTGATGACCTGTATTAAATATGCACAATTTTCGGATATCATCTGACATTTACGATAAATTTTTAATATTTATGAAAAAAGTGACATACAGATAACTTTGTCATAATATAATACGTATGTAGTATAATACGTTGGAAGGACTGTTTTATGTAAGCTATATTATGCCTGTTTTATGCGAGATATGAATCCTTTTTTAACGCAAATGTTTAATTTTAAAGCGTATTAACTCTTTGTTATGAATCGTTATAATCAATGAACAAAGCTTCAAGTGAAATTCCAAAAGCTTGGTCTTTATATTCAAACCCTCCACGAATGTCAGCAAACTCCTCAAGCAAAAACAATTTCAAATTCTCAATCTTTAATGTGTAGTAAAACTACTGCATTACCCCGCTTATGGAGTATGTAAATCAGTTGTAATAAGTTATAATTATGACCTGCAATTCCTACAGATAATTTCCTTGACAGAAGATTTTGACAGTAATTGTATGGTCTCCATGATAATTTGGTACTTTATTATGGGGTATCTGTCACATAGATTGTGACGCGTAAATTTAGTGGAACCTCTTTTTGTGTTCTTATTCGGATTTAATTATAGGTAACATGCCAGGTGTCACAAGTTAACCAGGATATGCTCATTCCTCCCGGTACACCTGATACCACTCCATTGTTACTAATTTTTTGCCTGTGTTCGTTAGTTTTCTGTAAGCCATGGTTTTATAATTCTGTGCTATGACATTGTTTTTATTATATGCCTCATATATTCTGAGTAATTTACACTCTCCAGAATAGAAATAGGTATTGCACATTAACTGTATTACGTATATTAAGCGTACATTTGATTTATCATCAGTCAACAGAGAAGACCCACTCATCATTCACTGATTTTATGAAATATAAACCATTCATACTTAGCAGGGGCCTCGGTGACCGAGTGGTTAAGGTAGTTCGTCTACTATTGATCACATGGTATGTCAACACTGAGATTGCGGGTTCGATTCTCACTGCAGGCAGGGTGTACTCGGTTCCAATCTTAATTGACAAGGATTGCCAGTTTTCCTACCACAGGTCTGGAGTTTTCTCCGGGTACTCCGGCTTCCTCCCCCAATAAAAACTAGACGCCATGATATAGCTGAAAAATTGCTGAAAGTGGCGTTAAACATCATCAAACAAACAAAGAAACATACTTAGCAGTATTAATTTGTATTGGTATGATTGAGATTTCGAAATTATTTTGTAAGATGTGTCAGTGCGGTAGCCATAATAGAGTAGATCTTTTACTGTGTTGTATAGTAGAAGTCGTGTGGCTTAGATATATTCGCAATTATAATTAATACATAAAAAGGCTCTAACGCGCTAAGATTTGCATGATCAATATCAGTGGTATGGACTGTTTTTGCAGATTAACCATAATGGCTTTCTGATTATTGTTACGAAGTGGCTGATTCTGTATTGGCCTTCTATTGATTATAGGTCGGCTGTATTGGTCCTCTATCCTTCCGGTCTCTGGAACAAAAAACAACCTCGAATCAATAGCAAGGCAATACATAATCAGTCAGTTAGTAACATTATATTACTGACGTTAAATGTCCTCTAAATTGTCATTCAATTGCAATAACCCCACGGCAAATGTAATGCCACAGTCGTTTTAATTAATATCAGCCATGATTTTTTTCTATTTATATTTTAACAAAATGAAAATACTAAAAAAAACCAACAACACATAAGCCAATCTTAACTAGTCTGTTTTTGTTATTTTACAGAGATCAAACAAAATAAATTAACTAAACTGAAGCAAGGTACGCGTAGTTCAGTTTTGAACATTATTTTAAAAAATTAAACTTAAACGCTATTATAAGTGTTTAAATATGCACAGCTGTCAGACATCAGGTGACATTTACCCAAGTTGAGTGACATACAGGTAATGTTGAGAATAATAATATTATTATTATTCACAATAATAAGTGGGATAATATATGTTTTGTCTTAAGAAATTGTGTTATATGTGAACTATAGTCAATCTGGAGTATAAAATGAGTCGAAAACTGCAATTTTTATGTTTTAGAAATATTTTGCTATACATACGCATCACGTAATCTTTTAAGTATTTTCAGAAAATGTAACAAGTGAAGCTGTAATGTTATATTCTATCAAATCAAATATTTCAATATATATATATTATTACGACTGACTAATAAGCATAAAATAAAAAAAAACACAACATGTTTGTAATTTTAGTGAATAGTGTTCAACGCCACTTACAACAATTTATGCGTGTTTATTTGGAAAAAACACCGGTTAGAAAAGTAGCAATCCTTGAAGTTGGTCTAAATGATTATTTAAGAAAATACATACTGATTGTAAATTTGTTTTTTTTTGTTTAGTGTAGATAAATAGGCTTTGAACTCTCCTCAAGATATTATATTTGGTATCGTACTCCCTGAAGGTAGTTCTTAATCATCTATTGATGCCTTTTAGATATTGAAATTGAACTACAAAGAGTGTGTGGAAAATCTAAATTCGTTTTTTATTAGGTGATATGAATGCAAGAATTGGAAATTTTAACGATTTCATTGAATAAAATATAACCGATGACTTTTTACAAAAAACATGACAGATATAAATGAGTTTAATGATTTCAAACTATTAGAAGAATTAAAAGTTCCGCTATGTAGAAATAGCTAAGACCTAATTGCTAACGGACTTGGATAAACATTCTTCGATTTTTGTAGAAATAACAATTTTTATATTTATAATGGTAGAGTTGGAAATGGCCGACAACGAAAACCAACTACCAAATATAATACTGTCATTGATAATGTCATTAGTACCGCAGATTTATTTCCTTTTGTTAAGGATTTTTGAAATTTTGGGTTTCTGTTCATAAATGTCTGATGTTCAAACCGATTTTGCGATCAAATTTTGATCCCCGATCTCAATAAAACAACCTTCAATACTTTACCTAAGCTTATGATAAAGAAAATGAAAAACTGAGGTTAGAAATATTTTTGAAAGCAATCTGTGCTTAGATAGAATTGATACTCTTATTTTCGTTCGTAAATACAAATCAAGTCATTACTACAGATGTTTGATCTATCAGAAAAAATAAATGGTTTAAATGAATATAGGGACCCCAGAAAACTATGGTTGGGTCATAAACGTAAACTCGCTAGAAAGAATTTTCAAACAGCACTGCATCGTCGGAAACCCACGTCCGGTCGCGTTCTCGCTTTGTTACCACTTACCGACCGTGGGCACACTTATACAGTACTTGAGATTTAAAACGCAACACTTTTATCAATCCGTCAGCGATCCGTCAGCGTTCCAAAATCCGTCAGCGATCAGTTATCAATCAGTCAGATCAGTCAAATCGTTCCCAATCCGTCAGATCGTTCCCAATCCGTCCATCCGTCAATTGACGGATTGGGAGCGATTTGACTGATCTGACGGATCGATTTGGACTGATCGCTCCAATCCGTCCATTCAACTTCCGGTTAGTGAAATCAATATTTCGAAATGTGAAAATTCGTTTCACTCGCAAATATTAGAAGTATACAAATGTCACCTGTTATGTCCTCATTTATGGCTCGTTTAACCTAATAATAAGGCTAAAACAGGTCTAAAGTTATAAATAATACGAAAGGAAATTCCCCAATCTATTACTAGTTATATATGCATCTGTGACGAAATATTAACATCACATAGTGTCATTTTATTAACAAAATAATTTAAAAAAAAACACACACACAATGACTTAAAACAAATTGACCTCGCGTGGCAGGGCGTACGTCTCGTATTTGTCTTCGAATTTTTTTAAAGCGGAAAAGGTCGAGTCTAAAGTTATAAATCATAAATGGAAATTCCCCTAATATATAACTAATGCATCTGTGACGGAATATAAACATCACATAGTGCAATTTAATATATATAAAAAAAGAAATGGAAAAAAACTAGCACACACAATGAATTAAAAAAAAAATTTGACCTCGCGTGACAAGGCGTACATCTCGTATTTGACTTCGAAATTTTTTAAAGCGGAAAAGGCGAGAAAGACGAAGGCGGAATAGTAACTTTTTTTTCACGTCGCGCTTTCGCGTTAGCATTATTTGTATGTATGATTGAAGTTAGTTTAACACTATTTTCAAACATTATATTAGTCTAATTAATATGGCGTCGAGTGTTTATAAGGAAGAGCTGCAGTACCCAACGAAACAGTAGACTTCGACAGGAAACTGGTTCTCTTTGCAAATTTAGGGATGAGTCGAGCACACCCTCTCGCTGTAAGGGTCGAACAGACAACTCGGTGATCAATACCCTTAACCACCGCGGTCGAGGTTTTTTTATTATAAACGCGTAAAAAGATCATTTGTCGTGGTTTGATCAGTTTCCTCTCTGTGCCACAGTTCCTAAGAATTCCGGTGTACAATCCTGAGAAAGATTTACGACAAAAGCGAATACATCTGTTTATATGTTTTATTCACTATCTAAGTGTGTCACATGAATTTACACAGAATTAAATGTCAAGGAAAAAATAAACGCGTTTGTATATAGAAGCTTACGATTTAAAGACGCAAACATGTAAGCATAATTTTAAAATCAATTCTGCTTTCGCATTTTAGCCGTCACAATTTGTTTATTTTACGATGTCTGCTATAGTCATGCGATATTTAATGATATATAAGTATAAATGGTTTCCTTTAAATTCGGAAGTGTTTGAAATTAGTTACTAGGTATCACGTTTTTGGGAAAGGGGGGGGGGGGTTGGTTCAGGACATAATAGAATTGCCGCGAACCATAGTGACGTGTTTAGAGAGTACTTGCACGCTAAGGATCTCTTTTGTAGATTTTGAAAAGGAAAAGGCTTAAATTTTCAGCCCATACCCATACCACTTATCTCAAGGCGGGCAGGGTGCACTCGACTTAATTGACAAGGATTGCCACTTTTCCTACCGAAGTACCGGGGTTTTCTCCGGGTACTCCGGCTTCCTCCTCCAAATAAAAACTGAACGCCATGATATAGCTGCAAAAATTGCTGAAAGTGGCGTTAAAAAATATTTAAACAAACAAACAAACAAACAAATCTAATTGATATTTAACTTATTATCGTCATGAATAAAGCTGAACACCCTCGCTGAAAGAAAAGCGAGCATGCAATCAATCAATCAATGAAATAAGTTATTCAAATTGAATGACAATCTTTTAAAGGGTACGTTTTGAAAAGGTTCTGTTTGATAGATATGGCTGTAATGACAATGTTCAAACCGATCTTCATAGACCTAGGGAATAAATGACTTTTTGTTAAAAAAATTACTATTTCGTACTATAACACGTGTCAATCTTTAACACATTTTTACGCTTAACTGCAGTATTCACAGACAAGTCTCCCCGGCGTTATTAGGGCCTCAGTGGCTGGTTGGTTAGTCATCTACTAGTTATTACATGCCTATAAACAGGTTGCGGATTTTCGAACGACTGCAGATAGGGTGTAATGACTTGTCCGTTTTAACCCGTGTTAAATGGACGCCATGAAATAAATGAAACGATCCAGCGTAATTGTAATTATACTTTTAACTTCTTTTATTGCCTGTCAAATAAAACGTGCGCAAAATCGCTGTTTATTTTACAATACAACTTTTTGTTTAGTAAACAATTTGTTTTGATTGACAATGCTTGTTCAACAGTTCAACAATTGTTTATACACAACAGTTTTATAATTGTATTTTAAAATGTTGTAGACTAAATAAAAACACGTAGGCATACATTTAAGTAACTAGTAATGCTGTCAAAAAGGGTCCACGTCATTTCCTAAATGAAAATAAATCTTTTGCTGATTGGGGAGTCGGGTCGGCTTAATATGCGACAAAAAATATACATATAACAGGTCGCAGAAAATAAAATAGGCCGAAATCACGAGTCGCCGAAATAAAAAAAGAGAATAAATAAAGGATTACGAAAATTAAACATTTACATCGTCGCTACTGATGTGCCTTAAATCGAAGGTTTTTTCAGGTTTACAGGGTGCAACCCGCAAATATGTCCTGTTTTAAAGAAATTTGCTTTATTATATAATATAAAGAAAATAGTTTTTTTCTTAATATATGTTTACTTATGTTATTTTTAAGAACGAGACATTGTATTAACTGTTCTTTTGAATACTTGCGTTTATTGTATTATAAATTTTATTATAAATACATATATAATATACAAATCACGCAAAATTCGTTTTATCTTGAAATTATTATTGTATACGTATCCGTCAATATACTGACCGATTTATGCATATAATTAAATGACGGATTTGGATCGCACTGATTGAACTGATCGCTGACGGTTACCAAGGTAATGACGGATTCATAATTTTGGACGGATGTATTCATCATCAATCAGTCACCGATCCGTCAGCGTTCCAAAATCCGTCACCAATCAGTTATCAATCAGTCAAAGTGTTGCGTTTACGGGTGCAAGTACTGTAGACATTTTCTCGTTTTCAAGGATATTAAATGTCCTATTTTGATTGGTTACTTTTACTTCCGGTAAAGCGTGACAACTTATCATAAACAGCCTTCGGCCGTTTATTTGTTTGTGAGTGAGTCGACCTCGTTCATACATCGATGAATTACCGAAAATAAGCGTTTAATCCTATAGTAATTTCAATGTAAAACTGTATCAAAAGTGTATAAAAAGACTGTATAAAAATAAATAAGATCTCGTGTATTTTTTCACAAACATCGTTCTTTGTGTACAAATGTCACAAGCAGACGACAAATGTAGTCCCGCAGTAAATGGAGGATGACGTGTGGCAGAGGTTATATCTGGGAACCAGTTATGTTCTCTGTGCCGGAGAGTGATATTATAAATGAGTATATAAGCGCAGAATTAAATCGTATTTGTGACATATTGGTTCTGATATTTAATTTAATTTTTGATACTGGAATTGTACCTGAAGCATGGTTATCTGGAAGTAGTCCTATTTATAAACAAAAAGGTGATAAACTAGAGCCAAAAAAACTATAGACCAATGACGTTGCTAATAGATTAAATAGTTTTCTAGATGAATCTTTCTTACTTCATCAGAACAAAGCTGGTTTTAGAAATTTTTATTCTACTGACGACTACATGTTTTCGCTATTCTTATTAATACAACTTCTGAACTTACGAAGAAAGAAACTTCACTTTCGATTTCGAAAAAGCTTTCGACCTTGTATATAGAAATCAACTCTTATACAAACTGCTTGGATAATAAAAGGAAAGTTCTACTCATTATACAGAATATTTATGAAGATGTTAAATCATATATTACACATAACAAGGAAAAAAAATCTCACTTGTACTATTTTTGCATTACACCTTAATGATTTACAGGTAAACATAGATGAATTGAATTTTAAGAGAATTGAGTCTGTCAGTCAAAATGTGGAAGCTGAACTTAACATTTTTATAACAATTTTCCTCTTTTTGTATGCTGACGATACAATATTATTAGCGGAATCAAATAGGATCTACAACTAATAATTCATGATTTTGCATACTATTGTGATAACTGGAAGTTCAAGATAAATATCGACAAGACCAACATTCTTATTTTTTCAAAGCGTAGACACTCAAGAAATCTAATCATAAGTTTTACTTGTGTGGAAAAGAGATTGATATTGTCAAAAGTTATACGTACTTAGATGCATTATTTGCTAGAATTGGTTCCTTTTTAACCACGAGTAAATATCTTAATGGAAAGGCGACTAAAACTATGTATGGATTGTTACAAAATTTTCGGAAGAAATCGTTTTATCTATAGATTGACAACTAGACATGTTTGATAAAATGATATTACCTGTATTGTTATACGGTTCAGAAATCTGGGGCTTAGAAAGTATAGATGTTCTAGAAAACTGCTTTTTTGTAATATTATTCTCAAGCTGAAAAACACCAACAGTATTTTTATGGACAGTTTCCAATAGCGCTGTCAGTTAAAATACGTATGGTACAATTTCGGATCATACTTAGAAATGACAATAACAATAAAGTTTCTTCAATTTTATGTAGGTTAGTAAATATCTGCTATAACAATTATGAACAAGAAAGCAAGTGGGTTTTTTATTTATTAAAAGCATTTTGGATAGTTCTGGCTTATCGATATTATGGAGAGGCCCAGAGACCCAAATTATTCAGTGTCCAACAGAATGGATAGAAAAATGTTGAGTGGTCTTCGGACATTTTTAATTCTTAAAAAAACAGATTCCTATAAGATATTTAAAACAGAATCTTGGTTCGAAAATACCTTCTACTTTACCATCAAATTTAATGCCTAGGTTATGTCAATTTAGATGTTGCTCTGATATAGCTACCAACTGAAGTAGGCCGATGGAGAAACTTGACAAGACAAGAAAGAACTTGTAATTTGTGTGCGTCTCAAGTGGAATTGGAGATGAATATCACTATGTTATGAAACGTAACTCTTTTAGTAAAGAAAGAAACCAATATTTGCCAAGATATTGTTAAACGAGACCAAATTAGCCACATTAATACAAATTGTTATATAAAAGGCTTTCCCTCCTGGTTCGCTCAGTATATGAATGAATATTGAAACTTGATTTGTATCACACATGCATTGTTTGTTATGTGCATAAGTTGTCTGAAACAAAAATGTTTATGAGAAATAAAGTATTCATATTGTAAGTTGATCCGACCCTGCTGCATTGAGACTCTAGCCCATAAACGTCAGTGTTGACAGGCACCTATTTGTAGATAATTAAGTACCTTAACCCCGCATCCACCGCGCCCCCTCCCCTCCAAAAATATATATGATAAGCTTCTTTTGTTGATATAACGTAAAATAGAGGCAAACACCTTTAAAAAACAATCTAATACCAATAACAATAAAATAATAAAGGAGACCAAATCAGAAACCTATAGACTACACTTCACTAAATACTGGAAGCTACCGAGATGCTTGAAAAGTTAAGGATGTTTAATTATGTAAATACAAATTACATATGTGTAAGTAGAACTACCTGTATCACGTCGAGACAGTTGTGTACATTCGAATCATTACGAGACAAGCAACGTCGAGTTACGATGCGGAATACATGTAACTGTCGAGACGTGATACCTAAATTAAATGTATGTAATAAGTGTATCTAAAATTAAAAGGTCTAAATAGGGCAGAACAACACTGAACGAAAATGTTAAATTCAACACCCAACGAAGCATTTGCTAATAAAATGTAGTCCCTAACGTCACACGTATTATGACCTCATATTTCATTCATAGAATGAGTCATTTATTAAACCATTCAATGTGACGTCAAAAAGAAGTTCGGACAAAAGTACATCTTGTATCACCTATATAGATGATACAAGCTTTTGTATATCATAGGTTGTATCAATCGCTAATTTGTTCAGATTTTGATAACATACATACTTAATTTTAGATAAATCAACTGATGCCGATGAGATGAGTTCACTTAAAAAATCGATTATTGCAAGCGGGCTCTATGCGAATTAGAACATGATCAGACCTTATACATGTCAATATTTTATAAATATAAAGACTGACCATGTTCTAATTCGCATAGAGCACAATTGCAATAATCTATTTCGATTCTAATATGTCTAACTAATGTTGTAAAATTTTGAAGCGGCTCTAAGAGGACGCTTTCAATGGTAATATTGTTTTATTGAAACTAAGAAGATATCTTCCATAAGTATGTTAAAGCAAATAATATTGACATAAACATATATTTATTGAGTATACATACCTTTTAAGCAAACATATTGAGAAATCATAACAAAACTTCATTGTTCCAGTTTGAAACTTTCAGTTGAGCGTACATGTCGTCGGAATACTACTTGTGACGTCAAACCGTGCTGTATGCTTATTAGAACCCTAATATGTGTTCTCTAAGCGTATGAAGGACGTCATATTAGAATTCCAGTTTTAGCATTAGTTTTCTGCGTTTGTCTGGTCTCTCCTCTCGTGTCCTTACACTAATTTAAACTACAAGCAGCATGGCATGTTTCACTAGTGAAGCGGGATATGCTCACCCTTCCGGAACAACTGATATCACAACTTTGTTCCAAGAAATTCTTTTAACTTATTTTTGTATATTATTTACACTTTTATTTCTTGTGGGTTTTCTATTAGCAATTCCTTCATAATTTCGTACTTTATCTTTAATTGTTTTACAAAGTCTCGGTTAATTCTAAATAACTAATTGTTTTATATTTAAACAAACAAGCAGTATAACATGTCATTTGGCATCAGTATTTATTATTATACGCAATAATTAGCACAAAATCTGAAGGTAAAGAATTAGGTCAGGTTATCTCTTGTATAAAAGATTTGCCCGGTTGTTTGCAGGTTGATGAATGCTAGGGAGCGCAAACCCAGAGGCCATGTAAGCCTAGTCTCTGGGTTCTTGATGTTTCAGATGCTGATCGTTACTATGAGGTATCACCAGCAACATACATCAAAGCAAACAGAGGGCATGTAAGCTGTCTCTGGGTTCTTTTTGTTTCGGATGCTGATCGTTACTCTGAGGTATCACCAGCAACACACATCAAAGCAAAAAGAGGCCATGTAAGCCTAGTCTATGGGTTCTTGTTGTTTCGGATGCTGATCGTTACTCTGAGGTATCACCAGCAACACACACTAAAGCAAACAGAGGCCATGTAAGCTTAGTCTATGGGTTCTTGTTGTTTCGGATGCTGATCGTTACTCTGAGGTATCACCAGCAACACACACTAAAGCAAACAGAGGCCATGTAAGCTTAGTCTATGGGTTCTTGTTGTTTCGGATGCTGATCGTTATTCTGAGGTATCACATGCAACACACACTAAAGCAATCAGAGGCCAAGTAAGCCTAGTCTACGGGTCCTTTCTGTTTCGGATGCTGATCGTTACTCTGAGGTATCACCAGCAACACACACTAAAGCAAACAGAGGCCATGTAAGCTTTGTCTATGGGTTCTTGTTGTTTCGGATGCTGATCGTTATTCTGAGGTATCACATGCAACACACACTAAAGCAATCAGAGGCCAAGTAAGCCTAGTCTACGGGTCCTTTCTGTTTCGGATGCTGATCGTTACTTTGAGGTATCACCAGCAACACACATCAAAGCAAAAAGAGGCCATGTAAGCCTAGTCTATGGGTTCTTTCTGATTTGGATGCTGATCGTTACTCTGAGGTATCGCCAGCAACATTTATCGGATCGAACAGAGGCCAAGTAAGCCTAGTCTACGGGTCCTTTCTGTTTCGGATGCTGATCGTTACTCTGAGGTATCACCAGCAACACACACTAAAGCAAACAGAGGCCATGTAAGCTTTGTCTATGGGTTCTTGTTGTTTCGGATGCTGATCGTTATTCTGAGGTATCACATGCAACACACACTAAAGCAATCAGAGGCCAAGTAAGCCTAGTCTACGGGTCCTTTCTGTTTCGGATGCTGATCGTTATTCTGAGATATCGCCAGCAACACACATCAAATCAAACAGATGCCAAGCAAGCTGAGTCATTGGGTTCTTTCTGTTTCGGATGCTGATCGTTACTATGAGGTATCACCAGCAACACACATCAAAGCAATCAGAGGCCATGTAAGCCTAGTCTACGGGTCCTTTCTGTTTCGGATGCTGATCGTTATTCTGAGATATCGCCAGCAACACACATCAAAGCAAAAAGAGGCCATGTAAGCCTAGTCTATGGGTTCTTTCTGATTTGGATGCTGATCGTTATTCTGAGATATCGCCAGCAACACACATCAAAGCAAAAAGAGGCCATGTAAGCCTAGTCTATGGGTTCTTTCTGTTTCGGATGCGGATCGTTACTCTGAGGTATTGCCAGCAACATACAGAAAGGCAGAGGCCATGTAAGCCTAGTCTATGGGTTCTTTCTGATCGTTACTCTGAGGTACTGTTAGCAACATACATCAAAGCAAACAGATGCCATGTAAGCCTAGTCATTGGGTTCTTCCTGTTTCTGATGATTATCGTTACTCTGAGGTATCACCAGCAACATACATCAAAGCAAACAGTTTATTTATAAACATATACAAAGCAAAAACGATGGTGATTTATAGAACATAAAATAGGAAATGAAAGTGTCATTAACACATCATTATGGTGGACACTTGATTATGGTTAGGAAGAGAAAACGTATATAAACAAGAAAGAACTAAGGTACAATGATGGTAATGAATAAGTCAATGCTGCGTAATAAGTGCAGAATAAAGCACAAGACAAGCATCTGTGACAAAGGTAGTTCCTGGCGGAAATAGTTGCAGCCCTTTATTTGTTGAGTGGTTCGAAAACAAAATAACCAACTAATCGTTTAAAATGGTTTTGCTGACTTGTGTGTGGAGTTGGACCTTTTTTTCACGGTAAGATAAGGAAATAATCACTATATGATATTTATGACAATTAGGACCTTGAACCTTTAAGAGTGATTACTGTGGTTGACTATCTAGAATATCACATCCAAAGTGTGAAGGTTAAAGAACCAAAATTAAACACTACAAAGATATAGTATTGTTTACATTCAAAATAAAGAAAAACCATTGCAGCTGCAACTGAACTAAAAAGAAACAAAACTTATCTTACACGTTACAGAATAAACGAAAAGAGAAAACATAAGGGGTCTAACTTTTCATTATGAAATCATTAAATATCTGTCAAGTCTATCAAAAAGACTGTTGCATATGTAATATTAACATACATAAATTTCAATAGATTTTTATTCCAATATCCCTATCAAGGTCTAAATCAAACAACAGGGCAGTTGTCGTTAAACATTTAAAAAACGCTATCTATTCTGGAGCTCGAAGTTTCATGGTCAAAACCATTACATTTTTCCATATGCATTTATTTCAACAGTGCTACGTTTTTCTAGATGAAAACAACAAGTGTAACAGGAAGACATGGTCACTGGTTCATTTAAGAATAATGAATTTTTTAAAATAAGTGATACATTTCAACTTTAAACGGTAAAGGTTAACGTTAAAGAGTACATGTTAAAACAATTTTCATGGTGTACTGCACGTGTAAAGCCTATATTAATGTATTTGTAACCGTTCGTATTTTAAGCTAAATAAGAAAAACCGAAATATGTATGCTGCTCATTTTTGTAAGCCTGAAAACATTATTCTTAGATGAACCCGTGCTTATTTTTGAGAAACACAGATTTCAAAATATATTTACTTATAAAAAACATATGTAATAAAATAAAACAAGGCTTTCTTTTTCCAAACAAATAAAACCATTTGTCGGGTCGTTTTCTTTACTGTTCACATAATCAGTATCGGGTTCGTCTCCTTCTGGGTAGCCTCTTTTGTTTCTAAAAAGAAAAAAAAACAGGATTACACAAAACCCATTGATAACCTTGCAATGTTATTAACAATACAGTAAAGGAAACTCACAGACACTTATATATGTCTTTATCTATGTGACTTATACCAGGGTTGAGAACTCTTTTACCGGTTCATCCCACACTATTAGTTTCTATGTGACTGTTCCAATAAAAACATCAAAGAAACCAAGGTAATACATCTACTACAACAGACGCGCATTTCTACTAATCAAGATTCATTTGTGGCCCTCTAACAATAAGTGTAAAAAATGTGGAATTGCTATAATAAATAAAAAGCTAAGAAGCTATATGACAACGGCCTCTCAATTATTTGCGTATAGGGGAAATTATTAACATGTTTTGCTCTCAGTAAGGCATCAAGTTGAGTAATGAGAGAGCCTACCCCCCAAAAAAAACAAAAAAAAAAAAACAAACGAGCGAAATAATTTCAGCTATGTCACATGAAATTTTTGGGGTGCCATGTACGTAGGGCACTCAAGGAAACACCCATAAAATAGTCCAAAAAGGTCTTTGGACAATTAGCTAAAACATCCAAATACATAAATTTATTCAGAAATTCTATATAAAACTGTTATAATAATTATTTTAATTGTATTTTAATGAAAATCAGAAGGTACC
Organism: Limnoperna fortunei; assembly: GCA_944474755.1. Taxonomy (NCBI): domain Eukaryota; kingdom Metazoa; phylum Mollusca; class Bivalvia; order Mytilida; family Modiolidae; genus Limnoperna; species Limnoperna fortunei. Next base: position 3,788,766 of record OX104125.1, read on the forward strand.
AAGACATGCATATTTGTACTGTGTATAATGTAGGTTATTTCTTACCATTGTATATTTATTATGTCTTTAAATGTTTTTCTTTGACAACAGATAATAATGGATCGTTCTTAGGTGTGTAACAGTAGAGTGCGAAACGACATCAGTGTAAACAGCGGAAGTCTGAAACGACATCAGTGTAACACCGGAAGTCTGAAACGACATCAGTGTAAACACCGGAAGTCTGAAACGACATCAGTGTAAACAGCGGAAGTCTGAGTAGGGATGTTAAATTACTGTAGGGCCCGCCAGACGAGTACTCCATTAGACGCGTCGACTTTGACTGGATATATTTCACCTGATAGAAGCAGGTAGGCCTCAAGTTGCAGGCGGTAAACATGTTGGGCTCGGGCCAAAAAAATAAAATATACAAATTTGATTGAATACCATTAGCTGACCATTTAACATAACGCTTTATTTTTCCATAGAGTATTTTTTAGAATTGTGAACCAAATACACATCAGCACTTTTGATACAGATGAACTTTTGCTTACCTTTATCTTCTCTACACAAACATAAATTGTATGTACCACAACGCAGACTGTGATGAACAAGGCAAATAATAATGGCACAAACCATGCCATGTTTGGAGCATGCGTAAAGAAGGTCTTGTACAAGATAGGGCTTTCGGTAGTTGTTGAAGGGACTGATGTATCAAGAATTACTACATCAATAGTTGAGAAATCCAGTTGGCCTCTTGGGTCTTCAGCATACACTTTAAAGGAAAGCGTGGAACCGTCTGTATAACCGGAAGTGGTTAATAATTTTTTAATAGTTATTGATCCTTTAATGTCAACAATAAAAATACTGGTTGCTATGGTACCTTGTTCAATGTAGTAATTTATGGTACCTGGAATGTTTAATAACAAAAGAAATAAATATAACCCGTTAATAAAGCCTAAATAATATCTAACTAAACAGTTGTTCTTTTAATTGTGTGGTACAAAATATATGTTTTGTTGTTTTGTTTTTGTTTTTTAAGTGGGGTGGGGGTTGAATTTAAGTACATTCATGAAACAATTCTTTTCTTAGAAAAAAATTAACGAGTCAATTTTATTTTTTCATATTTAACAACGACACAATGCTGGCTTATACTAAGTTTATAAATACCCGCACTTATATATAACACAAACAATACGTGTGACCGCCAGTGTGTGCTACTGTTTTAATAGAAACATGTAGATAATATAAATAAGTAAAGTTTGTTTTGCACTTTTTAAGCAATTGACAAGTCCTTTCTTTCGAATGTATCTAATAGAAAAGTTGTGATTGGTATTTACATTCGAACATCTAAATCTTACCATTATGCCCGAGATCTCCGTCAGTTGCATATACCTTTCCGATGTTGGTTCCGACTTCCGTTGTTATATATTTAAAAAATACATATTGTTTGTGCTGAAAAATTGGATTATTGTCATTGATATCGAATATCGTAATGTTCATAAAGGCACTGTCAGTGTATTCCTTGTCACCGATAAAGACTTGACACAGAACATTAGAGTCTGTACCACTGACATCTAAGTCGTAATCCACGGCATACGTAAAGAAACCTGTGGCTTTATTGATATCAAGGCGACCTGTGTTACTGCCACAGTCCAATGAGAACTTAACAGCGTCTCCATCCTCGTCTGTGTATTGATAATACGGATTCTGAAGAACCGTGCCAGCCTATTGATGAAACAATTAGAATACATGCTAGCGGTAAATGTTATAAAGAGTCGGTTACAGTTTATTTTACCTCGAATATGATTAACTGTTCGCGAAGCGGTTATTTGGTTATTTATTGGTGCATTATGTTTGTTGATTGTGTTGATTGGATTTTTTTCAATGTTTTCAAAATTGTTCAGTAAAGACAATGAGGTACAAGGAAGTTGTAATCCTTGTAAACATCTTTCATGTAACGATCTAATGGCAAATGTCTTTGAAACCGTTTTCAAATTTTGTTCTACTACTCAAATCTTACTATGTATTTACAACTGGGAAATGCTATGTTTTACATACATATATTTCGGCAACTATTAAAAATACTTTCTACCAGTTAAATCTTACTTTGCCTTCAGAGTTGCTGAATGCGTACGATTTCTTCGTAAACTTTGGTGCTTCGTTCACGTTGATTATATTCAACGTCAAGGTTCCATTGTCCGACATAAAGGAATCGGTGACGGTAATGGTGATTAGAAAGGTCTTGGATGAAATCGTTTCATAATCAATATTGGCATTTGTTGTCACGTGTCCATCTAAAAATGAGTCATTAACACACGAATAAGAGTTGATTTTGTTTTACCAATTAAATGTAAATGATATTGTTTTCTTCTGTAAATGTCCGATTTCTGGTATAAACGACCCAGTACAAATGAGCTCACGACACTCATCTGTATTCGTTTGTTGCGTCATCCAATCAAAACGACCGTTGTTATGGTAACGCTTAACATACCAACGTTCTTGTTCCGGGCGTTTTTATTAAATGTAGGATATCAAATTAATTTTGATTAGCAAGGATTGCCAGTTTTCTAACCGCAGGTTGAGGTTTTCTCCGGTTACTCCAGATTCTTCCTCCCATAAAAACTGGACCCCATGATATAACTTGCATAATTGTTGAAATTGGCGTAAAACACCTTTCAAACAAACAAACAAACAAAATAAAACGATGAAGAGTCAATAGGATATCGCGATGTGAAAATTTTTCTGTTCATCTATAAATATCTATATAAATGCGTAATTATGAACAACACATTATTTTGTGTTCCACTGTATATGATATTTTCTTTTATAGAAAACAAAATGCAAAATAATGAGTCATGACACAAATTTGTAACTTTTCAACGTTATTTAACAGGTAAATATTACAGGTAATATCAACATGATAATCTTAAAATGCCCTTTAATTTCTACCCTTAGTTGAATGTTGTGTTAATTGAATTATATAATGTTGAAGTAACGTGAACACACCGCATTATCTTATATCTCTACCCTGTGACTAAAACCGACAGCTAAATAAGTAAGATGCAGTACCTGTTTTGTCGACTTTAAAATACACAGCGCCCTCTGGTGGATTAAAGACGACACTAAACGTGTGAATATCTAAAATGTTTTTGTCGTCTACTCGTGGTTGGAATACCAATGATCCAAGAGCTATACCTTCTAAAATCGAGACTGTCTGTGGTAAGTTTATTAGTACTGGAGGGCTATTTATATCTGTTATAATAAAAAAAATAGCAAACGATAATAAAAACAAAGAATTAAAATTATCAGAAGCTCCAATAATGACAATTGTATACAGCAATAAAAATATATAAAAAATGTTTATTATAATATATAATAAACATCATATAAATGAACTGTCTCATATTCTAATAACTATTTACATTTAAATGAATCAGGGCTAATAGTTACATGATTAAAGTCATTACTAAAAAAAATTTACGGTCGCCATCTTGACTTCTTGAGCCTTACATAATACCTGATGCCTTCCCCAATAAACCGGATCCCATGGTCGCCAGTATTTTTGATACCGTTCCCAATGAAACCAAATCCCTTGGCCGCGAGTATTCTTGATGTCTTCCCTTTTAAAAGCGGATCCCATAGTCGCGAGTAGTCTTGATAACTTCCCCATCAAAAAAGTATCCCGTGGTCGCGAATATTTTGATAACTTCCCGAATAAAATCGGATGCCATAGCCGCGAGTATTCTTGATATCTTCCCCAATAAAACCGGATCTCAAGTCGCGAGTATACTTGATATCTTCCCCAATATAACCGGATCTCAAGTCGCGAGTATACTTGATACCATCCCCAATAAAAGCGGATCCCATAATACAGGTGAAAACTAAGAAATAATTCATTATTCCACGAATATATTCTGATTTTACTGCCGGTCAACCTTTATGTTCATTATTTTACTCAGAGGAGTAAAATGTGGGCATAACGATCAAACCCGTGGTAAAATCAGTCAATAGTTGTGCCGTATTTAATTATTTAATTGTAATAGCGAGCAAAGCTCGCAGCGGGCAGCGAAGCTGTACGCAAAGAGCAGTGAGCTCTACGGCAATTACGTGTCACGTGGTCAAATGAAATCACGTGATCAAAATCTGCTTAATGCTGATATTGAATTTTTTTTCCTCCGGAAGTTGATATCGTCAAAAAACTGTAACAAAGTGAATGAAGAAGGGCTAACATTAATTTCAAAGAATGACATAAAAATACAGTTGACACCGATAAAAAATAAATTTTATATTTAAAAAATAACAAAACAAATTTATACTATTTTTTTGCATTCTCTAAATCGATCTTTAAAAACTGACAATCATAGACATTTCATGTGACGTCACCATTACAAAAAAAGACGTCACATGATCACTGGAATGTAGTCGAGGCACTTTTATGGTATTCGGAAGTAACGTAAATTATGAAAGCGCATTATATATAAATAATAAAGGCATATACAACTATTAACGACAACACGTGACTTGTGTGACGTATTTGTGTCAGCCATATTGGATTTTCGACTCAATAGAAAATCAACGGGACGATTCAAATCAAAGACCTGAAGGTCTTCAAGGGTCGGCTGGGCTGGGATACATAAAATCACCATCAAATTTGGGCAATCAATAACACCTATAGATATATTTGGGAAAATGGCCAAATCGAACTTGAACTCTCTTTTGTTAAATAAACAAAATATACAAAATTCAAAGTGATGTTGAAGTCAGAATGCGTAAGTATTAAGCTAGCAAATTCAAATCCTTTATTGCATATTTCGCCTTTATGAGTTAAAATAAATTTGCAGAGGAAGTAATATTACAGTTTTAAAAAATCCCCATGTTACAAAACGTGTACTTTAATTTACCACTTTTGACAACTAACACAATTAGTAAATTTTATAAAATTGGTATCTTTGATGACATTTCATTAACATCTTTAGATTGTTTCAAGTGAAACTGCATCCTGCTATCAGTGGTAATAAATCTGTCAGCATTCATATGCCAATGAATATCTGTACTGCATGACATATTTAAAATTAAGACAATGAAATCAGAATGAAACAATATGATAAAGACAGACATCCACTGTTTTTAACACAAAATATATTGACATAAAATATCTGTAGTACATTTTAAATTACACCCTGACATCATTGATGCATTGATATTAATTCAATCCAAACAAAGACTACATATAGAGTTTCTGATCAAAACAAGTAGAAAATTTTATTTAGAAAATTTTAATTGCATAAAATAATTCAATTAATTGTTAGCAGATATTAATCTTTATGAGTGTTCCGCAAGATTAAACGAACTATATTATGCGGATGGCATGCATTCATTTGCGTTGTGAGGTTTTTCCACATTCTTCAAATTTTTCATGCAGACGATCGCAATGGGTCTGGCTGATAAATCAGCCGACCCAAAAAACCGCCTATATCTTGTTAAATTAATAAAAATATATATGTTTTGCACATTGTTCCCAGTTCAGACATTTCTACGGTCTCTTATCTGTCAAATGATATAAATTTTATCAGTTTAAATTACTTGCAAAATACTTTCCATTTTGTTGGAAAATAGCCTTATTTTCTGCCTTCTTGTTACGTTGTTTCCATGCAAAATAGTCAATTATGCACCACTTATGACGTAAATTGCAAAAATACAGTTGGTAACTATGTTTTGCACATATATACAAATAGTAGACACATTTATTTTTTTTTAATTTCACATTTTTAACACTTTAATTTCTTATCTTCATACTTCCCATTTCATTTGAAAATCGCTCATTGTACACTTATCAAATAAGGACTTTTTACGAGGTCAATACGTAGTTATATGGACCGTGGAGGAAAATATTGACCGAGGACGAAGTCCGAGGTCAATATTTTTCTACAGGTCCATATAACTACGTATTAACAGAGGATTAAGTCCTTAATTGTTATATTACATATGAATTTTTCTCTATTTATTTAAATTTAGAACAATGAGTCGGAAGAGTATATCCGGATCTATTTTTAGAAACAAGCCTTTAATATGCTTTATAAATAGTAACATATCCGTATCTATTTTTAGAAACATGCCTTAAATATGCTTTAAAAATAGTAACAAGCCTTAAATATGCTTTAGAAATAGAATATATACACAGAATATTTTGGGGGACCACGTGACTAAATAATCCAATGAAAATGTAAGAATCATAAACTATATGTAATATTTTTTAATATGGCAGAGTTCAAACCACGCGGACGGTGGTTCAAACAAGGACAAGGTTGTGTGGCATTTTTATAGTCTAAATATATCTCAGAAATTTGCTAACATGTTTAACTTAGTTGTAAATATTTTAACAATTAAACAAAACAAAAAAACCATTTAAGAGTATTTGACTTAAAAATACTGTCATAAAAAGAGTGGAACTAACGGAATTGTATTGTCTTGAATTAAAATTGTGGTAGAAATGAACTTTGTGAACATTTATAGAGTATTTCTATAAAAACTAACTACAAAAATATCCCCATTTTTGGTCGCATTTTCCTCAGTCATAAAGGTAGTCAGTGGTCAATATTCAAGTTTTGAGGAATAAGCTGTTCAATAAACATCCTGTACAGAGTATACAAGTTTATAACAGTACAAGCTTTATAAAAATGACACAGCATGGGTTAAATTTCAATACATTAAAGGTGTTCTAAATAACCGATTTGTCACAAATATTTATTAGGTAACCATAATTCATTAAAATTTTTATTAAATTATGAACTATAGTAATAGTTTTTAACTATACAAAAATAATGATAGCACGGGAAACAAATATAAATGAGGAACTCCATAAATGATTAAGATAAAAAATAAACTATTTAAAAAATGGAAAAAATTGTCAAATATTAATATTATATTTTTTGCTGTTAATGATACCAGTCGCTCATTGAAAAACAGATTTATCGAATCTAATTATGACAGTAATAGTTGTATATGGACTATATTGTCTGTGCTCACATTTTGGCGATGCCTACTCCATATAAGTATTTATAGTTTATCTTTTTTAACGAAGTAACATTTGAGTTGCAGGACTTTTCGGCCATTTTGGACACAAATTTGATTGTGACGTCGTTAAATTATCTGAAAATCTATTTTTGCCGTCGACATAACGATAATTTTTGACGTTGTTTAGGAATATACACTCGTTTTACGCCTGGTGTGTACTCAAAGTGTTTTAGGCACGTGATATAAGAAATCATAAAAGTATCATTGTAATATATTGTGCGCATGTCTTGCCTATTTTAAAAAAATATCAAGATAGAATAAGTATTTAAAATATTTAACACAAATGTCAACACGAAGCGTTTCGCGTTGCTAACTTGACCTAAAAAGAATGTATTTCAAACAAGTTTTATTGACATAACCTATTTCCCTGTGCAAAACACCACTACCACTACCACTAAATGAAATTGCCTTTTGTTTTCTTTAGCAAAACATAAATCTTACAAAATACATTTACGTTTAGAATGTCTTTGTATTTGAATAAGACATTAACAGATCCAATCTCCACGCAAAGGATTCTGGGTATCCTACGTCAACCACAATCACCTCTGCCATACCATTGGTTGTCATTGTAAGAGATATCTCTCATGGCAGATATGTTTCGCGTACAAACGCAGTAATTGCAATGTAAAACTGTGTCAAACGTGTATAAATAGACTATATAAAAATAAAAAAGAGCTCGTGTATTATTTTACAAACATCATTCTTTGTTTACAAACGTTACAAGCAGACGACAAATGTAATTCCGCAGTAAATGGATGATGACGTGTGGCAGAGGTTATATCTGGGAACCAGTTATGTTCTCTGTGCCGGAGAGTGTAACAGATCTACAGCTAAATAGACACTAAGACACACATACACAGACTCCTACCTTTAATCAGAATGGTCAGTGTGCTAGGTCCAACCAAGTTTCGCTTATCGGAAACTCTAATTGAGAGATCATATCCGGTAACTGATTCCGTCTTTATTGAACGACTTAAAGAAATCTCACCAGCTGCAAAGAAAGTTGAGATTGTTAAAAAATGAGAAATCATATAAAAAAAAATCACTTCTTGGGTAATATTTTTTTTCAAAAACGTCGATATTCAACAATGAAACTCAATGTTTCCAAGAATTTATTTCGACGGAAATTGCTCTGCCGGAAGTGGAATTACTGTAAATATATATAATAGCGGTAAAATATATTATAGCAGTATATTAATCTACATTAAAAATATTAAATTTCGCTTTTAACAAAAACAACAAATCGTGTCTGCGTTTCCAAAGAAAATATTTTATTATATTTTTGCGACAAAACCTACATTTATATAATCTATAATAAAAGTCACATCCCAGTGAGCTCAGTTTTTTTCCTCGCATATTTGTATTATTCAATTTAATACCTTTTTATTACTCGAATAAAAATTTCAACGAATAAAGTCCACATTCCCTACTATGCCCTTGTTGTTAACATGTCACTGTTATAAGTAAGTCAGCCATTTTAATAAAGGTACACAAGTTCATATGTTTACGTGACGTTCGATGATATTCAAACAAACTGCGAGACTTTTCCTGCATCAACTGCATACAACCTTACACGAAGGATTTCAAAATGAAAACATCATCAAATTTGAAAACGCTGATTAAATGTGGAAAATAAGTGTTGAGCGGTAAGTAGTTATCAATTGTAAGGCAAAATACATCAACACAAAAACGGCGACTCAAAGTATATAGCGACAAATACTTATATTAAGGTGTATATCTTAATTAAATAAAATATATTTTTGTCTTAAAAAGGAATCTAGAAGTGCGACAGAAAAAAAACTTTTTGATACAATAAGAAATGCCCTATAATTAATGAAGTGTGTATGCTACGGTCTAACTTACTATTTTGGTTAATGGAGAATGGAGCATTAGGCGGGGTTGTCATCAAGTACTGAAGCTGATCATTCTCCGGATCACTCGCTCTGACGGTATACACTACTGTGCCCGCTTCTGCTGTCAAAGCTGACACAGCCGTTTTTCCTGAAGTATAATAAATGCAATAATTTGTGATCTAAGAGGTCGGTTCAAATATGCACATTTGTACCTTACCATCTCTAAAAATTTTTCCCGAAATCTCTTTTAACAACTACATGTATCATATGAGTTTTACTTTATTACCAAATATTTTAAGTAGTCCCTGACTGTCATTAATTTTTTTTCTCTAGTTAAAAGGTTATTCTGGAACCATGACGATGATATCCTGTTTAGCATAAGCTGCCTTTGGATATAACTTCAGGTGAGGACCATTGGGTTCAACAAAAAGTCACGTGAATGTGTTATGTGATCTAAGATTGCAACAAGGCTGCTTCAGGTATACAATGAAAAACATCGTCCAAATAAAGTTGCCAGAACTAAATAAATACATAAAAAACGAGGTGTTCATTCCGATTGGAAACAAAACATCATTGATTGCATGCGTTTACTCATTATAGATTTTATAATAAACAAACCTGTCCAAGACCAAAGACTATATTTACATTGACAACACACCGTAAACGATTGTGCATTATTTTGAGTTGAAATCACGTGATTGCAGTAAAAATCCAATATTTAACCTACAAGGATTGGAGAAAACTAGAAAATTTCGTATTCAAACGTAGTTAAAACGTAATTCATATTTGTTGAAGTTTCCAATAGGAAAGGTGTTCTCTTAAAAAATATTGACATGTGCATGTGGTATTATGAGGTGTTATATTATTAACCAATGAAAATGCTTATATCCCAGGTCTGACATGGTGGTATATTTGAAAGTGAAGCATACATAAATGAACAATACTGCATCAGAGACCAAGTTAGTTAAAACGTTAGAAAATCACAGATCAACGGAGTTGAGTTCCACTTATTGCCCTTTAAGTTTTTTTCTGTACATGTAACCAATATATCAACACCGGAACTACGTCACTCAAAAGACAATGCTTTGAGTTGTGTGCAGCAATGAATGGCCGTTGATTTAACAAAATTGAAATGTTTAACAAAATCTTACATATAATCATTTTATGCTCTCCGGCTAATTGTCTTATGAATAAAATATTCTGATCTAATAATTAGTGAACGGTCAAAGGCCAAAGGTAGATATATGTTTGCAGTCAAAGTAGACGTGGATAGAAGTGCTTTATTACTTCAGTTACCTAATTTGTTATTTTACTTGCCTTGTATATTAAGAAATGTCGGTGGTTTATTCCGAAGAAGATAAACGTAGAAAACCGAGGAGACACTCCTACGTACATCCTTACATTCTATATTTAGACTGTAACTTCGTTTTACGTCATAGTCAAACCCTGGGCTACTTCTGGAATACACGTCGTACTCTACAAAGTACATAAGTATAAATTGGTAAGTTACTGTTTTTCATAGTGTTGTTGAACCGTTAAGGGTAAAAGGAGATTCTAGTATTTTAAATCGTATACTGATTTTACTCATATAACAGAAAACATAAGTCATGAATACTAAGGGGCCTCGGTGGTCGAGTGGTCAAGGTAGTCTGTCTACTATTGATCATGTGGTCTGTCAACACTGAGATTGCGTGTTCGATTCTCACTGCAGGCACGGTGTACTCGACCCCAATCTTACTTGGCAAGGATTGCTTGTTTTCCTACCGCAGGTCGGGGTTTTCTCCGGGTACTCCGGTTTTCTCCCCCAATAAAAGCTGGACGCCATGATATAGCTGAACAATTGCTGAAAGTGGCGTTAAACATCATCAAACAAACAAAACACAACATCATAAATACTAAAAAATATTGCCAAGTTGTAAAACATATTAACTAATAACTGCTTATCTCCACAACAGACATATGCAGTTCTCACTTCCATAACCTCGTAACAAAAATTGTAAAATTACGGCCCCTCTCTTAAAAGAGACATTCAGCTTTGTAAACATGAATAGATTTCCCGAAATTTGGGTTGTTTTCATTTAAACTTTTGACATTTGTGATTTATTTCAATGGTTATTTACAATGAGAACAATAGTTGTGACGAGTTATCATTTACGTGTAGCTGTATTGTGTGTAAAATTTATATAAGGTAACGGAAGTAATAGTGACGCAGTTTACACATTCTCACTTAACCCCCATAATAGGATAGGACTTGGTTGGAATCGTCCTATGCAAATGGAATAATCCTTAAAGGAGTATAAATATCATGGGCGGATGTAAAGACCATGATGTCGGTGTAGGACGTAAAAAACTCCCCAAGTAAGTAAAGACCATGACAGAAGCTGCTGTCAACGTAAGTATAGACATAGATCTAAACGTATAAGTAAAGCTTAGAAGCTTAATGTGATATAGGTAGAATTCAATTAACGGATTAAGAGCTTCTATCTACGGATGTTAAAGACTTGTCTCAGCATCTCACACCAGTAAGTCTCCAAGTAATGTTATTGAATATAGGCTTGGTTCTGTGTCATAAAGGATGTGTCATAAAGCATAAAGTTTCTATACCAAAGGCGGCATACAATATTGCGTTTATTTGTCGTATTCTGAGAGCATTGCGCTATTAGACACGTATCCCCGGTGATGTATATAATATATAAGTGAAGGTCTTACATGGCATAGATTATAGGTTCCTGGGGTTGTCGGTATATCTTGTGTAGTATGAACTAGGTGGTTATAGTCTGATTTAGTGGATATTGGAGTTGTGTAAGTTCATATATATAGGAAAATAATTTATAAGCAGATAGCTGATAAGTATAATATACTTAAATAGGTTAAAGTGGTTGTGTTTCTATAACTATATGGGTGGCCTCGGTTGACGAGTGGTTAAGGTAGTTAGTCTACTATTGATCACGTGGTCTGTCTTTACTGAGATTACGGGTTCGATTCTCACTGCAGACGGGGTGTACTCGACTCCAATGATAAGTGACAAGGATTGCCAGTTTTCAAACCGCAGGTCGGGGGTTTTCTCCTAGTACACTGGGTGCCTCCTCCAATGTAAACTGGACGCCATGATAAAGATGAAAAATTGCTGAAAATGGCGTTAAACATAATTCAAACAAACAAAAACTATAACTATATGGTATAGTCATAAGGTTTACGGTTATAAACCTTTTGTATAAGGTTGTTATATACACAGAAGGTTTAGACAGATAGGGAGTGTGTGAGGGAGTGGGTGTGTGTGTGTGTGTGTGTGTGTGATTTGACATAGTGGCATGATTTAAAATTAACAAACGCCGTTACAGAGAATCGTTTATTTTGTATCATAAATTGTTAAGAAGTACTGTAACAGTTGAATTGGCTTAGAGACATTTATATAAACTGATAGACTCTTTGGATCCTGAGTATAATCAGGTAACAAACAGACAACACGCTACACGAGCTCGGCGATATAAAATAAGGCAATATACATTACACAGGGTTGTTTACCTCGGTGATTAATTTTTTTGGGAAAATATTTCAATTGTTTGATGTTTTCATGAGAAATATAAAAAACTATAATCACTGCAATTTTTTCCTATGTCTTACCAAACAAACTTTTCCCAAGTTGTATATAAAATGTTGATGTAAACGTCAGAAGTGTACACGTGACAGTGTCGTTCGTAGGATCTGTGACGGAAACTGTGTAAAGAAGTGTTTCTGATATTGTGTATTCAGGTATCTCACAACTCATTGGTAAATTAACTATAGAAGGAGGCTAGATTGAAAAAAAAGAAATATCTACCAATGTGTTTGACTGATAAAAGAACGTAAACATGGTTACTGAGTATGCACTATTATTATTATTTATAACCAAGTATTGTCCTTTTCATTTAAATATGAATATAAAAGATTAAAGATTCATATGTTTAGGGTTTCTAGAAGGAAGGGCCGATTGGTGTAAGGTAGTTCATCTACTATTGAACGAGGTCTGTCAACACTGAGGTTGCGGATTCGAGTTTCACTGCGGGCAGGGTGCGCTTTACTCCAGAATTTTAAGTACTACGGCTTTCGCCGCCAATTAAATCTAGACGCCGTGATTTAGATGTGAAGGCAACCCGTCCGCCCGCCATGGGTGTTAACATAATACGACCCTATGTCCAATCTCATAGCTCTCGTAGGAATACAAAAAGGTAGCTGCCCTTCATCAGATGTGTTATAAAAAGTGAGGTAAATCACGCTATCAAAATATACAAGGAACATGTAATTCACGTATGTTTAGGAAAATTATAAATAGTTTTAATGGAATTTTAACGAAGGATTAAACTCGGTTTTCAATGGATTTGTCAGTATATCGTTCTTTCAATTGTGAGTGAATTGGTGTTGTTAATTCTATAAAAAAAAACACAAAATCATATAAGGTTTATCATTTACCTGTTACAATTTAAAAACACTATTATATAATTACTGACTTTGATAGAGGTCGCTATCGCGGTTTCCAACCAGAGAAAAGTAAAAGTATGTTGTAGCCAAGATATTTGTGTTACAAATAATAAATGACTCGGATTAGAAAACAAGTCAATATTGAATTCCGTTTGACCCCTTCTACACAACAGTGAAAATGTGCAGCAGACAACAATAATCATATTGAAATAAAATTTTAGTACTGATGCGATTAAACATGACCCGAAAGTAGTTTTTAGACCTATGAAAAACACGCAAAATTCTATTAATGTAATAATTTTCGTTATCATTTCTACCTCGTTTCGAATAAGATCAACCGTTAGTTTCTCAGTATCACCACGTCTTTTATCACTGCAGGTGACATTTAAGACATAAGAAGATATGACGTCATAATTAAGAGCAGTTCCACCTTTAAGGAAAATACCATATACACCTACAATATAACATAATATTACATATGGTGTGTTAAGTCCTAATTTTGATTGGTTCGTGTAGACAATGTCCCCCAAAATATTCTGTGTATATATTCTATTTCTAAAGCATATTTAAGGCTTGTTACTATTTTTAAAGCATATTTAAGGCACCTTACTATTTATAAAGCATATTTAAGGCTTGTTTCTAAAAATAGATCCGGATATACTCTTCCGACTCATTATTCTAAATTTAAATAAATAGAGAAAAATTCATATGTAATATAACAATTAAGGACTTTTTACTCTGTCAATACGTAGTTTTATGGACCTGTAGAAAAATATTGACCTCGAACTTCGTCCTCGGTCAATATTTTCCTCCACGGTCCATAAAACTACGTATTGACCTCGTAAAAAGTCCTTATTTGATAAATATTACGCGTTACACAAACAGTTGCTGATCGACCTAATACAGGATATACACGATTAGTAAATTGTAAATGGGGCGAGCGCGTAGAGCGAGATAAACAAGGTTAGCAAGTTACATATAAATTTTCTAACCATGTATATCTTGTACTAGGTATAGTTTTAACTATTTTATTTCTATTCATATCAGTATATTTACAAGAACTTAAAGACAAGAATTCGGAAACAAGCTATAAAGCTTATAGAAATCCTTCTACTGAAAATGAATGACATACATCAACACAAAATATACTTATTAAGTTTCTTTAAGAAATATTTCAGTATTTTCATGCAGTGATGGAGTATCAGATCCGTAAAGAAGGAGCTCCAAATCAAATTACACATGAACAATAAGAAATGGCTGGTTGACTCTTTAAAGCCACAGGTACAGTTAGGCTTGTCTACCAAGTTTCGCACGAACAACTGCTCATTCAATAAGATACTATTAATGCGCAACCTGGTACGTAAGACCTGTCCTATTCAACTGCCAACGTTAAAGTATGCTGGACGCTAAGTACTTTCGGGTTTTATTTTGATTTAAATATATTCAGCGATTCCGAGTTCTATTGGAAGGCTATTCCATAGTTTAATTGTAGAGGGAAGACAAAAATGGAGAGACGTTGGCAATATTGTGTGATAGACGTGTAAAATGGTGATGGAGGTAAGACATTGTATCCGACAAAAGATTGCAAAGATACGCAGGTGTCTCTCCGTTAACCATCTTATACAGAATTATGTTTGTGCCGTCTTCTTCGCTATTAAGTTGAATATGACTGTTTTGACATTGAACCAATCCCTAGTTTATGTGGATGCAATCAATATGAGTGTAAAAAACATTAAGCTATGTGTCTCGTTTCTGGATGCGACTTTTTAGTGTAGATAGTACGGTAGTGTATTCGACAGACAAAAATACTGATCTTAAAGTATGACGATTTTTAATACATGATAAAACCATATTAACACTATTGCTGGTAGAATATACATTGTAAAGTAATTTAGTTTGTTCAATTAAGTCGTGTAAACCACGTGATAACGGACAGCAGATATAAGAAAAGTCCAGAAAAATACAAACAAACAAATACAATATACTAATTTCCAGATAACAGACTACATATTATTATCATTAAAATAGTTTTTATACATGTTTCATACCATTTACTTTAGTCACTTCAAATAAAGATGTATTTGTAGTTAGTACGCATGTCACAACATCTGATTCAGCATCTGTCACGTTAAGTTCATGCAGTAGCGTCCTTATCGCTAGGTCCTCTGATATTTTTATAGTGGTAGGCAAACTATTTATAACAGGAGGCTAAAATATTAAAAAAACCCAAAAAGTTTTTATGAGAAAACCATCATTATAATTTAATAAAAAGATAAATTACAAAATGTAAGAATATCATAGAATATTACATTGTTATATATTATATTGTTAAGCGAAGATTTGGGGATTATATAGCATCTTAATCAAATTAGCCTAAAAGTATATAGTTGAGAATATAAAACATATCAAAAGATCAAGTAGAGTCGAAAGCAAGTACAAATCCAGATATAGACAAACATATACAACGCGAAACAAAAACCAAAAACAGAAAGCGAATAACCCAAACCCAATAAAAATAATGGATGCGCTCATGTGCTCCGGTTCAGTAAGCTGCCTCTAATTAGACACCGCTGTCGAGTTACTCATTATGAAAAAGTAAAACCCAGAAATAGAAACGACTACCTATGACTCAGCGACAATGTCCTATATTATTAGAGAGATTGATTTCCCATAACAATCAATTAATTCTTATTGACGACCACAGAACTTATGAAGAGATAACATCAACCTAGGTACAAAAAACCCTTGTTTGAGTAGTTTAGCAGAAAATTAGGAACTGCAATGCCATAAGGGTACAATGACAAAATCGATAGTATAGGTAACCTTTCCAGTCCTGGTTGCAGCAATGTGAATGTGATGGGTCTTTTGAATAACAATCAAAGACGACAACGTTGTCAGGGTCATCGTCACTAGACATCACCTTTGTTACATGATTTATCAATAAATGGACTATTACCGTTTGTTCAAAAACCACTAAGACATCATATTCAAACTAAATTGTATATATTCGCGTTTAATTGCACTCGGTCTTCAGTATTTGTTATTACCTTCATTTCTGATCAACTCAAAATACAAATGTATTTTTTTACAAAGAACGTCTCCAGTAATATGTAACAGACCCTTCGTCCGTTCCGTATAGATTTAGTAGCTATTATTTTAGACATTGGACAACATATTGTTCAAACAGGTTAATACACACAAAGATAAGGCCCGTTCCTTTTTTCTAATTTTTTGCTACAAAGGCATATATGCTATCAATCTTAGTAATATCTTGAGTCTGTTAATCCCACAATTCCACCATACTTCATAAACAAATCCTTTCCTATTATATCTTGTACCTATACAACCCCCATTACACCCAGAATTTTCAATTATAAACGTGTATTGCAGGATCTTTTAATCAATGAGTTCAAGGCCAAAATCCCGACTGCTCTTGCCACAAATCCTTAATCATATATAGTCATTCATATCACGTGATAACTGGAGATCTTAACATTGTCCAGCAGTGATCAGTCTAGAAAATAGGAATACCGATTGCATGATCTAAAATAACGTATAAGTTGTGAAATGTACACACCATACTCTGGAGCTGATGGAATGTTGCTATCGATGAACCGGAAGTTGACAGTTGGAAAGTTGAAGTAGTTTCTAGTTTGTAGTTTTCCCTGAGTCTATTTATTTCTAGAACTAGTTCTAAGAGGCTGTCCTAAGAGTAATGATGGTGTCTCAAGCTCGCTAGGGTAAATTGAATGTAAATAGTCACCAAATTTAGCATTGTTGAGAGACAAAACATCATCAATATAGAAGAATGTGAAATTTAACGTCTGGACTAGTGTCTTTTCTTTTTTTCGCAGGCCTTATAGGAACTCAGCCTCATAAGAGTTCAAAAAATGGTCGTCGTGGAGAGGAGCACAATTAGTACCCATTGGAATACCAAGAGTCTGTTGAAAAACGTGTCCTTAAAACATGACGAATATGTTGTTAATCAGAAAATTTAACATATGACATATTTGGTCTTAATTAGTATAATTAGTATGAGATTTAGAGTTATTGATGACGAAATAAGTTCTGTCATGAATAACTACCAGGTGTATATATATATCGTCTCTTTCCGTTTTTTTAAAGCAGCGATTTATAAGATCTTTAAGCCTGGTTTTAAGATGCATATGAGGGATGGCCGTATACAGTGTCGAAAAATCAAATGTTTGAATGCTGTTTCAATTGGAAAGAGATCCAGACCGCCCGCAAGATATCAATCTGGACTTTTGAATTTTTTAATATCTAGATTTCATTTATGTAGTAAAAAGTGTCACTGTATTTTTGAAGTCCCGTCTTTACTGTTGTTAAAAATGTGGTCAGGAGTTCCGATAGTGTTTTGGTAGTACACTTTGACGATCCTTCTATGAAACTCTGTTTGTATGGATTTTTTTTAAAGTTTTGGTATCTAATACAATAAGGGAAGATCACAATCTTCGCCTTTGATTTTGACACCAAAGGATGCCAATACTGATTTGTGATTTTCAATGATCTCATGTTTTGCAAGCGCAGTGAATGTGTAAGTGAAATGCCTTTACATTTATTAAACAATCAAAATAATGTTTTTGCAGATAAAAATAATTTTGATAGGGGCATTGTCTGCTGGCACAACAACATATTTGACTGTCGAACAACGTTTTAACATCATCAAGATTTTTGAAGATTGAAGATGTTTTCGTACTCAAAGACCTCCTTAAACGACTTATTTCTATTTGAATTTATGACCTAAAGTTCTTCCCCCACTCGGCCAAGGTATCACATTCCTGGTCTTCTTGCTTTGACCATTTTCTGGCATATTTCTCTATTGAAATAATTTGTGATTAAATGTTGCAATTCCAGATGATGGATTTAGAGTTACAGTATGTTGGTCCTTTGAACAAATTATTGCAGAGTCTTTCATTATTAACAATGTTAAAATCTTCAGTTATATCGTGACCTGAAAGATTATATATGACTGTGGAATTGCCGCAAAAGTGGTCAAGGGGTGTGGCTTTAAAGTCATTTATCGGGTATAGGTATATGATATAATCGGAACGGATTCGTTTATACAGTATGGTGGAATTTTACAAAGTAACAGATTTGTAATGGAAGATATTTTCAAGATTTATAGCATCTATGCCTCTGTTAGCAACATGTAAAGAAAGGAAGGGACGATGTTCTTGTTCATCTTTGTGTGTGCTAACCGGTTTATACAATCGGTGATTTTCAGTGTCTAAAATAATAGCTACTAATCTATACAGAGTGCACGAAAGGTCTGTTACAGATGACTGGAGACATTCTTTATGAAGAGAATGTACTGTATAAAGTGGAATTGAGTACAATTTAGTTCGAATATGACATGTTAATTCACCATGCCCATATAATACTTTTATCGCTATTTTGCAGTATTTTCTTTTGATCTTTGTGTGCGATATTATTCCATCTCACTCTACTAGCTTGAGATGGGCCCATCTCAGCTCGCTGTCAAGACGTCGTTCAGTAACACTGTGACGTCACAATGTTACAAAACAGCGATAAACAGATAATTTACGTTTTATGAAACTCGATGCATTTTCTCGTCATCTCATCTCAGGGCTGTCGCCCTTCGATGAGATATAAACGGGAAAACGCATCTCGTTTAAAAAAAACGTAAATAACCTATAACTATCAAATTTTAAACGGAGAAGACTTCATAAGTATGTATTAGTTGTGTCTGATAATGTTTATTCATGGCACAAATAAAATATGTAAACTGTAATATCACTGGATAAGGCGATGGTAACAATCTACTCTGCAGATAACAATTATTGCTCAACCTCTCATCTATAGCTTCTTGTAAAGTTTGTGCATCTAATGTGCGCTTGTAAGTGACATGTTTTTTTATCTTTACGTAAGTGATTAGTTTAACATTGATCAAATAAACAGAATTTCTGTAAAAACATTCAGTTTAATAAAAGAAAACACGGAACCAGTGAGCTACTGCTCACTCAGTATACCCGCACTATTCACATCTCTTTATTGAAAACTGACTAAGTCGGTAAGCAGGAAATAGATATGCCAATAAGTATTTGATGAGCAAACTGTTACAAAAGTTATGTTGCGTACGGATAGAGGTACACATATATATGTAGATGAGAGAATGAAATTCGGAAACAGACACTGTCAACCTTTGTCTCGGTGTACAATGTTGTCTCACAATCTCTCATCTATCGTATTTTATATATAGTAGCAACTTACTATGTTCCTTATAAGATTAACTGTCAACGTAGCTTTGACCGTATCGGTTCCGTCATCACATGAGACGACTGCCGAGTAGGTGGAATAAGTGTCGTAATCTAAGGTTGCCCCAGTCTTGATATAAACTCCGAAAGCTTGAAAAAAATTAACGGACAGACATAATTTAAGACATATGAATAATTTGAATAAATAAAGCACTACGTGTACTATATAATTTCCGTTATACCTAGAGTTTGTCTGTTGCATCATTAAAAGTAAACTCGCCACTAGGCCCCTGAATATTTTTTTGCTATTATTTGTGTAAAAAGGTGTGTAACAGTGGACAGTATAGGAAATGTTGATAATAAAAATGTATCTCTGGAAATAGCAAACAAAATTCAAAGGGACTTGTGGCGAGTTTACATTAAACGGTCTCTGTATTTTTGGGTAATCTTTTGAAATGGTTGTAATTTATCATAAAAGTCTTATGGCTTTTGTAAAAATGACTGAGATGCTAGAATTCTTGAGTTTTGTATCAAACAAGGTAAAATGTTATAGAAACCAGTCTGCTTCTTATTGCTGATAACGAATATCATAGTTTGTTTTGGGAAGGAAGCTGGGTTTCCGGTGAAAACAGCTGACCTTCTGTAGGAAAACTAGCAATTATTTTCAATTAAGAGCCGAGTCTAGCAAACCCTTACCGCAGTCAAAGTAGAACCCTCTACCTCCATGTCGACACACATGGATCAGCAGTAGAGGACTATACCTGCCTTAACCAGACGGCCGTTGAGCGCCCTAATAAAACTAGTTTATGTGTTGGATCGGTTCTTAAAGTGGTGGGTAATTATAAGACCGAAAATTACAAATAAACCATCGTGGACAGTCAAACGCTGACATTAAGAGGAATTATCGGAAGATGACACGACTTATTCATATCCGTCAATATATACTTACCTGTTGTGGAAGTAGGTGGAACGTTCTGTATAGTGAACGCTAAAAGACTATTAGTTCCACCGGTTATAGAACAGGTAACGGGAACGGTAACTGTATCAGTAGCATTAAAGGTATATATCAGCGTGCCTACTGTCGTATCCTCTGATATACTGATTGTATTTGGAATGTTCTCAATGACAGGGAAATGTAAAATGTAAATTCACATTATAAAGTAATATTTCAGGCATTATCGCTCGAATCTAGCCGTAATTGATAATGACTGTCAGTTTTTTCTGTCGAGTTCTCAAGGATACTCCAACAAATTGCTTCTCAGATTGAAAGCGAGGATCTGTTGTCAAAGTGATGCACAAATAAATACACGGTAAGTAATGATTTTGGATTTTATTGTGTCGAATAAAATGCGGATGCATCAGTCGCCTAATGATCTTAGTAGTAAAATCCAATTTTACTAACGGCGCGTCAACGTCGTTATTGTGAGTTCTAGCCTAACTGTGGGCAATGATTGACAGTTATTTTCCGGTCTGACCAGGATGTAGAAATCTTACTGGGTCCAAAAGTCTCTTATCTAAATAAGCGCTGATAAAATGGCTTGTGGTTTGAAATTTTAACAAAGTACACGTGTCGAATATACTAGGCCTCTTTTATACCCACTTGGAGCATACAGCGGCCCAGATCTCTTATAATGCAAAGATTACCACATCATTCAGACCCTAGTTACGCAACATTAAACTTTTTCGTAGACATGAACGATAAGAAACTCAACGGTTGTATAGAGCACCCGAGTACATTCCGGCTTTTTGTAGTTGGTATTGGTTTGATTTTTGTGATGACTTTACTACACTGCTAATGTCAGTGTATTTGTCGATGAAGAATAAAGTAGTAAAGTCATTAAGTAACAATCTAGTCAAGTCATTTAGATAACAATAAATTAGTGCCGTCAGGCACATAACGATCATGTAGTGACGTCATGAATATAGCAGACAAGCAGAGACGTTATAAAGATAACACTCAAGTTCTTATAAAAGAACAACAATTAAAAAAAAAAAGAAAAAACATAAAAAAAAAACAGTTATGTCATGAAGAAATCCACCAGTGACGACTTACCCTATTTATTATTTTGATTTTTTGGTCTCCAGTCTTCTTAAGTGTGCATGGGTCCTCGGCCTCTAAAGTCAAAGTGTAAGTACCTATTGGCGGAACTGGTTTTACTGTTATATTCCCTTTAAAATAAAACGAAATATGCAAGATCAAAGATCTGCATAGGGATAGAATTACGACAATTATCATGCTTATTGTAAGAAATAAAAATTAGTCTCCACCATTAGAAACTTATTTAAATAATAACAGATTACCTGCCCCATCTACACCCAAGGAATGAAAAAACAATGCTGAATTTGTTTGTTGGTTTCAATGGGGTTCAAAGCCACTTTCAGCAATAGTACAACCTATAATTGCGTCCATTTTGTATAGGAGAGGCAGCCGGAGTTCAAGTTTAAAACACAGACTTTCGGCGAAAAACTGGCCTTCGCAATTTGAGGCCAGTACATTCAAACAAAGTTAATACTAATAACGAACATAACATCTCGCTGAATTTGTGTTAATACTGAACTTTCAATATGCTCTGGCATGGGATAGCTACGGTACTAATTGGAAAAAAGTGGAAATTATATTTATAGCTGTCTTCCGAGTAGGACAATTACACTCTCGAACACGAAGCATGAGAAAGTGCATTTGTCTCTACTAAAAGTTACCGTGTCTGTGCGGCGTCTTTTGGCTGACAAATGAAAACTGCTTACCAGGTTTGGTCCAGCATGTGCTCTTTTTGTAGACCCAGAAATATGTAAAATGAATTCAAGAGAAATTTTCCACAGCTATATAATTAGCGTTTTGAAATGCGATGGAATTTTCGATTGAGTTATTGCCTATAGTAAATATTGACCTAAATTACAACGGAAGTGTTCGTTTGGCAGAGTCGATTGTTCTCATAATAATTGGTGATAAACAAGGAAGGAGATGTTTATTATTGTGCGACTGTTATTTTACGATTCAAATAAAAAAAGCTGATAGTCTAAGCTCGTGCTATAGTTCTACGGGGAAAACTAAATAAAACTAAGAGTTTTTTGTACACAATATTGATTCTAAATACAGTTGGTTATTACATTATGTTAAAGAGACTCACGTGACCTTTCATACAGGAAAATCCAATGTTTTAGACAACGCATTCTAAGGGACCAACCATTTAACTTGCAAAGGGGAGGGGGTGGTTTTTTCGTAAAAAAATATATTGAAAATGATTTTTGATGATACAAAATATTTTTGAAGCAGAGGGTAAGAAAAAAATATTCTGAAGAAGGATTTCTGCTATATAAAATAATGCTAATAAATGAAAAAAAATATTCTGTCTCGACGCCTTAAAAAAAAATTTTCTGAACAAAAGAAAAAACCAAGCCCCCCCCCCCCCCCTCAAGTTAAATGGTCCGCCCCTAATCGTCTCTTGTTTGTTCTTACAAAACATCAAACTTCTCTCATGTTACAAGATCGAATATTTCACGCTGTATACTCACATGTGCCTGTACTGATCTTAAAATAAGTGGTTCCAGAGTTAGTACTTGATTTTAAAATTAACGTTAAACTATTAGCATCTTCTAAGTCTGGATCTGTTAGTACCACATAAGCCAAGTTCGTTCCAACTGGCACTTCGCCGTTGTACAATGTAATGTCGCTCAAAGTTGGTATAATTGGAGCTAAAGCTGTCGGAAATAGAGAAATACTTATATATTTCCAAATATATATACAGCCTTGTATCGTAATACGGTAATACGTCTACAATTGAGGTCGGGGTCATGAAACACCTACCAGATTGTCATCGTACTATGCATGGTTACTGCGGAATTGACTGGATCCAAAAACGTAAACTAAGTCACTGGACTGTAAAACGTTAAAACGATCTATTTTTGAAATATGCGCTTGTCAGCATAATTCAAATGAATATAACAAATCCAGGCCGTCTTGATCACGATTTTTTGATCTGTAGCAGTTTATCAACGTGTTTTTGTCTAATGATGACATTATCTAATGCATTTCATTGAAATCCGTAATTTGTGTTGTTATAATAAGGTTACGCGTGGTCATAACACATCAATGAAACATCAAATCCAGCGCATTCACCATAGCATGGTACATATATAACAATTAAGTAATATATTGATACGAAAACAAATATTTACTAGAATCTCATCCATTTGCCAACTTTTTGTGTAATTATAAGTTTCGAAGTTGGCGCTCTTCACTGAAAATGTGCTTCGGTTATTACTTTCATATGTTAAATGAAACTTCAAATCTTAAAAGGTGTTTTTCGCCGGGCATTTTGCTCAACCCTATCATTTTGTTTGTTTTATTACCAATGAATCGTAAAAGATGTAAACATTTATTTATATAAGAACTTACATATTTTGTGGAATATTTTTACAATGATTTATAAGTCATGACTTTCAGATGACCAACAAATAGGTGTGCAAAAATATCAATACATTACATGGGGTAACAAATGCATTAATTGCATAATCGTGATTTGTGTTATCGGCCCATGTGTAATCCACCTGTTGTGACGTAACCAGGGAGGTATAAGATGTATATTTCAATCGAGCTTGACCGCCACCTTCATTTCTATTAGTTATCTGAAATGCTCCTTTCGAAAACCTGAAAATAAAGTAAATCAGGTACAATTGGATCAATTAATAAAAGAAAATCAAAATTACGAAGCTATGGCTAATAAAAAACTGACAAACACCAAAACATACCAAAAACAGGCAAACAGCACACTGATTTAGGTGGTGACTTCCGGAATTATAGATTATTTACGTTTTTAAACGAGATGCGTTTTATCGTCAATATCTTATAAGGGCGACAGTCCTGAGATGAAATGACGAAAAAAATCATAGAGTTTCATAAAACGTAAATAATCTGTTTATCGCTGTTTTGTAACATTGTGACCTCGCAGTGTTTACTTAACGACGTCTTGACATCGAGCTGAGATGTACCCTACTTCCGTAAATGGCCGATTTCTGGTACAGATGACCCAGTACAGATGAGCTCATGCGCACACTTCTGTACTTGCTGCGTCATCCAATCAAAACGTCATAAACAAGAACGTTTTCATGGAGGCATAACAACGTTCTTGTTTCCTGCGTTCTGATTGGATGTCAAAGACAATGGAGTCTAAAACAATGGAGAATCTTTAGGATATAGCGATGTGAAAGTTGTTAGTTTATGGAAGAAATAGGTACTTTCATGCGCTTTTGGGAAAGCCCGTTTGATCTTTCACTCGTGACAGAATTTTTGTTTTTGTCTTTTAGCTCGTTCCGCTGCGCTTCACTCGTAAAAGATCAACCGGTCTTTCCCAAAAACGTATGCAAGAATCTATTATTCTTCCGATTTCTGGTACAGATGACTCAGTACAGATTAGCTCACGCGCACACATCTGTACTTGCTGATTCATCCAATCAAAACGTCAGAAACAAGAACGTTGTTATGGTAGCATAACAACGTTCTTGTTTGACGTTCTTGTTTCCGGCATTCTGATTGGATGTCAGAGATAATGAAGTCTAAAAAAATGGAGAATCTATAGGATATAGCGATGTGAAAGTTGTTGGTTTACGGAAAGAAATAGGTACTTTTATGCGCTTTTGTGAAAGCCCGTATGATCTTTCACTCATGATATAATTTTTTTTTACTTTTAGCTCGTTTCGCTGCGCTCCACTCGCGAAAAGACATAAAATTTCTATCACTCGTGAAAGATCAACCGGTCTTTCCCAAAACGTATACAAGAACCTATTAATCTCACGCTAGTAGTCTGAGATTGGATGATTGATTGATTGATTGGATGTCTGCTTTACGTCCAGCGAGCAGTATTTCAGCTATATTCAGGACGCGGGAACAAGTTAACAAACAATAAATCAACGGAAAATGGGGTGGGATGGGTCACAGGGAATACAATTTTTACTGCCACTGGAAAAGTATGGAGTTTTGGGTAGGGGCGGAAAATTTAGCCTTTTGTAGCGGCTACAATGAGCATACTCTTTTACGAATTGGATAACACACAAAGATCAAAGGAAAATACTGCAAAATAGCGGTAAAAAAGAGCATACCCTGCTTAACTAAAGAAACCCCACTCGTTTCCAGATATAACCTATGCCACACGTCATTCTTCGTTTACTGCCGGACTACATTCGTTGTCTGCCAAGATTTTTGTAAATAAAAGACCAATGTGTGCACAAAATATACGACATCATATTTATTTATATATATTCTATTTTTACACTTTTGATACGGTGCTACAGGTCTGAAACGCATATTTATTAATTGATTTGTGCAGAAATCGTAAAACCATCAAATCACTTGAGCTGCATTAAGTTACAATCAAAAATAAGTAAAAACTCTTAAATGGAGACTTACATTCCAATGTAATCGTTTTCGTTTACTCTTATTCTCTGTCCGTTATTTATCGTTTTTGGTTCGGTGTTTCCTCGATCTAAAAAAACCAAACACTTAGATATAACTGTATTTGTTAATAATAAGTTTTATGTAAGTAATACAACCGAATAACCTCGGTCGCAAAAACACATTAGCGTTTTTTAAAAGAATATTCTCTTCTGAAAGTAGTCCATGCAGAATTAATGAATTAAACAATTAAATGAATTTTTCTCACAGAAACAAATGTTGTGTTTGGTTGCTAAATGTTGTGTATCTGCTTGAACAACAACATAAGTGTCATTAACGTTGAAATAGTTTAAGCAACATCTAGATTTTCGAAGACTGATGCTATTTTAACTAACTGACTGGTATGGTCTCGTAAGGCGTTTTCGATGGCTGGTTTATTTTTTAGTTCTGGTGTCATGTGCATTACTACTTACGTGTTTATATATAGAACCAAAACCCAAACCTGGCGAGGTTGACGTGTGTAGTACAACTTTAAATAATAAAGCCTTCTAAAAAATCAAGTGCACTTTTCTTTTATACCATGTCCTGTTTCGTCATTTTTTTACGCTCTTTCAAGCCTGGCAACAGATTTCACCAGTTCTCATTATTAAACTCTCTAAACTTAACTTTAATTGTCCTATGCACTTCACGGTAGCCATTAAACAGTAAAGCGTCATCATTCGACATTTAGAGGTACCATTGAAATTTTAGGGTCTAAAGGGGAGGTATTTTTATTAAAAACAAATCAAAATAGAGTTTTATCAAAGTCCAAATAGCCATCAACTTATTTCATTGTAAGAGATTCTTAATGGTATTTTATGCAGTTCGCCTGGTTGAAATATATTTGCAGACAATTACCTTTTAATTATTTTTTAAATGTTTTTTAGTGTTTTTCCAAATTTTCAGACTCACTACAAACATATGAAAACCACTCAAATAATTAATGCTCTGGACTCTTAAATATACTCTTAAATATACTACCCTATGATAAGGTTACTTAAATAAAATTTAATACAGAGCTTTCTCTCAGGTTTGAATAAATGATGTGTTTCACCATTTAGAGCCTCAAATTCTTGCGCACTACGTCATTTCAATAATCCTCGAAAATACCTTACGTTTATTCCATGTACGCTATTTACACTATAGTGTGTCTTGTGTACCCTTAAACGTTGACGGGTCGATAAAAACTAGGTGAAAACATTACCTTGGGGGATTATTGAATTCAGTATAACATAATAATTTTTTGTTCATAAACAAATGCATTAAATTCATTGACAAAAATAAACCCCTCGACAACACCTTACCCCAGCATATATATGTGATTCAATTATCTCAAGGTTTCAAGTTTTAATCCCCTGGTCCTCTTGTTTGTCTATTTCTAGAATTGTCATGTATTAATTACGTCCATGTTTTGATGTTGTAATTCGACCGAGTTAATGGATTTAGGTTTATAGTATTTCAATTCATATGAAGACTTCTATAGTTGACGACGTGTATATCTTAGTTTTACTTTGAAGAAAATGTCCAGCAAACTTGAATGGCCAAAATGCAACTTATTCTAACAGAATTTAACAAAACGAAGTTTAATTGCATGACCGGTTTGATTTTGTTTCAAATTGAATTAGTAAAGCCATCCTCACAAAGTCTGTGTTTCTGTGTCCACATGTGTCCACGAAACCCTGACAAACTTAGCTAGGAAATCCCGGGCTAGAATATTTTCATATCACGTCAAACCTTCAAAATATCAACTAATCAAATTGCTTGAAAGAAGAAAGTGTTTGGCAGTAGTCATTCTGACTCATTCTTGAGTATAAAGAAAACGTAACGCAACTAATAAATTACGCGGTAATAACAAACTATTAACACTACTGTACGAAAAACACTGATTTTCACATGGTCTATGCAACACATCCGTTTGGTTAATGTACAATCGACATCGGGATATCCCCTAACCAATTCGCGAATGAAAGCGAGCTTTTGATTGGCTACATTAAGGTATGATGTAGCCAATCAAAATAGTGACATCTAGCCCGGGAATTTCCTAGCTAAGTTTGTCAGGGTTTCGTGGACACAAAAATACTGACTTGTGAGGATGTAGTAAAGCATGTTCTTGTAATTTAATAGTAGTTTAATTATTATTAAATTCTTTCATGGACACAATAATCGTCCTCTCGTAGTCGTCATCGTGCGATTTTTCACATCTTATTGATCGAAATAATTATTCATTCAAATTAAAAAAATTAAAAAATATTACAAAGTACTTACTTGCAGGGGTAATTGTGTTAAATCCGACAAGTTCATACTTGTAGGGGAGGGAAACCGGTCTCCAGACCTGCGCATCAAAAGATCCTGTGTTCGTGGTTGTCGCCCAGAATTCCCACATGTATACGAATCCACAGCATGTAAATAGATATTCATTCTGGTACATCATAACCAATACCCCTTCAAAGAGAACCATAAGGGTACAGTAACTGGTACATCATAATACATTACCCTTTAAAGAGAAACATAAGGGTAAAGTAACTGGTACATTATAACCAATACCCCTTCAAAGAGAACCATTAGGGTACAGTAACTGGTACATCATTACCAATACCCATTCAAAGAGAACCATAATGGTACAGTAACTGGTACATCATAATACATAACCCTTCAAAGAGAACCATAAGGGTACAGTAACTGGTACATCATAATATATATCCCTTTCAAGAGAAACATAAGGATAAAATAACTGCTACATCTTCAAAGTGAACAATAAGGGTAAAGTGGAAACAGTTTGGCATCATTTTATTTAAAACAAATGACATTTATCAGATATACAACTGAAATCAGAACTCGTGTATTTACACAAGAATTTTTCCGTTTCACGATCTTTTCTAAGATTTTTATCGATGATTTTATACTGAAACTTCAAGACACAAATTAAATATATGTACCATATTTTTTTTACAACTGGATCTATTAAAAATGTCACACATGTTTTCATGTGTTCGATCTCTTCTTAAAATGTCTAATTAAAGAAAGTACTTCATTTACAGTTTTTCGTATTTGTTAAATCCTTTAAGCTTTAAAATACATTTTTTGTCCTGATCTAATAAGAAGAAGTAAAGATGTACAAAATTGCATATTAATGTGCGCTTTACCAGTGTATATCTCGGTAGTAAGAAGTGATCACTTCAATATTTATTTTTGGATTATTTTATTATTTATAGGGTAAGCTTAGTATTTTTTTTAATGCATTCTATTCTTGACATTATAAAGTGTATATACGTGTGTTTCTTTTAAAAATTATTTATATAATTTGATAATAAAAAAGCATTATTCAATGATGTCTTCTGGCTATTCCAACATTTTAAAATTACCTATCATGGCTATTCCAACATGCTTCGAACAATAGATGTTGTTTTGTGTAATGTGTTGTTTTAGTCATCAGCCTATAATTATTTTTCCATGTAATTATTTTTGTGATATAAATGTATCTGTATTTATCTGAATTTTATTATTACAATATGTACAATTTGTCGAAAAACAAAGTTCTTTATTTAACATTTACATTAGTATTAATTAGTCTTAATTGTCCACTGTTGCAGATGCGGTCATGCTTACAAGCTAGCTCTTCCTACCAACTCAGGGGTTCTGATTCCACGTTCGCTCCATTATCCAAAACCAAAACCACTGCTGTACAAGCTAGGCATGTCTAAAATCTGTTAAGCATTGAACACTACTGCCACCAAACAGCGTTGAAGATGTATGGGTAAATGCGATTAAACCGAAATCTTTCGAACTATTACATGTATATCACAGAAGGTCCCAGGACTACAAATCATCTCGAAGGGTCGCCAGGCAAGAAAAAAAAGCTCCCCACCCAAATATTTTCAATATGATCAAGCTACTAAAGCAGGAAGAAACTGTTCATGCTTGTACATTATTACAATACCGGGTTGGTAGAAAACATGTTCTAAAGAAGAGAAAATACAGGGAGATCAACAACATGCAGACTTTCAACTTGAAAGAGATGTTAACTGAACAATGAGCCAATACAGTATGCTGATGCCATATCACATCTACTACATATTGATTGAGCTGTTATGACTTTATAGTAATGTGCCAATTCTTTAAACATTTGATATATGTTCTATAATTTTGTGTTGTATTGATTGAGCTGTTATGACTTTATAGTAATGTGCCAATTCTTTAAACATTTGATATATGTTCTATAATTTTGTGTTGTATTGATTGAGCTGTTATGACTTTATAGTAATGTGCCAATTCTTTAAACATTTGATATATGTTCTATGATTTTGTGTTGTATTGATTGAGCTGTTATGACTTTATAGTAATGTGCCAATTCTTTAAACATTTGATATATGTTCTATGATTTTGTGTTGTATTGCTTGTGTGCTGTTTGTTTTCTTCCGTGCTAATGCAAATAAATATATTTGCTTTCGTGAAATGTATCTTTTCTTTTTTCTTCAATTCAAACATATTTTACCTACATGCAATTTATCTGATACACATGTATAATAAAATAAGATGTTTTTACAGTATACACAAACATAATCTCTTGTTTATATAAGTATTCTGGCTACTCCAACATGAATTTTTAACATTTTACCTCTAAAATTCAAAAATGTTGGAATAGCCAGGATCAACCTATTCAATTTTGTAATGTTATATTACGTAATGTGTTCCTCGCGTTAATTTTATTTCTTGGTTTATTTCATGACTTACATAGGTATATTTCGTAATATTTTTTATGCATTCTTATTGTAACATGATAAAATGTATATATTTCTGTCTCTTTTATTAGTTTCTTAGATAATTTGACAATAAAAGTGCATTTTTAGATTTTGATTAACGCGCTTGTGACTACGCATCCAGAAAGCCTTGATCTTATTTCTGGATTATTTCATAATTTATAGGGTAGAAAATGGAACCTTTACGAAGAAAATGAGTCAATCTTGCACATTAAATTTAATTTCCCTGGGTTTTGTTTATTGACGATTTCGAAATCCCAAACTCTTGCGAACGATTCGTGTGTGTGTGTGTGTGTGTGTGTGTAGTGTTTGGGAGGGGGGGGTCAGATATATTTCTGAGATATAATTGTATATTAGGTATATTAGATGTGCCTTGTTTATTTGGTAATTGCTTATTTATTACTTGAGATGACAGGTAAAAATGAAAGACCAATTGGACTCGCATAATGAGCCGCTAAAATGCTAATTTAGATTATGATTTTTATACGAAAATTAGATTTTCAAACAGGCATGTGATTTAAAAAATATCGATGTCTGAATCAGTGAAACATGTCGTAGAAATAAGTAGGGAAAAGAAATTTCTCAATATTAATAAAAAAAGCACAAAAGATATAGATTTTTATTTAATTCAAGATCAAAACATTTTGATGTTAAACTATTTTAGAAGCAAGTTATATTTAGATACTTATAGAATCAGATTTTCTAAAATATATCTCTATGGTCGTATATGAAGTCCTTTAAACTAACAAAAGATAAAAAAGATAAATGAAATTTTGAAAAATGTTTATAATAATACAATAGAAAATCAATTCTGTTATAAAGGTCATCAACAGTATATATAGTTGAAAATAATTATAGAAGTTAATAATCTCTTAAATTGTTTAGCAAAATTATACTCTTCTTCTCATTGTTTTTTTTAATTTTAAATTATATAAATTTTATAAAGTTCGTAGCAGAGTTTATGCACATGAATGCTAGTTTGACGTTTAAAATACATTTAATTGCAAATTTTTGAAACAATTTTAATTACAGTAAAATTTAATCAATAGAAATTGTAACTTGTCGGTATGTTTTCTTTGATCTTCCGATGATGCTCGACGGAAGGACGCGATAACTGCCGATTTTACATTCCAATTTTTCCCCACAGAACCACGTGACTATGGTCAATGTTTCTTGTTTGGTAAACACTTTTCTTTCCAAAACTTTGCTTTTGTTATTACAGTACTCTTCTCAAAGTTAAGATTTTATAATCAAGATGATTATTTCTTGCTTTTCACAATCGTCTATATTTGCAACCCTTTACAGCATATGATGAAATTTTAAATAAAACAAATTGAAAAAAAAAATTAAACTACGGATACACCTATAACATATAAATCGAATATCACTGGATAAGGGTTTAACCCATATCTTTTCTTGTTATTTGACAAAACAAGACCACTACCTCTGTTGATAATATTTAAATGCAAAAAACCTTGTATTGCACCTTTTCATTGCAGTTCATATATAATTCTTATTTTTAGTACTCATTTGTGTTTTTGTTAAAATAAAAATGTTAACTGATATTTCCTTCAATTTGTTGAAGTTGGCCACAATAGGAAGATGGATAGATATATTTTTATTGTCTAATTTTGGACGCAAGTACTAATAAGTATTATTGCATTAAGCAATTGTGTCAATGACCTCGATAAGGATTTGAAAGTAATTTATTGGGGCATATTTAATTTAAACATATGCACACCGATCAACCGACTTATATCATTTTGGTGAGAAGATGTATGACACGATGAAAAAAGATATTAACAAGTTAAGACCTATACTTATACAGATGACTTTTTCCAAATCGCTACGTTTAAAACTCACTGTATCAAATATAGTGTAGTAAAAATTATTTGGCATATATTTGTCCATTAACTCATTCAATCGTTTTAACTAATGTTTTCATTTGTTATCTGAAAATAGGTTCCAAAGGTACTGGCATCACAAATTTGAACAAATAACTGCAAAATTTACGCTTCTGCACAATATTTTTCTGTATCAAGTGTTTTTGTTCAAACGGAAATATATCCAACGTTTTTTCTGACCCCAAAATTATTCTTTCAATTGCAATTTATTAGTAGTTCGAATCATTTTTCTTTACGCATTTACTGAAAAAATGATACGGAAAAAATCAGCTCATCTTTTTATAATGACACGATGAATAAAAGTTCCTTGACACGATTGAAAACAGCCACGTATTTCTTAAGTGATTAGTTTTATACTTCCACATGGGGCATTTCAATAACATTTTACAACTAATGTCTGTATATCATTGAATATTATACAAAAAGTCTACAATTGTTAATACAATAGGACTATTATGTATACATTCTTGACACAAATCACTAGACATGGAAAAAGGTAACAAGCAGCGGAGCAGCTTTGTAATTCATCTTAAAACCATAGTCTGTGAGGAATTAAAAATAGAGTAAATGCTCTCATTTAGACAATCCCAGAGCAGGACTTAAGCGGAAATCAGTGTTATATGTCGATAACGCTTTACATGAGTTCTCACCTATCAACAAATAACACATAACGAACAAGATTTTGTACAAATATTTCCTACTTGTACAAATATTTCCTACTATGTCGACATTAAATAGTATATAACGGATCCATCTACTTGGTAGGTCAATATATTGATGTCAAACTTTTTTTTACAAATTATAAGGTATGAATTTTGGCAAATATTATCAAATGTGCTGCCTACAATCAGGAACCTATATACTAGTCTCAAGAATTAATACATCATATATAACTGTAACACGAATACTGCCTATGTCTAATAATTTTTAACATTATCGGTTGCAAATATTTTGAGAATTCCACAGTAATCATTTACATAAACACAGAAAAGGAAAACGTGTAAGACATGTAGTTACTAAGGACAATATTATATCATTCAAACAGACCGGGAGATTTACCTTCATTGACCGAATTATACACAATTTTCATCGCGTATTACCCATGTAGACACCTAAAGATACACAGAAAAGAATCTACCAAACTGGTTAGAGAATACTTACACAAATGTACACTGTTTTATTACAATTATTTATATCTATGGTTTATTCTAATAAATAAAAATAAATAATGATAAACAATCAAACAAACACAAATCAAAACACCCTGTCTTTAACGATGTCATATAATTTTGTCTTTATTTTTATGTCAACGCCCCAAATGCGAAGGCCACCTTCGCCTTTAGGCGGTGACATAAAAATTCAGTTTTGCAGAAAGTACGAACGTCGACACTTTGGGGTTTTCTTCAATCAAAATAGTTTGCTGATTGATATGGTGATTTGTGCAAACGAATGGTACGTTATCGGCTGTTATCCGACAGTACCCTACTTCTTGTTGGCTGATGTACATTACAATGATTTTAGTTTAACATTTAAGCCCTTCTGGTAATTGGAACGGTTCGATATTTGGCGATTCGTACTAATAGGCAGTAAGTTCTGCACAAATCTCACTGTCGACCCTCTACTTTCTGCTTGCAGCTTGTACGTATTGAACAATTTCGTCAAACGTTTCTCGTGTTTCGTTTATCGTACTGGTTGGATATTTCATATTATTGTTTATTCTAATGGATTGTATACGATTTAAAACCCTGGTACTTATTTGTCAATCAAAACAAAATACGAATCGACTTGTCAAAGTTCAAAGTCTAAGGTCTACAACGATGATAGGAAACCCATTTTAAATTAAATATCAACACCTATGGAATGCGAAACATCGATAAGTTATAATCTACCCACATGCCAAATATCAAAAAGCCTACCTAAAAAAATTTATATCCCAGACAAGATTTGTAATGGCTGCACGGACGAACACACAACAATATGTCGACCTTCTTTTGCCTCTTTTACAAAAAACCCAATATAAACCTCCTAAAAATTAAAAGTGTTATGTAACACTAGATAAAGCTATCTTACATATCCTAAACGTGTATTAGTATGCAATTTGCAGTGTCAAATAAATTTGGCTGAAAATATCAGTCTTAAAGGAGAAGAAAAGAAAAAAGAAGATAATGTAAATTACCAGACAAAAACAATATGTCTCCCATTTATCTTCGTTTGGTATACATAATAAAATAAGAGTTGCATACAAATACAAAGATAGTTTGAAAGCTTTTCTGCAAATGTTATTGTGTGTCGCAATTTGTTCATTTCATATTTTATGCACAGTAATCAAAATTAATTTTCCCCATCCTCCTCTTCATGCTTGAAATTGACAAGAAAATAAAAAATTACAAATATATGATTACGTTACGAACTCTTAAAGTGCATACTTATTCAATCGGTAAGCAGAATTTAATAGCTTATACAAAGTCATATTTCTTGTTTTAATCATATCATTGAACTGATTTACATCGTATCGTAATTTCTCTGACAGTGCAATTAAAATCAAATTCATATTGTTAATGCATTATGTTAAAGATACATTTTTGGCATCAAGCGAAAGCCAAAGGAATATTCTTTATATTTAAACGGCCGATTTGAAAAAAAATTATATCATAAAAGGTCATTTTAGCATTTTAATAACTATATCTGCATTTTTTCGTTTATTTTATAAGATAAGTTGGACAAAAATAAAAGCAGGAGCTTAAGCTACGTTTTCATCGCTTCTAACTTGTTTTTATCTTTTTTCATCGTTTCATACATCTTTTCACCATAATGATATAAGTCGGTTGATCGGTGTGATATGTGTGTTCACGGAATGCCAACATTTATAAACTCACATAATTAAGTATTGGATTGTTGTTTAAGTGGTTAAAAATGGGTACAACAAGCGGCGTTGATTATTCTTTTAGTTGAAATGGATATTTCATACAGTACCAGCTATTTACCAAGAAGAGATGTCAAAATTGACGAGTGGGACAACGATTCGAGAGCAGTTGTTGAGAAGATACCGACATTAAAATGCAAAATCACTATTGTAATGCAAGCATACATCAAAGTTACCCACCAGTATTACAGACATCCAGCTTGATGGCAAGTGGACCCAGACTACAACCTTAGATCGATTATTACTATTTGACGACAGCCCACAAGGACAACGCATCATCACCTTCGCATCGACAGAAAACCTTACTCATCTTTATGCTTCAGACTGCATCTTCTGTGATGGGACCTTCAACACATGCCCATTACTTTTCAACCAGATATACAGCATCCAGATTGAAGGTACTATGTATCTAGTTGAATATGCCCTACTGTCAGGGAAGAGCAAAATAACTTACGGAAGATTATTTCGCCTACTGCACACAGCAATGACTCACGGAAAAGGATATGCCGTGTCAAAGCTCCTCCATCTGAGATAAAAACTTCATAGACTTTACTGTACTGAATTATGTGTACTGTTTGCTATATTTTGCTATAACTGAATGTATTTATAATTATAAAATAAAATAATAAACAGCAGTGACTCATGGAAAAAGGGGATGCCGGGTCCTTAGAAATACGCAAGAAAACCTAATAATACCTCATAAAATTACAAAATGGACACGAGCACAATGTTGTTGTGTACAAAATACTTATTGCATGATGAGAAATATTTTTTATGAGCAGCTATATTATTGTAATAAATACACCGAAATCTTTCAGTACTTCATTGCTTTAACACACACACATATATATATATATTTAGTTTTGTAAACATTTTTACGATAAACGAGGTTGTATGCCAATTTCAGTGTGACACTAAAAGTGTGATTAATCAGCCGTAAAGACTAAGTTCTTTTCACCTAATTATATTCCGAGTGGTCGTTATATTCGCCGTTTAATAATTGCGTTAGGGTGTGACTTTTTACCCAAACTTACCCAAACATACCCAAACTTTACCCAAACACACATTAAACTAATATTTTTTGCATTTCTATAATGTTTAAACATTTTATATACTATATTTTTGATGGAAAATGTTCTAAAAGTGAAGTTACCATGACAATTTCCGCTGTTAAAATTGACCTTATGAAGCCCCTTGATCGTGAAAAATGAATTCCCAAACTCTCATTAAAATGACGTTATTGGTACAACAACAAAAACATTTTTAAATGCAGATTTATTCCATATTAAATTTCAGTTTTAAAAAAACATGGTTTATATAACAATGAATTATATTGAGTGATAGTATTTGTATATTTGCATTGTAAATTTAAAAATTCTTCCTTCAGTCAATAAATACTTAACAAAATTATATTTTTTTAAAACACTTTTTAAGAAATGTTAGGTATAAAACTACTATAAATAATAAACAGATATTTGTATATTTACGAAGAATATATGTTTTATTATTTTATAATTATAAATACATTCATTTATAGCAAAATACAACAAACAGATAATAATAAGGAACACTACATTGCAAATTAAAATTATAAACACAGTACACATAATTCAGCACAAGTATTAAGTCTAGTAAGTTTTTATCTCAGATGCATCAGCTTTGACTCGGCATGGCAATTTTCCATGAGTCATTGTTGTGTGCAGAAGGCGGAATAATCTTCCGTAAGTTTGTTTGCTCTTCCCTGACAGATGGGCATATACAACTAGATACATAGTACCTTCAAGCTGGATGTGGATGCTGTATATCTGGTTGAAAAGTAATGGGCATGTGTTGATGGTCTCATCACAGAAGATGCAGTCTGAAGCATAAAGATGACTAAGGTTTTCTATCGATGCGAAGGCGATGATGCGTTGTCCTTGTGTGCTGTCGTCGAATAGTAGGAATTGGTCTCCGGTTTTAGTCTGGGTCCAGCTGGATGTCTGTAATAGTGGTGGGTAACTTGGATGTCTGCTTGCTGTACAATAAAGATTTTGCAGAGATGAATGTCGGTATCTTTTCAACAACTTCTCTCGAATCGTTGTCCTCCTTGTCAAGCTTTGACATCTCTTCTTGGTAAAAGGCTGGTATTGTATGAAATATCCATTTCAATTAGAAGAATAATCAACAACACTTGTTGTACCCTTTTTTAACCACGAAAACAACAATACCTAATTGTGATATTTTAAAAATGTTGGCATTCCTGGTACACACATTTCAACAAATTTGCCTTAAAAGGCATAAATACAATGACAGTTAGGTCAATTCGTAGGGATTATATTATAAACGATCAACGTATGGCTTCGATCTTTACATCTTTTACGACCAATTAGTCATGCAAGCGTCAATTTTTTTTATAGTTCGAGTTATTCATGTTTTTGTTCAATGGATTTTTAGTATTCGGACTGCTTATTTAGTTTGAGTTATCGAGAAATCGGTGTTCGAGAAATCAAAGAAATTTTAACATTGATTATATAGTGGAAAAGTTCCGTACTTTGATAGGTGTTCGAGAAATCCCAGGTGTTCGAGCAATCCGAGTTCAAGCTACTTAAGTTCGACTGTATTTCAATGTGTATCATATTGAAAATTGCTTGCAAAGGGCTGCGTTTGTGTAACCTATATTGGAGTTATTTTGTCCACCTGTCAGCCGTGAGAGTAGGCAAACCTAGAGGAATCAATTATATTGTTTCCCCTTCCCATTCCTTGGAGTATCTTGCGCTTTATCATAAATCTGCAAGTATAATCCTTATGGAAGATTGCCCAATGCGAAGAAGTGAAAAAAGCAATACCCATCCGAGTTCGTCTTCGTTATATGTATACTGCAAGTTATCCCTGAAAAATGCTACCTATCCTACTTCATGTTTTTTTTAATATTTTTTAAAACCAAACATTAACACTGCCATATTGCAATTCCAGCGTTTTGTAATTAATCATGTTAGTTTCTACAATAACATGTTTACCTGTCTCTCCATCCAAGTTTGCAGTTTTGGAAGCAGGGTCATTTTCTCCTATATCAAGATTCGACATGCACACAGAAAAAGCAGCAAAGCTTTCTGCATAAAATAAAAAAAAGTGTAAAATCTAGCAAAATATGTTTCTATCAAGTTATTCACATAAAAACAAAAATTTTACAAACTAAAATCCCTCCTCCAAAGATGAATGTAAACGGACTTATTTTTGCATCTTACTAATTTTTGCTTTTTTCGTGGTCGAATAAAATCCGTGAAAATCCGTGAAAATAAGTACCCGGGAAATTGATACGTTTAAAATGTTTTCTTCGTTATTATCGCCGCCCAGGATATTTGTATTTCATTTTCGTTTCTTAAGATGGATCAAGGAGAATATATTTCGAAGTGTACTTAGCTACCACGAATGGACAAAATTTCGAAAAGAATGTCTATCATTCAAGTTGAGTAAAAAATCAAGGTGAAATATAACGTTGGACTGCAAAAATGCTTGGGTTATATCAGATTTTTCATGCAATAATAAATATTTTTGGTATTCACTTTACGGAAGTTAATAATAGAGTGAGACCATTTTAACCTGGTACTTTGTCTTTCGGTGTACCTTTGAAAAATTGAAACTAGAATAAAAGGCTATTTTCAGTATACAATTTCGACCAGAACAAAAAGTTATTTTATGTGTACAAGTCCATATTCCGGAGTATGCCGTATTTTGTCAAATGCAATAAATAAATGTTATTAACAAATTCAATGACTACTGTTCAAATTGGCAACTCAGAATTAACAAGTCCAAAAATATGATTTTTCAATAAAAAAATATCTTGGACACTTAAAATGAATTTTATCTAAATAATACTAAACTAGAAAAGGTTTTAAAATACTAATATCTTGGAAACATAATTGAAACATCAGAAGAAAAAGTTACATGGTATAGATGTATTTTATCAAGTAGAGCGGGCTCGTTTCAGGGGTGCCCAATGGGAAAAC
The DNA here is from genome assembly GCA_944474755.1 of Limnoperna fortunei. NCBI lineage: Eukaryota > Metazoa > Mollusca > Bivalvia > Mytilida > Modiolidae > Limnoperna > Limnoperna fortunei. Next base: position 3,828,363 of record OX104125.1, read on the forward strand.
TTGTTACAAGAAAGATCACTAACAAATGTTCCTCCCTTCAAAAGTATGCAAGGGATTGTTATCTTATTACGTTGTTTGTTTCTTGAAGGAGACCCTACATCTATCGAAGAAGTCTTCCGCAAAGATGACGGAAAACATGTACAAGAGCAACCATCAACTCAGTCGCGGGTTAATTTAGTTGAGTTGCGATTTACACTGCATAATATTATCAGCAGAGTGAAGGAACTCGAGTAGAACTGTTCGGAACATAGAAAAATAAATGACAAACTTAAATGTGAAAACGAAAATTTACGAAGTAAGCTAGATGAAGCTCACACCCAACTAGAAAGTACTAAAACGGCTTTTGATCGCAAATGCACCCAATATGATACAAGCTTTAAACTTTTAAATAAGCGAACTAAAGGTTGTGAAATTTTCGATTTTGAAATGTGTACGCAAAAAATTAAGACAATGGAAATGAAACAGTCTAGGATTAAAAAACTGATTGGTAACGCTCAGAGAGTTATCAATGAATCAAAAACAAGCTGTAAACCTTCATACTCTAGTGTGGCGTCCCAAAAGGAAAACCCTGAAACGAATGACGCAGTAACTAAACTCAACAAATTCAATACATATCCCATGAAATCACCCATATCGTTGGGGCATGAGAATAATACTCAGACGAATACCCGACGTCCTATTGATCTTAATTGCAGATCAACGGAACGTGACGAAAATACTCCACGAGAGAATCCTTCTCTGTTGATTATAGAAAACGTACCAATCGCACCTCTTCGCTCTGATTCTCTAGATAGGAATATCGGTATAAACAACGCAACACTAGAAAACACTTTTAAAATGCCGGTACGCATTCATAGAAACACGGAAAATGTACAGTCTTTCGATGACAATTTCTTCACAGGCGTAACGAGGAAAAAGGTAACTTAGCGATTCTACTTGCATGGTATTAACGCTAAATCAACCAGAAGCGGTATAGTTATATTCTAGAGCAAAGAGGTGTTCATGTAACTTTCTTAAGGTTCTTCAGTTCTAAAAGCAATCAGCGAATAATGTCCGCAAAGTTGAATGTATCAGAAGATAGTTCTGATCAATTGTGCGATGAGAATTTCTGGCGCATAGAAGTAGGCAATGTAGGCGATGGGTGAGCAACAGAGAATGGTATGGTGATCACCAAAGCGACAGACAGACCAATGATGTTGATTAATAATTAATAACAATGACTTACTTCCCATATATTATATTTACCTTGATTTTTTGTTTTTTACTCAAGTATTGATAATGTTTAGTTTAACCATATTATCATGGAATGTCCGAGGCATTATGTCCTCTACTTTGTGTTTAAGTTTATTGTTGAACAAAACCAATCGCGATATTTGTGTAATTTCAGAGCACAAATTGAAACATCAATCTTTAAATTACTTGACAAGTTTAGAAAATGGCTTTTCTGCATTAAGTAAAACTGACGAGTTACCAGACTCGTACAAAGCTTATCATGGTAAGGGTGGAATTGCAATCATGTATAAATCCTCCAATCAGTTTTCAATAGCTAGTTGTGCCTAAATCTCGGACAGTACGGTATGGTGACAGGTGTTTCCAGGCAGCCGCAGCGAGACTGTGGAACACTTTGCCACCTGGCATCAGAAACTGTAATACCCTTCCAAGTTTTAAGAGAGCTCTTAAAACATTTTATTTTATTCGGTTCTATGGGTGTTAATTTTGAAACAAACATGAACTATTACAACTAAATTTTCGGTGTTAATTGTGTCTTGGCCTGTGGTTTTGAAATAGTACTTAATCATTGATTTTTACTGGTCCTTGTTTAACCCTTTTTTACAATCCTATTTTGTTCATAATCCTTATATATATTTTGTTAAATTGAGCCTTGTTTTAAAACTAATTTGCGTGTATTTCTTATCATTGTCTATCTTTTAGGAAACTTTAGTATTTCTTATCATCATTTATCTTTTAGAACTGACTACACATACTGTTTAATAATTGTTTACTAAATTATGTATAAATTTTTGTTCTATGTATGATTATGTTTATTTTTTGTCCGATCAATGTAAAGCACCTTTGAACGTATTTATTTATGAAAAGGGTGCTATATAAATATATAATAATAATAATAATAATAATAATTTTTATTATTATTATTATAATAAATAGCTGAGATACCAAATATAAACTCCACTCGTATTATAGGTATTGATTTGATAGGTAACACATATGGTCACTATATATTTTTGGTACATACTTGCCAGCAGATGAATCTATTGACAACTACAAATACCATCTAAATGTTCTAGATACATTATGTTCATTTTGTAGTAATTATGGTAATATAACAGTTACATGTGATTTAAACGCTAGTTGCTTAAAACAAGATGCTATTAAAACAAATATGCCCAAGTCTATCGAATTACTACAGTTTGTAAGCAGAAACCATTTTTGTTTTGCGGTAGGTAAAATCCCCTATAGAGGTCCATCATATACATATATTACAAAACAGACAATGTTAGATTATGTACTTGTAAATAAAGCTTTGTGTGGACATATTTTATCTTATGAAATCCTTGCTGAGGGGTTCTTTAGTAATACCTCTGATCATCTCCCGATCATAGTTAAATTAGAACTCAAGGAGGACCCCAACCAGATTCTTAATAATATGAGTAGGCTACCTGCTTGGCACAAAGTGACTGATACCGAAATAGAACTTTACAACGATTATATTACTACTCATATAGAACTGTTAACATGTAAGATAGAATCTGGTGCGGCGTCTGTTAGTGAAGCATATAACTCCTTCGTGAACATTTTAATAAGCTAATCCGATAAAGCTATTTCGAAATGTGGTTATAATAAATATACGAAACCATATTGGAATGCCATTGTTAAGAAAGCACATGACATGGAACGCGCATTTAGACGAGCATTAATAGCACAAGGTCGCCCGAGAGGTATGCAATATGACTCGTATAGGTCCTACAAACATGCTAAGTATGAGTTCTTGCGTATACGAATCGCAGCAAATAAAGAATATGAACAAAAGTGTTTTAAAGAATTGAACGATGCTGCAGGCTGTGATATTCGCCTGTTTTGGAAAATGACAAAAAAGCTTTAACCGGCATCATCCAAGATATACCCTGAAATTGCTTATAAAGATAGATCATACCATGCCCCTATATCAATAGCGAACTGCTTTGCAGATTATTATAGTGACGTATATAAACCAATGCACAATGATTCATTTGACTATGAACATAAACATAAAGTAGAAAATGAATACGCAAACTTTATCAAGACCATCCTCCAGAACAAGTTTGAACATTTACCTGGTGGTGTTATAGTGAAAAGTGAAGTAAATAATGCTATTAACAGTTTGAAATTAAGAAAAGTGTCAGGGTATGATAAGCTGCAACATGAGCATTTACGTTACGGAGGTGTGGGTGTCGTGCGATGTTTAGCATCATTGTTTAATTTGATAGTTCGAGAAGGATACATTCCAGCACAATGGAAATGTGGTTTAATTGTTCTAATTTATAAAGGTGACAATAAATGTAAAAAGTCTCTCGACAGCTACAGACCTGTTAGCCTAATATCGTGTTCTTATAAGGTGTTTGAAAACATTATTCAGTCTCGTCGATCATGTTTTTGTTGACAAAGCTTTAATTAATCCCCAACAACAAGGATTTCAAAAATTTTTGGGTTGTTTAACTGCTTTCTTTAATCTCAGAGAAACAGTATATCATAATTTATAGTCACAAAGTAACGTATATGTAGCTTTCTTAGACAGTAAAAAGCATCTGATACTGTCTGGCGCTCCGCTTTGATGTGTAAACTGATTCACTTAGGTGTAAAAGGTAAAATATGGCTTATAATCAAAGATTGTTATGTAAATACTGAAAGTTCTGTCATTGTTAACCAAAGTATGTCCTATTTCTTTGAAGTGCATGAAGGTGTAAGACAAGGTGATGTCTTATCCGCCTTATTATATTTAGTATTTATCAATGACTTATTGATAGAACTTGAACAGTCCTTTAAAAATACTGGTATTTATAGTGTTACAAGCTGCTGTCCAACTCTTGCTGACGACATTTCATGCATAAGCACAAATCCAAACAGATTGCAACGTATGCTTGATGTATGTTCTAAATATGCGTCCAAATGGCGCTTTTGTTTTAATGCAAATAAATCCGGAATTGTCCGATTCTCGTTGAATAATCGCTCCAACACTCTTGACTACTTTTGAACTATTGATGGGAAACGCAAACCTGTGTGGGACAAGGCATTGCATCTCGGCATAATAATAGATTCTAAGCTTAGTCTGAAAATAACAATCGAAAGTGCATGTAGAAAAGGTCGAAATACCTTTTTTGCCACTGATGCAATTGTATCACGATGCACTCACCCAAAAGTGCTTTTTAATTTATACAAGTCAGCTGTTCTTCCCTCTGTCTTATACGGATCTGAATTCTGGACAATAATGAAATCTAGAGACATCGCTACCCTAAACCAATTTCAACACTTTATCGTTAAACGAATACTTGACTTAAAACCATTAACGAGATCTGACATGTGTCAAAGTTTACTCGGACTTCATCCAAATAGTTTCATGTGTTGACAAAAAGAAATTTACATTCCTACATAAACTGTGTACGTTAGATAATAAATACCTTACCAAAAAACTCTTTCTATATAGGCTGTTTTCCTACTTTATTAACCCTACAGGACGACATATTGGATTCATTGCCGATATCATTAACATACTGTACAAATATGATTTGCATTCGTATCTAATGAATTTCATACTCGATAATGAATTTCCGTCCAAAACCCAGTGGAAATTATTAGTGAATTATGCCATGGACTCTAAGCAAACAAAGGAGTGGAATGCAAGAGTGACAAATGACTCGGACTTCCAAAGATTCAGATCCATACATAAAAATGTAGTCCTAGCAAAATTCTGGAATCTCGCTAGTTCTAATCAAGAAGTGAAAAATTCTTACATCATATCGAAACTAATAACGGATATACCAAATTCAGTTCAAGGAACATGTTCGATTTGTGACAGACAATTCTTTGATATTTATGTCCACATATGCTGCAACTGTCAGGGAACATTCGTTTTACAGAATGCCTTTTGGGATACTGTGATTTTTCCACTTGAATTCTTTTGCAAACTTTACGGAAAAGACGAAGAACAATTCAATCAAATTCTCCTTGGTGAAAATGATGACAGTGATCATCTAGTCGATAATGACAGTTTTCTTTTACTATGTCACATATTGTGCAATCTATATCCCACTTTAACAGGTTGAAACGTTTGTCAACGTCGTCTGCTGAGGCATGAACGGTTGTCAGCAAGAGAAGAGCTGGATCATGTGTTCTTATTTTAAATTTATAGACATGTAAATATTATTACTTAAATTTCGACATTATAATGTTGCTTACAACCCTCTTTATGTACATACTCACCTTATTATTTAGTTACGCATAATATCTGTACATTGTATTTCATATAATCTCATATAAATGAGGAAATAAAGATATGAATGAATGAATGAATGAATGAATGAATGAATGAATGAATGAATGAATGAATGAATGAATGAATGAATGAATGAATGAATGAATGGAATCATAATTAAAACATCTGGCAATATAATTTTACACAAATTAAGTTGTCAAAAAAGTAAATAAAGTATGTTTTCTATGCTTCAACATTGGACTACACAGAATGTAAACCTAAATATTTACATGAAATTTCTTGATTCATAACTTTGGTGTATGGATTTGTATATAAAAAAAGTCAAAAATACTTCTAAAAGATTAAATAAGAACCCGCAATTCGATATCTTAAATTTAACTGACACCTGCGCTTTTTAAAAGATTAACCTTAAATTCTGCAAATATGCTCTAGAATTAAGTACGCAATCTGCTTATATATTGGTTTTTATTGTTTAAATAAAGTTTAACGCCAATTTTAGCAATTTTTCAGCTATTTCATGGCGTCCTGTTTTTATTGAGAGAGGAAGCCGGAGTACCCGAAGGAAACATCAGAACCCCCTTGTAGGAACAGTGGCAATCCTTGTCTACATAGGTACATGCAAGATTACAACAATACTTTATTAAGTGATGCATTTTATTTATCACAATTACTCCACCTATCTGGTACTTACTGTTGGTACACTTAAATAGATAAAATTTACAATTCAAATAATGTAGATATAGATCAACAGAAAAGTATTGATATTTCAAGAGAAATGCATAATTTAAAAACAACACTAAAACATAATTTTGAAGTAATATTTTAAAAAAAAGTAACAAACAACTACCGATGAGAGAAAACTTTTTCTTTATACCAAACTAAAAACCACTTGTGAAAAAGAAATTTATTATAAAAAAATAATAAATTTCGAAAATAAATGAAATATAACTAAAACTCGTTAGAATAAGAAGAAGAACGCTACTGTATTAAGAATTTACTCTCTATATTCTATCAACTCTCTACAAAGGCGTAGCACCCAGAAAACAATGGTACGGTCGGTTAAGGGTCTGTTTATCCATGCATGTTTAAATATAGATAGGGTTTTTCATGTGCTATTATTTGTTACTTCCCTTGCACCAGAGATCGCAACGGTTGATGTATATTGCAAGTTATTTTATTTAAAAAAAACATATTCTTTCATGTTTTATTTCCATTTACCAAAAAAAATCTGTTTTCCTTACAGCAATTAGAAGTGGTATAATCACCGGCCATACCGCTTGCTACGCATTTGAAGTCTATGGTACAAAATGCATTGAATAATATTATACAATTAATTATTTTGATATAGGTCAGGGGTCATCAGTCAGAGAAAATTTTTATCAAAAAAACAGAGGATGCTTGCATTTTGATATTGATTTGGTGATAATCCCGAAATTCCAGTTTCATCACATTTCAAATATTGAAAAGAGTATAAAAAGTGAATTATTTTATTCTTAGATTTTTAACAGTCTATTTTATAAGTACAGATGATTCAATGACCACTAAAATCGAAATGTATCATTATGTTGGAACAGTTATGAAAAATATGCTTAAACTGGTAAAAACTGGGTCAATATTGAATTTCGCTGCACTGAATTTTAGCAGAATCCAATATTGGCCTGGTTTGCTCAGTTTAAGCCTGTTTTTATGTAATTTTAGTACTCTTGCGATTTATCGGACCCAAAAGTTGTTTTTGACCACTCAAACACACCCAAAAATCTATTCATTAAATAAATATTTTTGATAGTTGAGAAATAATTATAGCGACCGTATATCAAAGTCTGTAATTGTTTTATTACATGAATACAATCACCATTTTCCTTGATCAGGTAAACGGAAGATGCTTACATTTTGTAATTGTTGTAATGCTGGTTACCCTTAATAGTTATTTTATTGCAGTATTTTGATATTGATTTGCTGATAATCCTGAAATTCTAGTTTCATCACATTTCAAATATTGAGAAGAGTGTATTTTATTCTTACATTTTTACAGTATACTTTATAATTTCAGATGATCGAATTCAATATACAGTTATTTCATATGTGATTTGGGAACAGTCAAACTGTTGGTACGAGGTGGAGGGGATAGTGTTTTGAACTGTTGCCCGAGGCCGTAGGCCAAGGGCAACAGTTCAAAACACTATTCCCGACACCGAGGGACAACTGTTTAACTGTTCCAAAATCACATATGAAATAACTGTTTTATTACCTGATCAACTACTGTTTTTACAGTATACTTGCAGAAGAAAAAAAGGAAAAAGAAAATTTTGCTATTTTCAACTGCCAAATCTTCTTTGTTTAAATACTTCAACACATTTTATATATGGAGAAATAGTCATGGGGTTCTTTCCAAACAAGGAGAATAAAGTCATTTTGTTTCTTTACTGTTCCTCGTGAAATTAGCGGGAAAAAATGACGTCAGAGTACGCGATGGGAAACAGTCGAAACTATTGACCGGTCAACAGTTCGCGAACGTGGACGTTTTTAGAATTTCAGAAAACAGTACAAAATACCGAATTTCATTTATATAAGGCATCAGGTAATAATAACCATTAAAATTGAAATTTATAGTTATATTTGAACAGTCATGAAAACCCTGGTTTGAACTAGTAGTTAGTTCGAACCGGTATTTTTCATATATTTATGTAATTTCAGTACTGTTGCTATTTATCGTGACCCGAAAGTTGTTTCTAGTCCAATCAAAAACACGCAAATTCTATTCATGTAATAATATGTAATAAATTATTTCAGTATTATATTGTTTGTAAACTATACATGCTTGTACACAGATATGAGTTGTAAACACAAACATTAAAACACATAATGAAAAATATTTCTGCTTTTCGAATTTCAAAAGTTAACGTTTTCATTTTATGAAAGGCGAAATAGATTTTTTTGTTATCTCTTCTGTAATGCCTAAATAGGATTGGTCCGCGAACAGATATTTTAAAATAGGACTTTGTAATCGTCATTTCGAACTTTTTTTTAATAACAGAAACACATTTTTGACAGCATTCGAAAAAGACACATTTATTTAGAAGTTTGTTTCTTCACCTGACACTTTTTATCTCTATAACTTTTGTAACGTGCAGCAAATGAATTGAATATTTATTTATTTATTTATTTATTTATTTATTTATTTATTTATTTATTTATTTATTTATTTATTTATTTATTTATTTATTTATTTATTTATTTTATTTATTTGATTGATTGATTGATTGATTGATTGATTGATTGATTTATTTATTTATTTAAAACAGAAGTTTAACAAAAGAATGTACAAGATATCATACAGTGACATATCTTTATCTATATTAAAATCATTTCGCATTAAAGACTTTTTAATAAACGTAACAACAAAATACAATCACTTCATTACTGATATAGAACGATTATTACAAAAATATTTACCTCTTATCTGAGATAGAACTAATAAAATAAGCACATTTCCAATATCCATTTTAGATCAAATGCATATTTTTAAAATCGTGTTATCTTAAATAATGCTTTTAAATAATTATTCAGACAGCGCAGCTTAATGTACGATTGGACATCAAATAAGAAGTCCCGCCCCCTTTAATTAATTATCATTTTGTCGTGTATTATATTTGATCTTCCGCGCCTGTGTACTACTTATTTTAATTTGAAATTGACATGAATAATGAAATCATTGAAAGTTTACACGACGAGAATGCCGTTAATACAATAATATACTACAAAAGTTAATAAATAAATAAATGACAGCAAATTATAAGCGATACACAATTTAAATTAAATATTTTTGAACAACTAGTAAAGAAATTTGCTAATATTAGCCTTCAGTTGTATTTAAGCGCTAGTGTAAATAGTTTTATTGAATTTATTTGGACACAAGATATCAAAGGACCCCGAACTTTAGTCCATATAAACAGTACCACACATACATCAAAATATTTGAAAAAAAATCGCTTTGCGTCCCTAATGATCGCATGATCATGTGGCATCGTTTGAATTTTAGACTTCATTGTAATCTTGTCTAAAACTCACTAGTTTCTTTTCTTTTTAAAATTTGTAATTTGATGAAGACCATATATTCAAAATGTCAACCAGCATCCAACAGTACGTCTGCTTTTCTCATATTTACAAACAGTTTTTTACATTTTCTTTTAATAATAATACTAACGAGCATATTTTAATGAATGTAATGTTCAACATACGTTCACATATGAAAAGTGAAAAATGTGCATTCTATAACGTAAAAAGAGTGGCGGGTGCAGGGGGCGCAAGGGGTGTACAAAAGGAAAGGAAGCAAAAAGAGAACAGGGAGGGTAACAACCAGCACCAAAGGCAAAAATGTAATCCCCGCTCGTCCTCGCCATAAATTAATGCATTAACGGTACTAATTCGTTTATTATTATATCTCTGTTGTATACTGTACCAAAAGAAGGTTACTGAACACTTTAAAATCTTGTGTTAAATAAATTCATTTTGATGCTTGGAAATTGCGAGAATGCAGAATTGTGCACCATTTTTTCGAGGCCCAGACCCCTGTCGAAAATACGCCTCTGTGAGGTGCGGGATGACCAATTCGTCGCCCTCCTTTTTCGCCCCCTTTCGAAAATCCTGTATCCGCCCCTGAAAAACAAAACATTTTACGACTGAAATTAGATTTTTTTCAAACAAAGCGACTCTCAAATATACATAGAGTGTTACCAAACAATACTTTGACAATCGGGTCAATAAGGCCTGAATACACAACTGCAACTATCCATTTAAACGTAAGGCCAAAAAGAAAGAAGCCACGCGCGTTACAATTCTATATTTATAAATTTAACTAATAAAGTGTTAGCTTTTGTACAGGCCACAGAAAGTCAATCTCATCTTAGTAACTGCTGAATTAAACAATTGCAAATCAAACTTCCAAACGAAACGTCAACAGGGTGGTAGGTAAACAATTCATTATTGCTAATTTTTAAATACATACAGGTATTTCAGCAATTGTTGTACAGGGCACAAAAGATCTATTCTTGTCAATGATACAATAAACGGATTTTTTATATCTCACGTTTTTTTTCGTCGCTAGTTTCAGACTTGTGTAAATCCCGTCTACAATGTAACAATCAATCAAGTACGAAAAGACCTTTTCGTTGAGTGGTGTCTTTACTCTAACTATATATAACTTTCAAGGACACAACAACGAGTAAAGCTACAGATTTTAGCAAGACACTGCTGATTAGTACCGATGTTTGTTTTTAAGTTACTGAATGTTTTGGGTTTTTTCGCTGCTGTTTTGTGTTGAGTTTGTTGAATGCTTGTTTGTCACTGACATTTGCATTCGGTTCTTGTTAGTAAATCGGTGTTTTTCTTTACTTCCTAAGTCAATTCTTGCTAGTTAAAGTCGGAATTGTGCGTACCATGTGACTGCAATAAATCTCGAACCCGGGAAAATTAGGAGGTTAATTATCTGATATATGTGCATTTATTACAGTTCTGAAACGACAATTGAACCATCCCCTTCTATTTCCGCTTACCTTGCATGTTAAAGGATCTTGGTGCTGGAAAATGAAACAAAAGAGAAGGGGAAATCCGAGATACGATCCACAATTGCCAGAAAAACTACACTAAGCGATGCAAAAATGTTAGAAAAATAAATGTTGTACATTTATCTCTCTCACACACACGCGCACCCTCACACCCACACCCCTCACACACACATGCTGCAGGTAACAGTAGAAACGAATTTGTAACGAGGAAAATTGGGCTTTTTCTTCTTCTTTTTTTTCTTGGTATACGACTAACTTGTTTTTTTTTATATTTATCCCACACCTAACCCCAAATTATTACACTTGTTTGTTTGTTTAAACAACACTGCTTGCTGCAACTCACGACGTTCGGCAATTAAACTTGAAATCATTGTCAATTACGTTTGGGGCGAGTACACCCAGCAAAGTAAGGCTCGAACTCATAATTTTGGTTTTGACAGATCTAAGCCACCGATGCAACCTTCCCCCCCCCTCCCCCCAGACCACATATGTTAAAACTGAAAGATTCCTTTTAAGTAAAGCTTATACCTGTTACTGTGTATTTATCTGGCTTCGCGAAAAGCAACTTTAGTAGTTTGGGAAAAATTTAATATTATCAGTGACAACAAGGTTATAAAATTTGCTACGCCAGGTGGCGCTTCGTCTAATCAAGCTTCAACAGTGGCTCTCAAACCTAAAAAAAATCTAAATAATTGAAATGTTGTAAAGCGTTTATAATCAACAAAATTTAAAAAGTTACACCAAATCCGGATAAGACCATTTACGTCCTTCGAAAAAAACCTTGCAATTTACATTATTTCGAGACCACTGAACATAGACGATGACTGTATCATTGAAAGATATTCTTGTCACCAATGAAGTGTGACTACTAGGCTATTACTGGTTTGAAAATGTCCAGTTTGGGGGTTAATTATTTGCTACCGGAAATTTTAGTTTAAGTCTGAAATTGGTTGTTTACCCGCCCCCCACAAAATTCACGACAAATACGCAAATAGAATTCAAAGTAATTCAAATGAAACTTTAAAAAATTACAGACTAAACGCCGAAAACGGTTTTAAAGTTAATTAAAACCTCAGTCGTATTTAACAATAGTTTTTTTTAAATAAACAATTTCTTTACCGACATTTAAAATGTTTCACACAGGATGTCAGATGCGTTCCAACGGTACCGCTTCCGAATAGAAAGTTTGCTATGAGAAAAACAAACGGATGGTATTTAAATTCTATCGTTATGAAATAAATATGAAATTTAAATGAATGTGTGAAATACAGGAGGATATATAATTTGATTGACAAAGCAGACACATTTCAGAGTCTGTACCGGAGACTACTTTTTTCCTTTATATTTGGTGACCCTTTTGTTGATTAGTCTCGAGCTTATAACCTTGACTGAATCTTAAAAAAATGTGATGACAATGGATAAAGCGGTATCGAAATCCACAAGTAAACATAAGGTTTACAGATATCCAAATATTAATAGTTGTTCTCAATACAAAAACGTTTAATATATTATGTCTGAATTTGGTACAAAATCTTTTGATACATTAGATGGGCTTGTATATTTGGGGCACCTATAGAAGATACGCGAATTGTTCGACAGAAACAAAATAAGTCTACGCTTCGAAAACTGTTAACACATTAGGCATGTAGCCGGTTTTGTTTTTGTTTGTTTGAATGGCGTTTAGCAATTTTTCAGTTATATCATGGCGTCCAGTTTTTATTGGGGGGGGGGGGGGAGAAAGCCAGGGTACTCGGAGAAAACACCCGACCTTCGATAGGAAAACTAGAGTCAATAAAGTGTGGAATCGAACGCGCCCTGTCCGCAGGTAAAAAAATCGTGACATTTGTAAATACACGTCTATGGCGACATGGCTAGACGACATTAAATATACAACCATTGTTAGTGTCTATAGACATTAATCAAGATAAAACAAAATGGAAAATAGTAAAAAAGGAGAATGGTATCGTACAATTATTAATAATTCTAATATTATTTGCATGATTTGAAATACGTTTATTTAATTGGTCGAGACACCTTCCGGTAGAAGTTTTCAACGGAATTTATTTTTTGATAAATGAAGTTGACTAAATTTGTTTTTGGATAAATGACGTTTACTGACTATTTTTATCGTAACCAAAGTAACAAAGATGGCGGCTTTCAAAATACAAATTATTTTTTTGATGAATTGTCATTACTGATTTGTTAAATTAAAAATTTGTCTTGTGTTCAATAAAGACAATAAAGTTATAAATTGAAGTTAAAACTTATTATAGTTTGTTTATTAAAGGCAGAATATAGTTTATGGAATAATGGCACGAAAACATCAACATAATATTCATACGTTCGGTAAATCACGTTACCAAATACATAAGAAATATGACATTGAGAATTCCTTCAATAGCTAACTGGCATTCCTGGGCAATTAAGATTGGAGTCGGGCACACCCTGTCTGCAGTAAGGCGAAACATGCAACCTTAGTGTTGACAGGACACGTGATCAATAGTAGATTACTACCGTAACCACTTGGCCACCGAGGTTCAGTACAGTGTCCGTCTATTACTACCTTAACCACATGGCCACTGAGGTTCAATACAGTGTCCGTCTATGTACAAGTCGGGAAAAGATAAAAGTCAGTGTCCAGATAGTTTTTTATTGCACAGATACTTATTCCATAAAAGATGTATCTGGTATTTATACTTATTATGTTCCATAAATATTGTTCGTTGGTTTGAATGGCTTTTGATGCCACTTTCAACAATTTCTCAGCATGTTGTGGCATTCAGTTGTTAATGACGGCATTTCCTATACGTTTTAAAATATAGTATTACTTATTATTACATAATATATATTTTTGCCTTTTTCCTATTGGCCTAAACCAATAAACGTGAATTTCCATTTCTTATCATATTGGTTTGCGAAAAACTCATTCTACTCAATAAAAAAACATATTGCACTCTCGTGAGAAATTTATGAATGAAAATACCTAGCACGTGCCGTTTCCTTCCACGGAAATACAATACCCAATCAAATCCTCTTACTTTAATCCCCTAATCCAATCAAAATTATCGTTCTGACTGATGTTCGGATTATGTTATTGTTTGTAAACATGGTAACGTCATCGACTGAACGTAATACGGATAGTTCTGGTGCTAATAAGCGAAGATTTGCAGATATTACTAACTTGGAAATTAATGAAATCTTTAAGAAAAGAGATGCTGTCAACACTCGCAAATCGACAGAGCAAGCGATTAGGGTTTTTACGAAATATTTACATGAAACGGATATGTCAGTTAGTTTGGAAACGACGGACCCTCGGGAATTGGACTCAATTTTTTTGTACATTATATGCAGAAGCAAGGACTGAGGATGGGACATTATAAAAGAAATAATCACTGCTGACATTTTGTCATGGATTATGTCAATATTTTACTGATTTTCGAGAAATAAACATTATGAAAGACAGTCACTTTCGGGAATAAAAAAATCCTGTATATTCCATTTCATTACTCAATAAATTATGTAATAAAACAATTACTACACTTGAACTTGATCAATATGAGGTTTTATGGAGCAGGGAAGAATAATATTGAACGAGGCGCAGCCGAGTTCAATATTATTATACCCTGCTCCATAAAACCTCATATTGATCTCGTATATTATTATACCCTGCTCCATAAAACCTCATATTGATCTCGTTCAAGTGCAGTAATTGTATATTATTCATATCATATAGTTACATTTTCAAATACTTTTCAAATTGCGATATACATTAGTAAATATGTATGGCAATACAATTCTGGCTAAAAGCGGACTATCTAGTATATTGAAGAATTGTGCGTCACTTCTTGCCATATATTTTTCATGGGAATACTTTTCAAATGTATCGTTGCAAAGCTAGACATTATATTCATTATGAATTTGTTTTACAAACCATCGTATAATGATTTAACATAGGATAAATACCCAATCATATGAGCATTTATTTTAGATCTATTCGTTGTTTATCATTTATCATAATGAACTTTTTACTTCTTTTAAAAAAAACTCTTTACTCATAATCTGTCGTATAATAATATTTTGACACAATATCGGCAAATAAATGATATTACATACTACTAAAAAATTGTAATGAAACATGTCAATGATGAGAA
This sequence comes from Limnoperna fortunei, assembly GCA_944474755.1. NCBI lineage: Eukaryota > Metazoa > Mollusca > Bivalvia > Mytilida > Modiolidae > Limnoperna > Limnoperna fortunei. The sequence continues at coordinate 3,843,566 of OX104125.1, forward strand.
TAATAGAATATTTGTTATCATACAAATAGCCAAATCTTTAAAAAGTTGGACCAAAGTTAAAATTCAATAGCAATATTCATTCCCATTTATCTAACTTTACAAAAAAAGAAAGAACTTTTAATTAAACCTTGTATTGTGAAAAAAGTAAAAAGCATTTTGGACCTACATAATTTCCAAATGTACATGTAAAGTATGCTTAAACGTCCATTCAAACATGACGTCCTTCAAACGCTTTGGAAACAAACCTCTATTTTAAATATTCAATAAAATATGGTTGTTTTTTTCTTGTCTTTTTTATTATTCCATATGGTAGATTTGTATTACGAAAATCCAATAGAAAAAATGTTTCCACGATAACTACGTTGTGTTTTCAAGAGACCTTGCGTTGTTTACACCTATTTTCGTCACGTTTTAATCAATGGACAAACCGCGAGACTTTTCCCGCCTCCGCCGCAAACGATGTTTTACTGTATGTACAACCGAATTTCAAAACACCGATAAACTGTTGAAAAAAATTTAATTTGCACCATTTTGGATCTACAACAGGAGTATAATCTCGACCAAATATGGTAAGCAGTTTTAATTTGTCACGCAAAAACAGCAACACAAAGTCACAGACACGGTGACTGGTGTAACGGTAGCATTCAATTTTTTGGTTCTATCTTCTGATTGTTAAATTATATTGTTAATATAAATAAATAGGTTAGTTTATTTTTAATATATATTTCTTACTTTTTTCTATCAAATTTTACACGAGAAAAAAAAATTATTTTGTAACAAGGGAGGATCTCGGAAATTGGAACAGCCAAAAATAAACCTTTACCTATGTAGTCGCGAAATATACAATTCTATACTTCATATCAAAATCGAAATAATTCATGGCTGCCCCAATTTTATGGCTTATTTAACTATGGGTAGGCATTATATTCATGATATTTTTACCACTCGCCAAAGCTCGTGTTTTCATTTTTTTCTAATTTTACAATTACAAAAATATGTAAAAAAATTTGTGTATCTATATAAATTGCCGATACACATTTGTTTCTAACTTCAAAAAACATTGAATTGTATTGTATTGTTAATGTTACGGAAAACTGCAAAAACTACCTGGCATTTTGTAAATGACAATTATTGTTAATAAACAGATATTGATTTAGCTTTTGAAATTAAAATCCAGTCAATTGACTGTATTCGTTCGGCAGATATCTACGGAAGCCCATTAGTGCCAGGGTGGTGTTTTATTTTTTCTAACTAGTAATGACGACTTAGCTAACTCGTTATAACGACTTAGTATCTCGTTATTACGACTTAGCTTATTCGCATGGAGGCTTATTTCTGCCATCGAGATGTTGAGATGTCGAGATAATTATGTGGACAAGTCGACATATTTATTATGGTAAGTTGACTTATTTTGTTCCAAAGTCGTCCTAATCACCTTTTATGTCGACTTAACACCAAAATTATTTCGACAAGTCGACATATTCATCTCGACATGTCGACATATATTATCTCAGAATCTGGTCGTTAGGTCGAGATGATGCTTTTACCTGACGTCGTGTTAGCGAATTGTCTATATAATTATGTCGACCTAAAATGTTATTTATCTCGGTATGTCGACATAACAAAGAGTCGACATAAGTTTAAAATCGATATTCTTGTTGTTGTCCTACATGTAGATAATGCCCTATACACAGTTATCTGTTCTTGAAATACATATACATGTATTTTTTCGGAAAACATTTATAATTTAACATTAGGTTAATACAAAACCATGATTTCAACTATTTTCGAGAAAACCAATTTTTCTGAAATTTATTAACATTTGTAATTTTACCGCTTTTCATGTACATTTAGCTGACACAAATCAAAATCCTGCTCCAAATAAAACATACATATCAATTCTTACAACCTTTATCTAGAGGGAAGGCTTCTTGGAACAGAAATATGGAATGGAAATGTGATAACTAAATGCTTCTTCTATATAGTTTTTTTGCCCATAAGGTGATTCCAAAATAGAATATTATCACGATCTATTCTTCCAACGAAGTTTAAAAGCAATTTAATAAGATATATAAATCTGACAATTGATATAATTATTAAATAAATAGATTTTCTTTTCCGTTTTGTATTACCGTTTCATTCATCCATTCCACATTTGGATACAACCTAAGAAAACGGAGGTGTGTTTGATTTGTTTTTGTTTAATCACAATTGTTTTTAAATTTAAAATATTCTGAAAAACGGTAGGTTACAAATGTTAATAACGTTAATAAAAATAGGGTTTCTTGAATAAAAATTGAAAACTAAAGAAATTACAAAATTTACTGAAATTTTCCACTTGCTACTGAAAATTTATTTCTAAATGAAATTGAATGCCTCAGATAATTATTCTTCAATCTTATGCTTGTGTCATGCTTTTCTGGGAGGATATAGTAACACCACTGTTTGTCCATCTGTCCGTCTCTTGTGAACAAAATAGAGTCAAGGTCCCTTAATAGATTTGATCAAACTTGGTATAAACTTAGGACTTATAAAGCTCTAGAACCCTACTGATTTTCAAGGTCATAAGTCAAAGGTAAAGGTCACAGTTGAACTTGAAACCTTAGTTCGTGTATTTTTTGTACTTTTCAACAAACATAAATCATCATCCCTAATAGTGGATTTAAACCAAACTTGATAGATTTAAGGACTTTTAAAGTTCTAGAACCCTATTGATTTCAAGGTCATATGTTAAAGATCAATGTCACGGTTGGACTTAAAATCTTATCTATGGATATTTTTGCCCAATTTGTTAACAAATTATAGCCAACATCTCTTGATGCATTTTAATTTTGAAACTAAGGACTTCTAGAACATATTGATTTTCTAGGCCATACATCAAAGTTCAAGGTCACAATTGGACTTGGAAATTTTATTTATGGATGTTTTTGTAATTTTTAATGAACCTCCCTTGGTAAGGTTAAACCAAACCTGGTACACACTAGTATTAAATTTGGATACACATTTGGCATATGGAAACTGAAATTGTTGCTTATAATAACTCATGTCGGATTCAGAAGTGCATAAAAGACGGTATTCAAACCAATAAAAGGCCAACTGAGACATTGACCTTTCATAAATGACCTTTACAATCAACTGGTTTCTAGAGCTTTACAAGTCCGTGTGTCCACTGGCACTTTTCCTCAAACTTGCACTACCTCAAATTGCTGGCTTCGAGGGGATGTGCCGCCTTGCAGTGATCTTGTTTATGATTTTTTCGTCGAATATAAAAAATGTAGGATGACAAATCCGCTACTCAGAGATTGACATTTGTTATTAATATTTGCACATATTCTGGACAGTCATGTAAAAAGTTACTATTCTAAGATACAGGCATACGACATGCAGGTCCATGGTTTAATGAATAAATGTGGTACATTAATTTTTTTCTATGTACATGTACATGTATATTATAAATTTGTGCAAATATCACGAATATGGAAAAAAAGGATTCTGCAAGAAATTTGATATCGGATTTGAATGGTGACAATGTACATTTAATGTATAAATATATTGGAAATTATATATTTTAATTTATAGTCTCATCAATCATGTCTTTGATTACAATATCATCTATTTAAATATTATAGCTAAAGAAAAATTTGGAATCCCTGTGCTTGATATGCTGTTAAAATAGAGATGAGGAATGGGCTACAAATTCAAGAAGATAGTTTTGAATTTATTGATAAGAATGCTGAATTATTCATTTTGAGAGACAACGATGCACTTAATCTACCAGGAACAAGATTGATATCTATATTTATAACTTATTTCGACTCTTTGTTATGTCGACATACCGAGATAAATAACATTTTAGGTCGACATAATTATATAGACAATTCGCCAACACGACGTCAGGTAAAAGCATCATCTCGACCTAACGACCAGATTCTGAGATAATATATGTCGACTTGTCGAAATAAATTTGGTGTAAAGTCGACATAAAAGGTGATTAAGACGACTTTGGAACAAATTAAGTCAACTTACCATAATAAATATGTCGACTTGTCCACATAATTATCTCGACATCTCAACATCTCGATGGCAGAAATAAGCCTCCATACGAATTAGCTAAGTCGTAATAACGAGTTACTAAGTCGTTATAACGAGTTAGCTAAGTCGTTATAACGAGTTACAGCTTGTAAGTTGTTATAATGAGTTCGTTAAGTCATGATAACGAGTTAGCTATGTCGTTATAACGAGTTACTAAGTCGTTATAACGAGTTAGCTAAGTCGTTATAACGAGTTAGTTAAGTTGTTATAACGAGTTAGCTAAGTCGTAATAACGAATTAGAAAAAATAAAACACCACCCTGGCACTAATGGGCTTCCGTAGATATCTGCTTTTGACGTTGTTAACAATCTGTGCCAAATTGACAAAAAGGTTTAAATCTCTACCATTGACTGAATAATTAAAAATGGGTCAAGGCCTATACTTTCTATATTTGATTAAAAAACAACAAATCGAAACAATCTTTATGCATATGTTGCATTTTACATTCATTTATGTTTTTTTTTTAATAACGTCAAGATAATATGGAAATTAATATAGAAATTATGGAACTTCTTGTTTTCTGTTTGAGATATCCCTAGAAAATAGATCGTCTGCTGCTTGCAAAAAAATACCTCCTAGCACATCGTTATTCCTCAGTTGTGTCACGTTCTTATTCTGTTGATACCACAGCACTAATTCAGAATCTAATATGTCTTTCTTTAAACGTTTTCAGACCACAACCGTGGTAAAAAAGATACATGTATGAGCAAAACGCTATAGCTCGGTAAGAAATAAAAGGGTCAACCCGTTGTAAAACAATGATAAACCACGACCTCCGTGAATTATTTCTTAATCATTTATTTGACATTTTCAATTAATGTATTATCAAAAATGTTATTCTGTTGTGCGTTCAACGGCTGCCATTTGGGAAAACTGACAGGTGTAGGACCACCAAATACCGGGAACCAGTCCAGAGGGTGTACGTAAAAGTAGTACTATTCAAAAGAAAGGTTCACTCTTGCCTCATATAAAATTTGAACCGCACATGATACTAGAATACATTTGGTATTTTTGGAAAGCTGAATATTTTAGAAAACTTCAGGATGACGTTTTATTGGTTTCAAATGAACATAAAAGTCAATTGAGAGTCAATTAGGGACATACACTATTTTTGGACTGAAATAGAAAGTGAACGTAGATTTTTAGACAACGTGGACTTCCGGTTGGGAGTTCGTTCTTATATGCAATGAAACATATTGTGAAATTTTGCCAGATTGTTGACCCGGTGCATTTTTATATGGGACAGAAGTGTCACTTTATTTGAAATAAAGGTAAATTTTCTATGATAACTCAAAATTATCAAATTTTAATATAGCCGAATAATAAAAAACCAACGGTGGTCATACACCTGACAGAACGCATGTTTACCGTAGGGTTACGGAGTATGAAACGGAGTGGATATAAATTCTGCTGCGTAGATTGCACAGAAATCCACCTGGGAACTCGTAAATTTATCCTGCGATGATGCGAGAAGAACCAAGTATATTTTTTAATGAAAGTTTAATAACATAGCTTATATACTTTTAAGTATGCACGTGTCTGTAAAGAATTACACTTCTTAAAACGTGCCCTAAAGAGACTTATATATAAATATGTTTGTTATGTTACAAATGCACCTGACAAATATTATAGAAAATTGATTGTTACAAAAATTGAGTGAAATTCCAAAATGTACTGAATATAAACGTGCAAATAAGCAACTCTCTTGCGAGATAAGGAATATATTGTCTAATTTAGAAACAGTTCAAAACATTTTGTAAGAAATATAAAACATATGACCAAGATAATTGCAAGATTATGATATAAATTATGTAAAAAAAATCTGCTATCGACTCAAGAGGCGACTTGTTTCTATAAATGCGCGTCAAATTAATACCTCGCTATCAATTACAGATTATTTACTTCAATCAGGACATGGAAATTAATTTACAAATGTAATAAATATATGCTGATGTGGACAGCGACTGTAATCAGACAAAATCCAGACATTTCGTGATCACGAAAAACAACATTCTTAGATGTTACCTAATTAACTCATATTTATAGCTGTTTCACATTTAGCGCTTGTATCATCTCAATTTCCGTAATCTAGAATTGTCTTACCAATTATATTCCATTTATATACGTTACCAGATTGTGTATACATACAGTAATGCCACATCTTAAGCCTATGCAAACCACAGTGATTTTATAAACAGTGTTTCAATAACATCACTTGACCATTTTTTTTAGTGAATGGACTATTTTGTCAATCGGGATGTGAAATAATAAAATATATGAATAGGTCTGATTTAAAATTTTAAATATTTATGATTAGGTCCGTTTCATAACGTCCGAAAATATATGAGTAGGGTGGGTTTTCAAATCTCGATCCGTCCGCAGACCTGTCCCTAAAAGTATCCCTAGTAACCCCCCTACCCCCCACCCGTGAGTAATACACTCAAAACATATGTATCTAGGTCTATAATTTTTTACTTCACTCATATTTCCGTTTTTAAACACGGGTACCACACAGGAAATACGGCATATGCGATACACTTATTAAATAATTTGCTGAGAGGATACATAAGTTCTGAAGCAGCCCCCTTCAAAAGTGTCGGGCTTATCATATCCGGCCCGAAAGCTTTTGTAGGGTTAAGTATCTTCAGAACATCTTCGACATCATTTTCACGAATTATTATATTATTTAGATTAAGAGTAGGGTCCAGGTGGTCTACCTGTTGCGGAATAACATTTTTAGTATCATCTATTATAGTTTGGGCCACAAAAAACTTGTTGAATTCAATTGCTTTTTCAAAATCGTCGGAGATCACTGTATCGCCTACAATTAAAGGAGGTATGATAACTCGTTCTGACTTTAACTTACATATAGACAGACAAACATTCCACCAACTTTTTGACGTTGGACTCTCATTGGTTAACTTTTTAACCATTTTTTCTTGGTATTCACTACGTGCATTTTTTTACCAAAACGTTGCTTTTATTACGTAACTTCTGGAATTTTTTCCAGACAGAAGGATTATTGGTACGCTTAGCTTTTCTATGTATTCGATTTTTTTTGTCGTAAGACTTTTCGGACTTCATTAGTCATCCACTGTGGGCGACTTTTTCTTATCGTAACATATTTATTGGGAATCGCGGCATCTGCCTCATTGATTATAACGTCAGTAATACTATTAGTAATAACATCGACATTGTCGGACGCTAGTAGTGAGTCCCAGTCGGTATCTGCTAAAATGCTTCGATATTTGACGAAGTTGCCCTGATTATACAGCCAAATCTTTCGTTTTAACACAGGTAAAGCTGGTTTTGGCGTAATGATAAAACCAACTACGGGGCATGCAGTGAAAACGTATTTGGTCCAACAAAGGTGGGCCAACCGCGACGTAAGGGATAAAATTAGCTTTATTTTGTGAGAATCAAATCTAGAAGTGACGATGAGTGTTCCGTAAAATAGGTAGGTTCATCTATAAGCTGAATAAGACTATACTGGCTAACCAAATCCCGAATTTTGTGTTACTAACATGTGCTGATTATCATTGAAGTCTTCTGTTATAATTCGATTATCAATGCGGGTATCGTTCAATGCATTTTCGAATGAAAAATCAATCCTATTCCAGAGCTCTATATAGCTTCGTGTATCAGTGGCGATTCATGTCAAAATTGAGATGGTTTCATCTAGATAACTTTCAAAAGCATCTAGATGTGTGTTAAAAGTATATAGATGAACCTAATGTATTCATCTAGATGAAACTCTACAGAAAACCATCTAGATGCTTTTCAAAAGTATCTAGATGCGTTTCAAAACCATCTAGATGAATTTCAAAAGCATCTAGATGAAAATACAAAGTATCTAGTTGATAAGGTATTATATCTAGATGCCTTTAACACGCATCTAGATGCTTTTGAAATTCATCTAGATGGAAAACCATGTAGATGAAACCATCTCAATGTTGACAGAAATCGCCACTAATATTCGTGGTGGTACATAATAAGTACCATATAAGAATTTTTTACCGCTTACTTTCATTTCTAACCATATTGACTCTAAAAATGGCTGGTTAACTTAGTTTTTTGAAGACCATGACTATCTCCAGAAAGGCAATCACATCTGTGCAACCTCCACTACTGATGAATCAACACGTATTACAAGAAGTAGATAATCATAAACATTTAGGTATAATTCTGATAATCACAAACATTTAGGTATAATTCTGATAATCATAAACATTTAGGTATAATTCTGATAATCATAAACATTTAGGTATAATTCTGATAATCATAAACATTTAGGTATAATTCTGATAATCATAAACATTTAGGTATAATTCTGATAATCATAAACATTTAGGTATAATTCTGATAATCATAGACATTTATGTATAATTCTGATAATCATAAATATTTAGGTATAATTCTGATAATCATAAACATTTAGGTATAATTCTGATAATCATAAACATTTAGGTATAATTCTGATAATCATAAACATTTAGGTATAACTCTGATAATCATAAACATTTAGGTATAATTCTGATAATCATAAACATTTAGGTATAATTCTGATAATCATAAACATTTAGGTATAATTCTGATAATCATAAACATTTAGGTATAATTCTAACAAGTAATGGTACGTGGCACAAACATATCGAATACATTGTAAATAAAGACTATGCTCGTATTAATATTATTAGAAAAATACGATTTTAATTACTGTATGTAGATAGATATACATTAGAAAAAATATACATGTCGTTCATTAGACCTATTTTGGAGTATGGTGATGTCATTTGGCACAATCAAAATTTATCCCTTAGCAAAAAATTAGAAGACGTTCAGTTAGAAGCTGCTAGAATTGTTACCGGAGGAACAAAACTGACAGCTATTGAAAAGTTATATGAAGAGACTGGGTGGGAAAAACTTTCAGATAGAAGGGATGGGCACATATCTTCAGGAGATCTTACCAAATCTAGTAGCGGAACAACACGGTTACAGCACCAGACAGTCCCAGAACTTAGCGGAGATTCGAACACGTACTAATCTTTATTTTGATTATTTTCTACCCTATACAGTAAAGTTATGGAATAAGTTGCCAAATGACGTCACAAACTCTAGGTCTTTACATTCGTTTAAGGCTTATATCAAGGTACAAAATAAAAAATGTCCTGTATATTACTATGTTGGGTCAAGAATTAGTCAAATATTACATTGTAGATTAAGAATGGGCTGTAGTTCCTTAAATCAACATCTCTTTTCTCGAAATTTAGTTCAGACACCCAACTGCACATGCGGTTCTATAGATTCAGTTTCACATTATCTACTTTTTTGTTATAAATATACACATCTGCGTCTGCAAACTATTTTCAGTCTCGATCTTCCTATTGCAATAGATCTAAACTTATTGTTATATGGATCATTTCTACTAGACGATGAACAAAACAAGAACATTTTTATGACAGTTCAGAAGTTCATCATATACAGCAAACGATTCAACTCGTAAAATAATTTCTTGCATCTTTTTTTTAATTATTTATATCTTTTGACCCTATTATTTCTTTTCATTGCATTTTCCCCCATTGTAGTTTTGACATGATTATTATTATAATTATTTTTACTATTATTATTATTGTACATTTTCCCCCATTATAGTTTTGACATGATTATTATTATAATTATTTTTACTATTATTATTATTGTACATTTTCCCCCATTGTAGTTTTGACATGATTATTATTATAATTATTTTTACTATTATTATTAGTATTGTACACTTTTTTCCCCTTTAATCATATTTTATCATTACTTATGTATTTTCCTTTGATCTATATAATTTATTTCATTTGAATAAAAAATCAATGATAGAAAATTTTCACTTTTGAAAATTAATATGTAAAGAGTATGCAGAAACTTGTATGTAATACTATTGTGAGTTATATTTCAGGAAATGGTTATGACAAAAGCTAAGTGCTAGTTACCAGATCCTGTCTAGGTATTTTGTCATTCTTTATACCGCATTTCACTATTGAACTTATGAAAAAATATGTTTTAAAAAAAGATTAAAACATATATATCTTTGTTTATCATAGTCAAAAGTGGCAACTTAAATGAAAGACGAAAGTAACATTTATACGAAAATACAATCTGACATTTTTGCTGAGTCATAGGAAGTGTTCCTGGATTTGACTTTTCCCTAGACATGACAATGAGTAACTCGACAGGTGTCTAATTAGAGGCAGGCGCTGCTTACTCGTTCAGAACTCTTAAGTGCATTCATGTTTTTTTGGGTTCGGGTTACACGCTTTCTTTTTTTGTGTTTTTGTTTTTTTTTTGTGTTGCGTTTGTCTATATTCGGATTTGTAACTGTCCCTTGACTTTTAGCTCTTGTTGTTCGCTCGGTTTTCTTTGCTATTTTTCTTATAAAGAAAAACCTAAATTTTAAGTCAGATATTCATATTAAGATCTATGATTATCACTTATCAGCTCAAGTCAATTTTTATTTATTCCCGTCTCGCATGCTAAACTACGGAATCCAGTCGAACCTCAAGGATAACAGATAAACAATGCTGTGTTTTGATTTGCTGCTAAATCGGAAGATAGCTGCCGATTAGCCAACAAATAAGCAGAGCTAAGTTAGGTGTGAAAACCCGGCAAATTTACGGGGCGGTAGCAATCATAATAGGCCGACCGCCGTTTGTAGCCACTCAAGAAAAGCCGAGCTATCACGAATCGGTTACGATTAAAAACAAGGGGGAAAATATGCAAGATAATGGAATCAAACTGCTTTAAAAAGGATAGTGGTATTGATTTGTGTATGTTTATCATAAAATGTATATCCTAAAACTTAAACGGGGAAAAATATGCAAGATAATTGGATTCTAATTGTTGTAAAAGGGAAGTGGCATTGATTTGAGTATATCATAAAATGTGTATCATAAAACTTAAACAGAGACACACGGAAATTGCCGAAAATTTCCGAAGCGTGATATTTTCGCAAACGGGTCTACATCAACTATATTGGTGAATATGATTCATCTAGGAACTAATCCCAATACATTCTTGGATGCTACCTCTGACTACGGTTGGAGAAAAATTTTAATTCATTTCCTGCATGCTTACTAACAAGGTTTACATCAATAATCTTACCACGTATGATGCATTTAGAGATGCTTTGCACAGTGCATGCTTCATTTGCTGCCTCTGACCTACATTTTGCGGTTGCCTGATTTAGCTATCTAAGCATGAAGTGATGTAAATAATAACAATACAAATTGCCATTTGACGTAGTTTTGTCCACAAAGAAAAATAAAGCTTAGAGACGGTTAGCTTTTTATGAAAGCTAATACTTGTATTCGGTAAAACAATATCAGCTTTTATAAATAAAACATAAGATCTAATGCTATTAAACCCGAGATTTAGACATACATACAAAGCAAGCACACATTGGATACATAAAAGCACAGTAAGATAAAAAAATTACACAGAAGCATGCAGACATAGGAGATATCTATCGGACATATAAACATAAAAAGCCCAGGTAAAATACGTGTTTATAGATAAGCATATAAAACAAGCACACTTGTGAATACAAACTCCAGAAACAAATTCTTCGAAAACAGACTTGCTATGAATTATTGGCCGTGAATTCTGTAATGAATCTAATTATTATACCTCAGGATATAAATTACATTGAATTTAAACCTACAATAAATTTGCTATTTTACCATTTTCTGTTCTGCCAGTCAATAGTTTTAGAACCATTGCCTGATGACGAACTGTTGCCTGGCAAGATCATTTTTTGTTTGGCCAGTCAATAGTTTTCAGAACTATTGCATGGCTACGAACTATTGACTGGTTAATTGTTGTTTCATGGTTGTGTTGGTTGTGTTTGTTATTGTGAACATTCAAATTGTTCTGATATTCAGCCTTGAAACTACCTTTTGCTGGTACATTTATTTTTAATGTGTTAGCAACTGCCAACACTTTGTATCTTATGTCCGTTCGGTATAATAAAACATTAACAGACTGGGCATTCCGGAATAGTAAGTTTATTTTTCCCTCGGATACAGTTATTGCCCTCGGCTTTGCTCGGGTCAATTGTTTCACCTCGGGAAAAATAAACTAACTATTCCCCTCATATCCAGTCAATAAGTATACATTATTTGACCTAAGCCGGATTAAGTTAACATTTACTCTAATTCATGTTCACCAGTTATTAGCATTGACAGTGTTGGCTATCTTGTGGTTATATGCCAATAAGCGTAGATTATGGCTCATTATCCTATATTACGCGGTACGTATCTTATTTTATCTATAATCTAAATATATAATAAAAGGAAACCAAATAAACAAATAAAACAAGATAAAAATACGACTGCTAACATGTATTATGATTTTCAGCCGCGAGCATAAATTTAATATAAATTATTGATAGTATGTCAATTTGTTAAATAGTAATAAGCTCGGATTTGTATTTATTATTGATAATCTTAGACCCTTCTGTTGGCTGGCTTACTTGGATTATTTATTCAAATTTACATTTATGAATAATTATGATAAATAGCATAATTTTAACATATAGTAAGTCTATCATAACCTATTTATCTTTGAATTTATGCACATGATACATATTCACAGATAGCGTCGACAATGCTCTAGTTAACTATCCATTATACCCCTAAATTTTTGATAGATATGTGAATTTTGCGTACCTAAAACATGTATATAAGGGGATGGGGGGGTAGTCGGAGTGGAAAGCCACGTCCTTCGACAGGAAAACTGGCAATCCGTGTTAAAGTGTAGAATTTTTGTACGATATTGCAAGATTAGAGTGGGATATTCAACAATTTCTGATAATAGTGAAAAAAATTGTCATAAGCGTATATGGCTTACATATTTACGCTGAATTAAAGATTAAAAATATCATAACTTATTTAAATACCGATCAGCGTTTGAGAGATATGTATATAACAGAAATTTTAGTATTTGTGTTAAAGGTACAAATACCATTTTCTATGCACAGCATGTCGGTTTGAAAAAATTATTGATTGGTAGGGTGATTGTATAAAATGTATACCAAGGTATATTTTAATCTTATTCAGGACGAGAACAAATTAACACACAATAAATTAACGGAATGGAATAGACCAATTAGAACACAATTTTGACTGCCACATGAAAAGCATAGTATATTGGGTTATGGGGGGGGGGGGCGGATAATTTAGCCTTTTGTTAATACTTCAATGAGCCTACTTCTTTTTAAAATGAACAAAAGGCTATGAGAGTCTTTATTATGCGAGGAGCGTTGCACTCTTGAAACACGTTAACCACTATAGTCCGCGGTAGGATTTCCGTATAATAACCCGAAAATTTTACAACGAGAGGGCTTCCCCTATTAGCCTTGGGGACGGACTGCGCAGTTCTGTGGGTCGAGCACAAGAAACCCTCCCAATACATGGTCCTAAAGTAAATATTGAAACAAAGGGTATGTGTTTGCGTAATAGCGAGCATCGCAGATGCGAGCTATACGGTTACTATTCTGGTACCCTGACGATGATATCCTCTTTAGCCTAAGCGGCCTTCGGATATATATATTTGAAGTGAAGCTTGCGTCAATGAAAAATATTGCACCAGGAGACCAGGTTATACGGTTACATGCGTGTGTGTAAAAAAAGTCACGTGATCCATATCAACAAATCATTTTCAGATGGTAGCTGAGCTATCCGAAGAAAATATTGTAGACGAACGAAAAAATATATAATTTAATTGTAGACAAAAATAATTTTGACATCGATAAAATTAAAGTGTTTATTTTTTAAATTACTACAAAAATGCCAGACAAATTTTTTTCAATCTGAAACGCTGTATTTGAAATTGGGGTTTTGTGATGTCACCAACACATTAGATACGACGTCACGTCATCAATGGAATGTAGAGGCACTGTTAGGGGGGCTCTGAAGTAACGACAAGAACAATGTGCGATGCTCGCATTAAGGCTGCGCCTACATTCATATTAAAAGAAAACAAATCAAACATTTAACGAATTCATATATATCTATTTCATGGTATAGAATATTGAACTTCAATCAAAACTAACAAAAAAATCAATGACGGAAAGACGATAACTATATTTGCAACGATCCCATTACGAAAACAGATATTATAACAGCAACAGATGTTGCACGTCAGATCAATGGTATCAAAAAACCGTTTGCAATATAAAAAGGAAATATATACTAAATTGACATTTTTCTCTTTTTCGTTACATTAACGTGTTACACAAAACATGTGGTAAGGGCGTTAAACACATTATTACCTGTTTACAAGAGAGTCAGATTGATGGAAATGCATCTGCTGCAATTTTACCAAATGTTTTTATCGTGAAAACTAGTTTTATAAAGATTAAACATCGCATTTGGAATTTGTGATATCTCAGAAGTTGACAGCACAGAATCGTAGCCAGAATTTAATAGGTACATGGATTCGAAACTACTTTTACTATCAATATCTAATCGAAATCGTCTAATTTTATATTGTCTAAAAGTAAAAAAATAACATTTCCAAAAGCGGATGAAGAAAAAAATAACAGGTTATTTACTTGGTATAAACTAAGAAATAACGAAGAAGTGCGTGTGGTCCGGTACAGTCTAAGGTTCGATTCAAGTTGAGAATAGAAATTTATTTATCAGGAATTGTTCCGTTAGTCTTTTGTGCTTTTTGCAGTTTTCTCCATTGACATGTATATTCAAAATTCATGCAATACACAATTATATATTAGTAATTTTTCTTAACCTGTCGTAACATGTCGTAATCTTTCATAGCCTGTCTTAACAGGTCATAATCTTTCGCAACCTGTCGTAACTTAATTACAGCAAAAATCTCTAATTTCATGTACGTTTAATGAGTGCCCCCATTGTTTTTTTATTTTGTTCGGGTTACTTTCTTTCTGTTTTGTGTTGTGTTGCGCTGTGTATGTTTGTCTATATCCGTATTTGTAACTGTCCTTGACTTTTGGCTCTTGTTGTTCGGTCGGTTTTCCTTGCTATTTTTCTTTCGAAGTATATACATAAATCTGAATGCTTGTTCCGCGTTACGAATTGTACTTGTTTATCACTATAATATTCTTCATAATTGATTGATCACGTGACTGCAGTGATGTTGGTTTGACAGGAGGTTAGACTCTAACCTCAACAGACAAGGGGTGCAAGTTTTTTTAGCCAAATTCCAAGGATTATCCTGGTACTAAACTTCCTCCCTCAATAAAAAACTTGATATAGCTAAAAAATTTGCCTAAATCAATCAAACAAACAAACTAATTAGCGTAATTGATTGATTAAAGTTATATGCTCGGTCTAGTAGTGCTTTCCGTCAAGATTCAGGGCGAGAACATTGTAACTAACACTGCTTATGTGCATAGACTTTTTCAGATCGTATAAACATAAGGCGTCACAAAAATAACAAAGACTATAATTCTTCTTCTGTGTAATTATAATCCAGATTTTTTTCTAAAGATTTTCAATAAGAAGTGTACGCTCACAAAGACTGTCTTCTCTTCACCCTTATCGAACATTACGTATAAGAGCACTGCATCATAATTAATGTTTTGAAAGTAATTACACGCTATCAAAACATAAGCTAGTGTATGCATTTAATTACCCATTCAGCGTCTACGTCTTTCTTTACGGGAGAAGCAACGTACATTGAATACATACCGAAAGATACACCGCGTCTTTATTGACTGTAGCGAAATTGACTCCCTACAGAGAAATCAACATATTTTCTATCAACCATAACAATTGGAAAGAGTTTGTGCAACACGAGCGATGTAAATGGATAAATACTGTAATGTGAGGACTTAAATGGATTAAATATTTCCTAAAGGTAGGGCGTTCAAATAGCTTCTATGGAATATTTAGTATAATTTAAATATACATTTTCAATTTCATACATGTATACATTTTTATTGGTAATTTGTATTTGTCAGTAGCTTTAAACATACGAAAATGAGGTTTTTGAAGGTTTAGTAGCACATCTAATTAAATATTGAGTACTTTTAAAGTATGTTAGTTATTTTAATCATTATTAAAACTTTTACCTTTTCCTGATTGGTCTAGACATACTTTCTTATATGTACCTCGTGAGTACACCTCGAGCCCAGTGTGACGAACTCGCGTCCTATGTGTCATGTCCAGAGGTAGTAAATGTTTCATTCGAAGAGGTCTTACAATTATGTTTCTTCTATGTTTCATGCGATGGGTCTTTTATGTATTTTAAGTCCATGTACGTCCAATGTTTCCTTGTTTTGTCTGTCAAAGTCGTCAATGGTTTTGTCAGGTCCGTCAAGGTCGTCAATGGTTTTGTCAGGTCCGTCAAAGTCGTCAATGGTTTTGTCAGGTCCGTCAAGGTCGTCAATGGTTTTGTCAGGTCCGTCAAGGTCGTCAATGGTTTTGTCAGGTCCGTCAAAGTCGTCAATGGTTTTGTCAGGTCCGTCAAAGTCGTCAATGGTTTTGTCAGGTCCGTCAATGTCGTCAATGGTTTTGTCAGGTCCGTCAAGGTCGTCAATGGTTTTGTCAGGTCCGTCAAGGTCGTCAATGGTTTTGTCAGGTCCGTCAAGGTCGTTAATGGTTTTGTCAGGTCCGTAAAGGTCGTCAATGGTTTTGTCAGGTCCGTCAAGGTCGTCAATGGTTTTGTCAGGTCCGTCAAGGTCGTCAATGGTTTTGTCAGGTCCGTCAATGTCGTCAATGGTTTTGTCAGGTCCGTCAAGGTCGTCAATGGTTTTGTCAGGTCCGTCAAAGTCGTCAATGGTTTTGTCAGGTCCGTCAAGGTCGTCAATGGTTTTGTCAGGTCCGTCAAAGTCGTCAATGGTTTTGTCAGGTCCGTCAAAGTCCTCAATGGTTTTGTCAGGTCCGTCAAGGTCGTCAATGGTTTTGTCAGGTCCGTCAAGGTCGTCAATGGTTTTGTCAGGTCCGTCAAAGTCGTCAATGGTTTTGTCAGGTCCGTCAAGGTCGTCAATGGTTTTGTCAGGTCCGTCAAGGTCGTCAAAGGTTTTGTCAGGTCCGTCCATGTCGTCAATGGTTTTGTCAGGTCCGTCAAGGTCGTCAATGGTTTTGTCAGGTCCGTCAAAGTCGTCAATGGTTTTGTCAGGTCCGTCAAAGTCGTTAATGGTTTTTTTGTCAGGTCTGTCAAAGTCGTCAATGGTTTTGTCAGGTCCGTCAAAGTCGTCAATGGTTTTGTCAGGTCCGTCAAGGTCGTTAATGGTTTTGTCAGGTCCGTCAAAGTCGTCAATGGTTTTGTCAGGTCTGTCAATGTCGTCAATGGTTTTGTCAGGTCCGTCAAGGTCGTCAATGGTTTTGTCAGGTCCGTCAAAGTCGTCAATGGTTTTGTCAGGTCCGTCAAAGTCGTCAATGGTTTTGTCAGGTCCGTCAAGGTCGTTAATGGTTTTGTCCCTCAAAGTCGTCATCAGGATTCGTGTAATGAGGTCGCGCATTGTTTCGTGCGATGAGGTTTTTGTATGTTTCTAAAGTCGAGGTACGTCTAATGCTCCATGCTTTGAATTCGTATATTGTCCCATGGTAATGCAATGAGATAGTTCGATATTTTATGCGATTAAGACATCGCTTTGTTTCCTGAGACGGTTTTGCGTAATTAGGCAGTCCAGTTATAGTGGGATGAGGGAGGTATATGTGTTTTTAGGTTTCTTTCTGAGCTAAAATCCTTTATTAATAGTATATCCATATTTTAAGGCCTGGTATGGTCGACGGATGCCGATTATGCCGGTAAATACGTCATGCAAATACGATGTTTATTTCAGTACGTCATCAACATTTTTACCTTCAGAGATAAGATACAATGTATAAGGTCCTAATTAAGATGTCCATTTTTATCTTCTCCACCATAATTAATTATAACATTCATTGAGATTTCTTGTCAAAGTTGATATACGTCGTCTGGTATATTGATCATCCAATTACCAACAAAAATAAAACAACATGACAAGTTCCGGTAAACTACGATGCGATGCATTAGTTAAATATTTATATTCATTCATGTAAATAAGTCATCAAAAATACCGCTTATTTAGTTTATATTGCGTTTCTTCTAATCAAGACCCATCAGTTGCGTATTTAAAGGCTAAATAATTTTTTTATTTAATATTAATATCACCTTTGATTTTCAAACAAAATGTTGCAAAATCCGGCTATGGTAGTTTCAGCTTGGGAATAAAAGAACATTTTTTAATTTCAGAGCTAAATGCTGCTAGTGAAATATAAAGATATATGACCCAAATATCGATGCCCTTAAAATTATCAAACGTAACCCATAACAGTAAGTTCTTAGATCACAAGACGCAAAAATGTCCTTGGTATGTTTGATTGACGTCTATTTTTAGAAACCTATTAAGACATTGGATTTGGTCGCAACTGCTTGTTTCAGTATATCCAAAAAGTTTAGGAATGATCACATTAGTTTTAATGAGAGCTTTTACTTTTGACATTTGATATAAACTTTATTGCCTGGGACGAAAATTCCATTTAATTCCACCGTCAAATAAAGCAAAATGTACTACAGGCGATAAACCAAACAGAAATATCACAAAACAGTAACATCACACAAAGAACAGGTAGGAAAAAACATGATTGATACTGGCTTGAAACAGTCCATAAATACATAATCGATGGAGTTTAAAAATGAAGAAATATTGATGAAATATTGATATTTAATTGGATAATTTTTTTTTTATTTTCCAATCAAACAATTTTCATGGGGACACGCCCAGCTACCCGCGTGCATATTAATACTCCTCGTTTAAAAATTTTAAAAACGTTAATATAGTTTTTGTTTATTAATTTTTTTAAAATTAATAAATAGTTATAAATTGGGTCAGTTTTCTTTACTTTGCTATTAATTGTTGTTATTAAGAATTGCTCTCATTTTAAAATTTATTTATAGGGCTATAAATTGAATTTTGATTGTTCACCACTGTATAATCCGCTTAAAATAAATTTTGAGTGTTCACGAATAGTTTAGTGCAAATTTTTATATTAAAAAAAATCATTTCTTAAAAAAAAGAATAACAGGAAACTTCAATTACCATGGCGACAATTAGTTTTGAGTTGTTCGTACAGCCTCTTTTTATCATATTTTTGCAGCTTAATTCAGGGGCTCTAATAAGAGAGTTCAGCTGAACTTAAAACATCTCACTTATATAAGTGATGGGGTTTCAATAATGTAGTTAACAGGGTCGTAAAACATCTCACTTATAAGGACGTGTTTTGCGACGTTAAGTTGTTTTTGTCTGTCAAACATTAAATTAAAATGTGACTAATACTTCTTTGAGGATTTCCAGATTACATGTTCTGAATGCATTGGGTCAAGTTAAGTTCATTATATCATAACAGGTGCTACAAATTTGTGCGATCGGTTTGCACTCTGTATACTATTGAGATATAGACAGCCTTGGCACGTGTAACCTCTCACTGGCAAATATATATTGTCGCTTACAATTACAGTCAATGAGTTAACGAAGAAGCCTCGATGGCCGTGTGGTTAAGATATTTCGTCTTCAAGGTTGCAGGTTTGAAACTTATTGTGGGCAGGGTGTGCTCGACCCCCAACCTTTATTGTCGTTTTCCTAGTGAAGGTATGGGTTTTAAACTAGTATTCCGGCCCCCACCCTAATAAAACCTGGATGCCATGTTGATAGCTAAAAGATTACTGAAAGTTTAGTCAAACCCTATACAAACACACAAATTATAAACAAATCGTGTCATAATTTATTGTTTCAAAGGATTTCCAAAAGAACTAATTGATGATCAAGTCTTGCAATTTATTGTTAACAAGACTGGATTACAATGAAATTTAAACATAGGTAAAAAATATGTTTTCCTTAGTTAATTATTTACGTTTAATTTAGTCTGTTTTGGCGGGAATTGTGGTCACATAATTGTGTTGGTTATGTAACGTGCAGGTGGTCAGTGTAAGGCGTTTCAGGGGGGGGGGGGCCTCGGTGGTCGAGTGGTCAAGATAGTTCGTCTACTATTGATCACGTGGTCTGTCAACACTGAGATTGCGGGTTCGATTCTCACTGCAGGCAGGGCGTAATCGACTCCAATCTTAATTGACTAGGATTGCCAGTTTTCCTATCGCAGGTCGGGGGTTTTCTCCGGGTACTCCGGCTTCCTCCCCCAATAAAAACTGGACGCCATGATATAGCTGAAAAATTGCTGAAGTGGCGTTAAACACCATCAAACAAACAAGCAAACAATACGTTTCAGATTGTATTGTTTGGTTTTAATGATAAAAAGAGGCTATCCGGGGGTTACATTCTTGTGAAACCTATTCAAAAGTTTTAATTGGCTGTTCGTGCTTTGGGTTTCAGATTCGTTATGTAGCAAAATTTGTGTTTAGATGACCTTAGATTATCTCCTGTATTGTGTTGTACATGCCTTTGGATTTGGTGTTCTACTTTGTAGTAGGTTTGTCCAGTCACCGGGAACCAGTCCTTGCTCTGTAGACTTTCCGGAAGACCAGTTAGAATTGAGATCTTCAGCTTTCTGTCAGGTTCGTTTTATTGGTGCTTGCCTGTAATTTATTTTGACCTCGTGTTTGTTTTTATATTTAACTTCAAAATTTTTCGATCACGTCTTGTTGTCTGACGCTTTATAGTGATTGATTGATTTGATGTTTGCTTTACGTCCAGCAAGCAGTATTTCAGCTAAATTCAGGATGAGAACAAGTTAACAAACAATTAATCAACGAAAAAGGGTGGGTTGGGAAATAAGGAACACAATTTTGACTGCCGCTGTAAAAATAGAATAAAAGGATGGAGAAATTAGCCTTTTGTTGCGGCTACAATGAACATAATCTTTTGTAAAATCTACAAAAGGGGTCTTAATAGTGCAAGGAGCGTGGCACTCTCCAAACACATTACCCACTTCGGTCCGCGGTCAGGCTTTCCGTATTATGGCCTGACAAGCCCCCCACAGGGAGGGTGTCCCCTATCCACCAGCTGGGGACGAACTGGGCTGCTGTATGGGTCGAGCACTCGGAACCCTCCCAGGTCACAGCGCTTTACATTGTGCGTATAGCGAAGACGCTTTTATGTTTTCAGTACCAGTTCTAACCCTGGATTTACAGTGTATTAACCCTTTAATTTCACTAGAAAACACAAATTTCCAGACAGCAGTCGTTTTTTCCATCAACCGCCAATCAAGTTTAACTCAAACTTTCTCCTTTCTGTAGACACAAACACTGGTAGTGAATTTTAAAAAGACTAATTGAGGGTGTAGGCGTGGGAGCTGTGATTAAAATTTAAATCAATAATTTTTCATGATAACAGTATTTGTTCTTATTTTAATTTAGAAAAATAACTTTTCACGGAATTGTTTTGTATTTGTGTGTGTATATATCCAATTACAATTTTAAGCCCCCCCCCTTTTCCCCCAGATAAGAACATTGTTAGTATCAGGTACATTGTAAAATATAATCATATTACAATAGCGTAAATGATGTTATATTCAGAACCTTATTTCTCCTCCCTCAAATGACTAGTATATCCAGAACTCCAGACAGTGGAATGCCATTACGTCATAGCTTTCAATGTCATGCCACATTAATGCGCTATCAGTAGTCAACAGTGTAGAAACCAGATGAATCAATGTTAGGTACCAGTTAGGTACCAGGCAACAGTGTAGAAGCCAGATGAATCAATATTAGGTACCAGTCAACAGTGTATAAACCAGATGAATCAATATTAGGTACCAGTTAGGTACCAGTCAACAGTGTATAAACCAGATGAATCAATATTAGGTACCAGTTAGGTACCAGTCAACAGTGTAGAAACCAGATCAATCAATGTTAGGTACCAGTAGAGGTACCAGTAATTTCGTTTTAACTGGAAAAAGATGGTTTGTAATTTTTTGTTGCTGGTGTAATTCGTTTCTGTGTATCTATGTTGTTATGATATGAGAAAGGCTAGGTACCGGTCCAACCTGTCTTATTAACTTATTTGCGAATACACCCTACAGGGCCAAGCAAACACAATACAAACGACATTCAACAAACATCAAACCAAGTACACAATATATGTATTGAACTTCTGAACAACGAAGATCCTCGCTTCGCAAAATGATAGATTGCTTTAAAAAATTTCCTAGATATGTCAAAAGGTTGAGCAATAAGAACACACTTCACCTTATACAGTGGTTGATCTTGAACAAATATAGATTTAATATATTTTATATTCGAAAAGAATTCCTTTCTAATAGTTGAGTTTTTTTTCAACGTAGGAAAAAACGATACTCATCATCAATTTCTTTTAAATCACAGAATTTACAGATTCTTTCATTTCTTGGAATATTTCTATATCTATCAGTTTCTATATCTAGATTAATGATTTTGTGACTGTTAAAAGCCAGCATTTTATGCTCTTTATCCGTCATTTCTATCATTAGTTTTTTTACAATTGTTTGTGATCTGTCGTTGTCTTTTCTACGTTTGCATTATTTTTCATCCTTGAGAATCCACTTTAATTGTTATGTTACCGAGGATCGAAATATTATTTTTCAACTTCAGTATCATAGGATGCAGACGACAGCCGTAGTTCAGAAACGCCAGAAGCGCCCAAATTTTTCCCATGTTTTCAACAGCAGCAGCAACAACAACATTATTTTAACACCTGAAAAGCGGACCCCTCCCAGACCCTTCCACACACCCACATTGCCGAGAACTGCAGACGGCCATGAAATCAATATTTCCGTGTTACATCTAATTTAATTGTTGACATCAAAATACAGTGATTTGTTTGTTGTTTCCTACAGTGATGTAATTTTTCTATATACGTAATTTATAAGATTATTTTTACGAAACGAAATCGAATTTGGTTACATCATACCATGATGTTTGATAGATTGCATCGGCAATATTTGTAGATCATATCTAAAACTGACAACACTGTCATTTAGCTTTTTGACAAATTGAGTGAAAACTTTATCAACATACAAAGTTAGCTGTGATAGCAATAATTGATCGTTCAACTAATCAGTCATACCGCTTGCGTCAATGCAGATCGTGCCGCTTGCGTTCTTGATAACTGATAAATTTAATATTACGGCTTTAGAAATACTTCGAAATATGTATAGATATTATCGTTGAGACTTTTGCAAATAAAAGTCAATCTAAATTATCATGTCAATATCAGAAACATAACAGTGAATGGAGTGTAATGGGTCAGAGCAGTATTTCCATCAACAAAACAGCCTTCTAAGCCAACACCTAATCAATACTAAATAATCAGCTCCCCCAGCTCCACTTACTTCCGGTGTCCCGCTGTCTTCTCCTTAGTGTTTGAGTTATATTTAGAGTCTGGCCATTAGTAGTTAAGTCAACAAAAAGATTTTCCCTCTTCCTTGGTAACCAAGCAACGACTATTAATAGTCTCAGAGTAGATCCATCTACAATCATTGAACAGCAAAACCTATGCCGGTGTTTTGCGATTCGGATCAGTAGCAATTATCTGTAAAATTTGTATGCTGACTCCACAACCCGTTTTGCTCGGGAAACTTCGGGAGCTTCCGTACATTGTAGCCAAATTTCTACAAATTAACGTTATTTTATTAAAAATAACAGTTATAACTTTTCCACAAAATCCACACAGAGGTATAAACCAGTCTTCAAAATCCACACAGAGGTATAAACCAGTCTACAAAATCCACACAGAGGTATAAACCAGTCTACAAAATCCACACAGAGTTATAAACCAGTCTACAAAATCCACACAGAGTTATAAACCAGTCTACAAAATCCACACAGTTATAAGCCAGTCTACACATATAGTTGAATGAACTAATAGTTCGCGGAATGGCCTTGTATGCTCAGGTCCAAACAATATATCTCGATACGTATTTTGATACCGAAGGCCCGTATATATCGCGATACGTATTTTGATACGGCAAGCCCCTATAGCGATATATTGCGATACGTATTTTGATACGGCAGGCCCTGATAGCGATATATCGCGATATGTATTTTGATGCGGCAGGCCCTGATAGCGATATATCGCGATATGTATTTTGATGCAGCAGGCCCGTATAGCTATATATTGCGATACGTATTTTGATACGACAGGCCCGTAAACCGATATATCGCGATACATATTTTGATACGACAGGCCCGTATATCGATATATTGTGATACGGTTTACTCTGCGATATCCATACCTAGAAACCACATATGGTGAACTCATGTTATTTTCTGGTGTTAAGTATATGTTCTTGGGGCATCGGTGGCAAAGTGGCTAAGATAGATATGTACAATTTCTCACCGTCGTGTTATCACTAAGGGAATGAGTTCGAGTCTGACTTCGCGTAATATGTGTTTGCGGCCAACCTTCATTAACAAGGGTTGTAAGTTTTTTTTTTCTGGCGGATGTCGAAATTTCAACCTGGTACTTCGGCTTCATTCCCAAATAAAACCTGTGAGCCAAGATATAACTGATATATATTGCTAAAAGTGGCGTTAACCCTATTCAATCTTACAAGACCATGTGTTCTCTTCGATATGCGTTTGAATGTTAAATATGTGCAAACTACTTTTAAAATATGTTTAAAAAATATATTAACCGGGTGCCTCGGTGGCCGAGTGGTTAAGGTTGTTCATTTACTATTGATCACGTGGTCTAATACTGAAGTTGCGGGTTCAATCGGGTGCATTCGGCTCAAATCTTCATTGACAAGAATTGCCAGTTTTCCTACCGAAGGTTGGTGTTTTCTCCGGGTACTTTGGGCTCTGCCAAACTAAAAACTGGACGCCATTATATAGCTGAAAAATTGCTGAAAGTGGCGTTAAACACCATTTGAACAAATAATCAAACAATATATTAATCGTTTGTTGTTTGATATATGGCACTTTTGCTATGTACATGTATCTCAGAGTGATTGTGTACACTAAGAATTTCAACGATCATTCTATATATGACGTCCTGCTTTAACTATGTAAACAAAGCCTTGTTGAAATTCCAATAAATTTACTTCGCACATGCGTAAGCTGTTGTTTTGTCAGCATACGCTCACAAAAAAAATCAAACTCGAATAATGCAATTTCTCAATGTTTTGTTTTTAAAAAGTTACGCATATTCAATAAAATGACGAGCAGATATGTTTATGTCAATGTTATTAGCTTTAACATACTGTTTTTGAGATATATTTCATTAATTTTAAATTAAAAATATATATATATTATACTAGTATCCTCGAAAGTGTGTCGCTTTAACGGACGTTAATTTCGTTGAAACGCACTGTATTTTATTATTTAGGATTCATTTGGTTAGAGCAATAAATACACGATATTTAGCCTTGGGTTCATCGTTTACATTGCTGCATGAAATTCGAGTATGGACGAAATTCGAGTGGACGAAATTCGAGTATAGACGAAATTCGAGTGTGGACGAAATTCGAGTGTGTGGCCATACCATTGAAAGTGTCCTCTTAGGACCGCTTCAAAATTTTAAAACATTTGTTAGACATATTACAATCAAAATAGATTATTGCAAGCGGGCTCTATGCGAATTAGAACATGGTCAACCTGATATTTGTCTTCAATTTATATCTAGCTATCGCTCGGTATAAAATATTGACACATATACTGTCTGATCAGGTTCTAATTCGCATAAAGCCCGCTTGCAGTTATATATTTCTTAAATATACAATTACACCTTGAACCAACAAGATTTTGTATGGAAACTTTTTCAAATTGTTATAAACGAATTCGGTTGTGTTCAGTGAGGTTATTGTAGCTCCTAAATTTCTCTTTAGGTCTTTTTTTAAAATTAAAAATGTGTTTTTGTTTCGAAAAACAAGACACGATATCAGCACTTATTCTAGCAAGTAGACACCGCTACCGATTCGTGCTACACGGAAATTATCCTTTGTTTTCTTTGCCAAAGTGCAAGTGTAGTTTAAGAATAGAAACACAAATGTCTGGAGAGTATAAGATCAATAAATCTTTCACATTTCGATACATTATATCACGAACACAGATTTCATAATAATTGCATTCGATCTGCGTGGGTTGTTCTCGTTTGCTTTGTAATATGGATGAATAACTTGCTATAATCATTTACTGTTACATAATGATGTTATTTTATAACATGTGGTTTATCTAAATCACAACAGGGGCCTCGGTGGCCGAGTGGTTAAAGTAGTTCGTCTACTATTTATCACGTGGTCTGTCAACACTGAGATTGCGGGTTCGAGCCTCACTGCGGGCAAGTTGCGTTCGACTCCAATCTTAATTGACAAGGATTGCCAGTTTTCCTACCGAAGGTCGGGGGTTTTCTCCGGGTACTTCGGCTTCCTCCCCAATGAAAACTAGATGCCATGATATAGATAAAAAAATCGCTGAAAGTGGCGTTAAACAACATAAAAAACAACATTCAATCTAAGTCACAACACATTATCGAAAGATTCATAGGAAATCGCAGCAATTCTGACAATAAAATGACTACATCTTGGACGTGTACTACCAATTCATAATAGCGAGCACGGCTGTTGAAAGTTAGCTCTGATGCATTCTGTATTTCGTGATAAAATTGTGGCCCTTCTTAATTTGTTGTCTGGCGTTGGAATCGTCACGAAACCATCATGACATTAATTTTAACCAAAGAAAATATTGAAAAGGAGCACTAAAATTAATTTTAAAAGTAAACTTAAAGATCAGTTTTACATTCATTAAAAATAAATGTTCTGTTATTTTTTTTATTAAATATTAGACATGTTTTAATTGTGTTTAACGTCACATTTAGAATGTTTTCATCCATTTCATGGCGTCCTGTTTATAAGGAGGAGGGCGAAAGCCAGAGTACCCGTATTCCAACCCTTGATAGGAAAACTGGCAATCATTCTCAATTTAAATTGGAATCGAGCACACCTGCCCGCAGTCATATTGAAACCCGCAACCTCAGTATTGACTTGCTCGTGGTCAATGAATGTTTTCTTTAACTTTGGACTTGTAATAATCAAGCCCTAAGGGGTAAGTAAAAAAAATTACATATTTTTCTGAAATATACAAATTTGTTGACAGAAACCACAAAAAACACCAATTGCATCTTATATATGAAGTTGTGATCATCAATGATTTTTTAAATTGAAGAAATTGACTGTTATAAACATCTGTTTCTGTTTTAATTAATGGTCTGTTATTATTGCCTTCAAATAATTTCCTGCTTTGACTGATTTAGTGTTTGTTCCCTTGCTATAATATAATATTTCTCTCTTAAAACATAAAATTTTGTTTGGGGTTTAAGGCCACTCTTTAGCTACATCGCGGCGACGTCCAGTATTTATAAATAGAGTACCCGGGAACCCCCAACCCCCGAAATTTGATCAAGGAAAACTGGCTATCATTGTCAATTAAGATTGGAGTCGAGCACACTCTTAGCGCAGTGAGATTCCAATCCGCAACCTCACAGTTGACAGGTACGTGATAAATAGAAGATGACTAACTACCTAAACCTGGGAATAGGGTGGTTGGCGACCTCCGATGACTCTCTTTATATTCGGTAAAAAGCTCTCTAGCGCGGCCATGATAAACAAATAAAGCTTTCTCATGTCTCATCTCAATAATGGCTTGTCACATGACTAGAATGTTGTAATAACTAGCGTACATGTCTGTTGTGTTATGAAATAGTGTTTTTGTTCCTTTACTCCGCACAAAACACGTTGTATAATTATGCATTGCAGCATTACCTTTCTCTAAATGCTTCATTAAAGACTTCCATCAAGTTTGTGTAAATATCTTAATGCTGTGTTAAAGTTGCAGATAAACATTCCAGTATACATTTGCGCATTATACATGCATCTTCTATCCAGTTTATGTTTATTTGCAAAGTTTTGAGTTCTTAATTAGAAAAACGTAAATGTTTCCATTCTACTGAACGTCTATATACAACACATGTGATCTTAATTTGTAACTTATATAAGCCAGTGTTTGTACTTGCCAAAAGTAAAACTTGCAAATTGCCAAGAAAAAAAAACACACGTTAGTAAACAATTCGGGGTCTTGGTGGCCGAGTTTGTCATCTGTTAGGAGTGGCAACACTTATCTGTGGCAATGATCGTCGGTGATATCTATAGCATACAAAGGATTCATACCCCAATGAAAACTGGACGCCATGACATATCTGAAAAATTGTTGAAATTGACGTTACATGCAAATCAAACTAACAAATGAAACAAATTTCTTCGGTTATTTTTTTGATATTTAAATCGGAATTCCAGACTGAATGAGCGAAGCTTAAACTGGGAAATGGGGTGACTATTTCAAATCAAAAGCTTTTAGAAATACAATTATCTTTTGTATTTGAGAATTCTAATTTTTAGAATTAAAGAATTCGGTTTAATTTAATAAAACTGTATTAATGTGAACAAGTATAAGACCACCCTAACTACGTCATACAGAGT
Source organism: Limnoperna fortunei (assembly GCA_944474755.1). Taxonomy (NCBI): domain Eukaryota; kingdom Metazoa; phylum Mollusca; class Bivalvia; order Mytilida; family Modiolidae; genus Limnoperna; species Limnoperna fortunei. Next base: position 3,872,113 of record OX104125.1, read on the forward strand.
ATTAGTATAATAAGTTTTTAAAATGACACTCAACACTAGGTTTAGCAATTTTTCGGCTATATCAGGCTTCCAGTTTTAACTGGCGGAGGAAGCAGGAGTAAAAGGTACCCCCCCCCCGATCTAGTAAATATAACGACAGTACCGTATTAAATATATCTGATAACGCTAGAGATTTGTAATTTTTGGGTCGGCTGATCTATCATAAAAAAATGGAAGAATGTGGAAAAATCTGATAACCGTAAATGAATTCATGCCATCCGCATAATATAGTTCATTTAATCTTGTGTAACACTCATTATGATAAATAGCTGCACACAATTACTTGAATTGTTTATGCATTTTAAATAAATTTTCTATATAAAATGTTCTATATATAGCGGCGGGTATTTTAAAATGTAAACAAGATTTTTTTTATCAATATTGATTTGTGTTTAAAAATTAAAATCATGTGATGTCAAGCTGTTTTTATGACATTCTTTTATTCTGATTTTATGTTCACAAGTTTAAGCAATAAATTCCGTATGTAATACAGTATGCATGTATTCGATCAAGCCTTAGCATCACATGTGACTTCATAATATTTGCATTACATGTGACGTCATAATATTTGCATGTCTTTCATCGATATCCTAGATTTCTATTGGTCCACACAGTTAAAGATTACGTAGAATCATTCTTTTGCATTTCTCAATGAAACCGGTAGCCATGAAGAGAATGCGCTTTATCGACGACGTCTACAGTAAACAAACAACGCGGAGAAATGTAAATAAACAAAAATACATTGTTCACGATTTAAATCCAAATGTGGCATTTAAAAAATATACGAATTGAATGTTTTCTTTTGAAGCTTCATTGACGTACGAAAGCGTTGACCGAAGCACATTTTCTTCAGAAAGCGCTCTCAACCGCGCTTCATGATGAAAATGTCCGCGCTTCATGATGAAAATGTGCTTCGGTCAACGCTTTCATACATCAATGAAGCTTCAAACGAATTAATTCAATTCTTAAATGAATCCTGTCAGTTTAATGACCACTTACAGTATGATGCACTTTCACTGAAACGTAATAAAATTTCATCAAAGATACCAATACAATTAACTAATGATGTTATATACTTTATATACTTTTTCTGCACATGTATAAACACATATGGGGAAAATATGCAATAAAGGATTTGAATTGAATTTATAAACAAGTAGATCTCAATAAATAAATTATAAATTAAATAAATAATACCCAATATTTATATGCCCATCATGTATTATAAGATTTATAAAAATTTGCTTCTGCCCATCGGCCTCTTTGTCCGTCCACCTGTATTAATGGTACATGTATTACCACTTTGTAACAGTTTTTTTGCTATTAAAAATTGTTCAAAGGATGGCAGGCAAGGTTGCTAAATGTTGCGCATTCTGACATAAATACCCTTTTGACATTTTGATATATTTATTTAACAAAACAGTTAAAGTTCGTTTAAACCACTTTTCAAATAGATGTATACCTAAAGGAGTTATGTCCCATGTTTGATGAGATGTATTCCTAAAGGAGTTATGGCCCATGTTTGATAAGATGTTTTCTAGGCCAATCGATCCTTGAAGGCTTTGATTATAAATACTAGTTCAAAATGGTCATTGCTTAAAACCAGACAAGGAATAGAATCATTAGTTCCATGACCTTGACATTTGTTGAAACAATCCCATCATGCTCTCTTGCATCCTCGTTCAAATAAGTTTACATTGCGGACTTGGAGTAACCATTCAATAAATCTTTTTTTGCAGACGTAACTGTATGATGTGAAACTGATACTTGAAAAATGGCGGGAGAAACTAAAAGCGCTAATAAAGAAGAAAAAAGAGTGAATGACACAACACCGAAAGCTGAAAAACGTAGACTTTTTGCAGTGAGTCCAGAAAATGTACCAGATACGAACTTACTATTAGCATGTTTGGTTACTTTGTGTTTTAATCCGATTTTAGGACCTGTAGCTGCATACTACTCATTAACAGCCGCTAAGTCGTATAGTGACGGGAAGAAAAAAGATGGCGAAGACAGAGCCTTGAAATCTGTGATCATAAGTCTGATATCTATAGTAGTTACCGTTGTCTTGGTGATGACTTTGGTGTTAGTTTTAGCAGTAGATGCGTCTAAGTAGATGCATTTTAAATCAAAGTTTTGGTACACAATGTTAAGTTTATACATTTACTATGTTAGACTAATTTTCACTAAAAGTGTACAGAATACAAATATTCAAACCTGAAATTTTAAAAAGCAGTGTTCATGCGCAATGATTTAGCTGCTTCAAAAACCTCCCACTGAATATAAGATTGCAGTGTTCATGCACAATGATTGAGCTGCTTCAAAAACCTCCCTCTGAATATAAGATTCGTAAAAGTCAGCAGGCGCATTAGAGAGATTGATGTTAATTGCCCTCTGTAGAAGGTCTTACAGAGAATCCCGGGTACGAGTATTCATTGGGAATCTTAACATCCGGGGATTTTCGTAATACATGTGTATATACTGTTTGTACATTGTGTATAACCCTCTATGCAGTTTTGTATCTATGCATGTTATCAGTGCCTTAGGAGCGTTTTAAATGCTGTTATTATTTATTTGATGCACATTAGAAATCACCATATACCTTGTCTGTAATACACTATAAAATGGAGCGCCATGGCTGTCTTAATTCGTGGTGTTAAGGTTTGTGATTTCATAACTTAAGCAGTATGACTAACATAATACGATGTTATAAGAATTAATTCAGAGTTATTCATTTCATATACAACAGAATATTTAACTGCGAATGATTAAAAATGGCTTATATATAATGAACTTCACGTTATGAAATGTACGCTACAAACCAAAACACCACCACGTAAGACAGCCATGGTGTTTTTACATATAGATACTATAGGCATACAATGCCGTTTCGTCCAGTTAACTATATATCAATAAATTGAAATACTTATTCGTTTTTTAGCATCGTTTGTTTGTTTGAGTGTTGTTTAACGCCACTTTCAGAAATTTGTCTGCTATATCATGGCGACAAATTTTTATTGGGGAGGACACCGGAGAAAACCCCTCTACCTTCCATTTAGCATCGTAAGTTCCATTTAGCATCGTACATATCTTATACTGATCAGTTTCTTATGCTAAATCCATTATTTGTGCCGTTCTGACATAAAATGAGTTATTAATTCCTTTTTGTTTGATTGTTAGAATAGTGTTAAACGCCACCTTCGTACATTTTTCAGCTATATCGTGGTTTTTGAGGAAGCCAGAGTATCTAGGGAAAGCTTTCGAATGGAACCTGCGGTCCTTGTCAATTTCGATTGAAATCGAGCACACACTGCCCGCAGTGAGGCGCGAATCCGCAATCTCACTCTTGACAATAGTAAACTAATTACCTTAATTACTCGTCCATCGAGTATTTATTCCTTCAAATACTTCTAAATCTGGACCTTTACAAAAAATATTAAAAACAGTTGCATATGCGCAGAAAATCCAAGTACATGGATGAAAATGGCAAATTTGAATGCATATGATATAGCATTAAGCCCCAGTGTGAAACTTTATTGATTCGAAGACGTAGGGGGAACAATTGTTCTTTGGCGTGTAGCTATTTAGTAATAACAAAGTTGGTTCTGACCGTGTTTTGAGTGTCCAGATGTTGAAATAATGTCACGAAATAATGAGTTTAAAAACGTTTAATGTCAAATATGATAATGAAAATTAAAAATAACCCGGCTAAGAGGTATTTAGACGCTAACCACGACACCATCGATTTTTATTTCGAATTAAATATTATATGGTTTAAATTTTTTTCAGTGCATGTTAAAAAAGTTTGTGTAGTGGGTAAACATTTTTAAATGTTGACTTATTCAGAATATTAAATTTGGAAAAAGGTTTAACGTTTTCAAATACTTCAAATGTGGTAATTATACAATTGAATACAGGGTATTAATACCATGGAAGACGTGGTAAATAAACAATTGAATTATACTTAGATACAGGGAATGGTTCCTTGCCTGCTCAGCTGACCCCAGGTAGACTGGTTCCTTGCCTGCTCAGCTGACCCCAGGTGATAGATAGTGTAGCAATTCTAATGTGGGAGCGGGTTGTTAATTTATCTTCCGTTAGCTTCGATACGGTTGACTTTGTCCGTCTGAAACAGGCGGACGTGTCCTAGTCAAATTTTGTCGGAGGACCTGACATGCACATCAAGGCAATGCGTGCACCTGTAGAGCGTAACAATAATTACTTTCGGTGACGTCACTAAAATAGTGTTTGTTGGTAAACAACATTCGTGCAATGGCTGAACGGTATGTTGCCGAATAAGTACAGGACATTGACATGTTAGTTGATTCTTTAAAAAAAAAAAACACAAATAGAAAAAAGGAGAGTGATGTAAAGATGAATGAAGACTGCAAAAATCATCTGTATCAAAGCTAAATAAATGACGAAGAGATTTTGACGCATTGTTTTCCATATCAGGTTCCATATTATTCCTAGACCTAATATGGGAGCCTCTGAATGATATATAGGACCTAATATGAAAAACCGCGTGTAATAATCTATATAATACAGAAGGCCAGACCATAGTGAATATTGTTTAACGCCACTTTCAGCAATTTTTCAGCTATTTTTCATGGCGTCAAAGTTTTAGTGGTGGAGGAAGCCGGAGATATCCCCCGACCTGCGGTAGGAAAACTGGCAATCCTTGTCAATTAAGATTGGAGTCGAGTACACCCTGCCTGCAGTGAGAATTGAACCCGCAATCTCAGTGTTGACAGACCATGTGATCAATAGTAGACGAACTACCTTAACCACTCGGCCAAAGTATATGGGTATGCCAGGTTCCTTTCACGATAATGACCCCCTTTTTATTGTTTTTAAAAAAAAGTTAGATGCATTGTAGTCGCTATCAAAAACTACATCTCCCGTCCCTACAAAATACTCCAATACTTGTCCACTGACAGTCAAATTTTGGTGCCTATTTATCCGTCATTTTCTCAGTACTTATTTATATGTTATTTTATTTATATGTTTATGTATACGAATTGCATTTTATTTAGGTTATGCAAATAGAATGAGGCAGAATTTGTCTACATTTTGTTACAAATACTTCTGAAAACATGATAAGTACATTTTCTGATGCGACCCAAGTTGACTACAAAATTGAAAGAAAATCGACATTGCATTAGTATTTGTAATGTTTTCTGACGCAAAAACATGTTATACTGTCCCGTATACGATCGTTAACTGATAAAAATCAATAGATCTATAAAACTGTCAAGAAATGTACAGAAAAACGTGCAATAACCAATTATTTAGCTAATGTATAGTCTCCAGTTAGACATATAAGTTTTCCAGGATTATTTCATCTTGGAAAGTTAGTTTGTAAATTACTAGTAATAAACATCCCGTTATGTGAGGTAAGTAAACTCTACAACACAGAATTTTAAAATGTCCGTTATCGCTCGGGATAAAATAATACGACATAAATGGTCACCCCGTGGTAAAACAATGATAAATAACTTTTTCTTCGCCAGACGCGCGTTTCGTCTAATCAAGACTCATCAGTGGCACAGCATCCGTGAATTATTTCTTAAATATAATTGTTTTATATTGCAATGTTAAAAGAAACATGAGTAAAGGCGAGAAATATAAATACCGAGGTTATATAAGCCATTTTCAAGATAGGTAGTTAGCTGCAGCTTCTCACGTGCATTGTCCGTTTTCATGCTGAATGTCCGGGGTTCACATCGTACATTAGCTTAAATTCTCAGTTAAAACTGTTTGCCAAAATATAGCTGAAACTGCCTTTTTGCTGTAAAATGTGATTCAAAAAGAGAAACTCGCTATAACAGCAAATATATGATGACAAGTGTTATAATGGTATTATTTTAGTCTTTTCTAGCTTCAATCTTTTCCACAATATTTGGTGTCGATGATGTTCTTTTCTATGGTGGGGGAAAGGGGAGGGATTTAAATAAAACTCAAACAGTTAACGTTCTAAAGCTCCAATACATCTCCACTGTCTCGCTATATAATATATATGCTTTGGAAAAATATCGAGTCTTGATATATATCAATTAAAAAAAACTGTCCCTAATCAAAAACCCAGACTTGCCCACTCCAAACCAGAAAGACGTGAAAAGGAAACTTTTTTTGTCGGATTTAGTTAATTTTTTATGATCATGAGTAGACAGACTATAAAGGCTATACAAGATGTCCGACCACATAGAGACTTCGTTGTAGGTACCTTAGTTATCAGTAAAGTGATCGAAGAAATATGGAAAGATACTTTGCTTTTGTTTGTTTTTAAGACACGTATAGATTTTTTTCACCTATATCAAGGTGCATACTATTGTTTATCGGGTATGGTGGAGCCTGTAAGAAAATAATGTGGCGTCATTAATAAAGATACCTTTGTGGTATATAGAACTTTACGGTAAAACCGACGTAAAAAACGTTGATATAATTATCGAACGCATTTTATCGGAAATATGGCTGTCTTATTTCAACTGTTTTGGCAAGTACACAATTGTTAATTGGATTTTTGATTTTTGAGAAATACAACTGATTATATTTCATAGTCTGCTAAAATTTGTAAGAAAATAAGTATATCTTAGTTAAATGGCAATAACCAGAATATTAGTTTAAAATATTTCAGCGTCTTAATATCAATCTGTAGTATGACTAATAATGAAATCAAAGTAATGGGATCAAAAATTATTCTCAAAATTTCAATAAAGAAAACACTTTATTTTTAACGTGTTTTATTACCTGTAAGCCTTTTAAAACATTTCAATCAATGCCTGTCTAGACCCAATATTTATTTTTTTTCCGAACGGCTAACTGGACTCGACAAGTAGAATTGAAAGTATAACATTTACATGAGTTATTTCCCTTTGTATGTCTGGTCATTAACCTCTTTAAATATAATTTTTAAATTTCTTTCACTGGAAACGTCATATATTGGGCTTAACACAAAGCTAAATTTCATAAAAATATGGAAAAAATATGTCCACGAAATTTTTTGAGAAACTAAACCTTACAGTTATGACGATTGTTGCAGTTCAATGTTTTGATCACAATTTACCACATTACGTAATTTAAGAAGCGCTTCCATTTAAAGGACGTTGATTGGAAATTTTTAATTTTTGTTATACAGTAATGACATACCTTTCAAAATATCCAACAGATAAAAGCAGAAAATAAAGAGAAAAGTGGGATTATTTGTTCACGCTGCCATCATTTGAAAAAGTAAGGTTTTGTTAAAAACCAGTACCAGTCAGTCCAATTTAACATTAAAGGACGTGTCTTACATATTTGTCAAGAAAATATAATTTTAAGCTTTTATAATTTCACTGGCTATTAAACAATATTATACACAAACATAACATATTTGTAATGAAATTTAGTATAAAACGCATAAAATATGTTGATTTCTAAAAACGTGGTAATTTACTTCACATTAATTCGTGGATAACATACTTTATTGTCGTTTTAACATGGGTGGGCATTATATTCGTAAATATTTTGCCTCGAGCGAAAGCGAGGGGTAAAATATCATGGATATAATGCCCACTCATGTTAAATCAACAATAAAGTATGGTATCCATGAATTATTTCCATTCTGATTATGAAAAATTAGTATATGGCTGTTCCACGTACCTCCCGCGTGTCATAATGTAGAGATGTGGGAAACATAATTTAATGGCAGTATATTGAATCGTGCAAATCTCAGATTTCATATTTAAAAAAACAACTTTATTAACAACAACGATAATTATAATTAACCACAAGTAACTTAAAAGCATGTTCGAACTACATTTATTGAAATTTTAAACGGCTCTGTTGTAAAGTTTAATCTTGATGATCCAGACGCTTTAATTGTATTTGTGCGCCTGGATTCATCTCTATTTGAATTCATTCCACCCAAAAATGGCGTAAGTTTTTGATTGAATTATATTTTTATTGTCGAAAAAATTATTTCCGTTCATACAAAGAAATGTATAAAAATGTATACCAAAGTTTACATTAAATATTAGGGGCCTCGGTGGCCGAGTGGTCAGGGTAGTTCGTCTACTATTGATCACGTGGTCTGTCAACACTGAGATTGCGGGTTCGATTCTCACTGCAGGCAGGGTGTACTCGACTCCAATCTTAATTGACAAGGATTGTCAGTTTTCCTACCGCAGGTCTGGGGTTTTCTCCGGGTACTCCGGCTTCCTCCCCCAATAAAAACTGGATGCCATGATATAGCTTAAAAATTGCTGAAAGTGGCGTTAAACACCATCAAACAAAAAACAACAACAAACATTTAAATATTTTTATCAAATATTACTTTATCAACTAATTAAACAATTATTAATGTAATGTACAATCAAGAAATGTTTTCATTGTTTTCCTGATCTTAAAATAGAATGATTGTTTTGTCTCCACCTATTGGTAGCAAAATTACAACAAGCTGATCCCAGACGCAATTATTTATGCGTCTGGGTGATTGAGACTAGTAATTAGGTAACAGTTCAAATGTATAGTGTTCATTTAAAATTAGGCTACTTGGTTTTTTCAGTTTGTTTCTTTGTTTGAATGCTGTTTAACACCACATTCAGCCGTTTTAGCTATATCGTGGCGATTTCAGTTGTAATAATAAAAGCAGAATCAATTTCTAAAACAAACTTAGTCGAGATAAACAGCGTTTTATAAGTCTAGTATAAGCATAAATGTCTTATCTGCTAGAACTTTCGTCAAGTAATAACAACGAAGTTCGCCCAAACTGAACATCCGGGTGCTTGAGCCTGAACACAGAAATGTTAATATTGTTATTATTTGTAAGTATTGATAAACTAAATTCATGACCATATGTGCACAGTTATTTTTCTTCCGTAAATGGCCGATTTCTGGTACAGATGACCCAGTACAGATGAGATCACGCGCACACATCTGTACTTGCTGCGTTACCCAATCAAAACGCCAGAAACAAGAACGTTGTTATGGAAGCATAACAACGTTCTTCTATGACGTTCTTGTTTCCGGCGTTCTGATTGGACGTCTGAGACAATGTAGTCTACAACAATGGAGAGTCTAAATGTTATAGCGATGTGAAAGTTGTTGGTTTACGGACGAAATAGGTACTTTCATACGTTTTTAGGAAAGTCCGTGTGAACTTTCACTCGTGATAGAAATTTTTATGTCTTTTGGCTCGTTCCGCTGCGCTCCACTCGCGAAAAGACATAAAATTTCTATCACTCGTGAAAGATCAACCGGTCTTTCCCAAAAACGTATGAAAGAACCTTTTATTCTCATTTAAGGTTCAACGTTACTTTTCTTAAATTGCTGACCTAATACCAAGATCAAATCAAATATCAAATCAAATAAGCTTTATTTATAGACGATTATGCAAACAAGCTCTAGTGAGCTTTTTATCGAGGAACGATTATTGCCATATGAATATATATTTATATATTCGTAAACAACCACACTTGCCAAGACAAACCAATCTTTTTTCATAATTGTTATATTGTATTACTGCATTATGTACCTTTGTCTCGTCTCTATAATTAATTAATGATTACTTATAAACATATTGTATGTCAGTCATGCTCTTCATGGGCCCCTGATTGGCTGATTGGGAAAGGCAGTATCTTATCTTATCTTATCTTATCTTAACGAACTAGTGCAACGCAATACTTCTATTTATTCTCATAAATATTAGGTAATTACTTGGATATGTTGAGAAAGCGAATCATATTGTGTACTGGCAATGGACACATTGGACATAATGGACAAAAAATCTTCTCTGAAACAAATTAATGTACGATAACTCATATTTAAATTAAAGTTGGTTTTATCGGCTGTCTTGTTTTCTTTGTACAAATACAAGGAAGTATAAATCTTGACAAGTGTTGTTGTCCCTTTGGCAAGATTCTTTCCTTGTCATTTGTCCCCAAGAAGAGTGCCGAGTGACGTGTAACTAACTCGTTCTTTCAATTGATCTACAGTGTTCCTGTCATTTGTCCCCAAGAAGAGTGCCGAGTGACGTGTAACTAACTCGTTCTTTCAATTGATCTACATTGTTCCTGTCCATTTGTACCCAAGAAGAGTGCCGAGTGACGTGTAACTAACTCGTTCTTTCAATTGATCTACAGTGTTCCTGTCATTTGTCCCCAAGAAGAGTGCCGAGTGACGTGTAACTAACTCGTTCTTTCAATTGATCTACAATGTTCCTGTCCATTTGTCCCCAAGAAGAGTGCCGAGTGACGTGTAACTAACTCGTTCTTTCAATTGATCTACAGTGTTCCTGTCATTTGTCCCCAAGAAGAGTGCCGAGTGACGTGTAACTAACTCGTTCTTTCAATTGATCTACAGTGTTCCTCTCTGTCATTTGTCCCCAAGAAGAGTGCCGAGTGACGTGTAACTAACTCGTTCTTTCAATTGATCTACAGTGTTCCTGTCCATTTGTCCCCAAGAAGAATGCCGAGTGACGTGTAACTAACTCGTTCTTTCAATTGATCTACAGTGTTCCTGTCATTTGTCCCCAAGAAGAGTGCCGAGTGACGTGTAACTAACTCGTTCTTTCAATTGATCTACAATGTTCCTGTCATTTGTCCCTAAGAAGAATGCCGAGTGACGTGTAACTATCTCGTTCTTTCAATTGATCTACAGTGTTCCTGTCATTTGTCCCCAAGAAGAGTGCCGAGTGACGTGTAACTAACTCGTTCTTTCAATCGATCTACAATGTTCCTGTCATTTGTCCCCAAGAAGAGTGCCGAGTGACGTGTAACTAACTCGTTCTTTCAATTGATCTACAGTGTTCCTCTCTGTCATTTGTCCGCAAGATGAGTGCCGAGTGACGTGTAACTAACTCGTTCTTTCAATTGATCTACAGTGTTCCTGTCCATTTGTCCCCAAGAAGAATGCCGAGTGACGTGTAACTAACTCGTTCTTTCAATTGATCTACAGTGTTCCTCTGTCATTTGTCCCCAAGAAGAGTGCCGAGTGACGTGTAACTAACTCGTTCTTTCTATTGATCTACAGTGTTCCTGTCATTTCTCCCCAAGAAGAGTGCCGAGTGACGTGTAACTAACTCGTTCTTTCAATTAATCTACAGTGTTCCTGTCCATTTGTCCCCAAGAAGAGTGCCGAGTGACGTGTAACTAACTCGTTCTTTCAATTGATCTACAGTGTTCCTGTCCATTTGTCCCCAAGAATAGTGCCGAGTGACGTGTAACTAACCCGTTCTTTCAATTGATCAACAGTGTTCCTGTCCATTTGTTCCCAAGAAGAGTGCCGAGTGACGTGTAACTAACTCGTTCTTTCAATTGATCTACAGTGTTCCTGTCCATTTGTCCCCAAGAAGAGTGCCGAGTGACGTGTAACTAACTCGTTCTTTCAATTGATCTACAGTGTTCCTGTCATTTGTCCCCAAGAAGAGTGCCGAGTGACGTGTAACTAACTCGTTCTTTCAATTGATCTACAGTGTTCCTGTCCATTTGTCCCCAAGAAGAGTGCCGAGTGACATGTAACTAACTCGTTCTTTCAATTGATCTACAGTGTTCCTGTCCATTTGTCCCCAAGAAGAGTGCCGAGTGACGTGTAACTAACTCGTTCTTTCAATTGATCTACAGTGTTCCTGTCATTTGTCCCCAAGAAGAGTGCCGAGTGACGTGTAACTAACTCGTTCTTTCAATTGATCTACAGTGTTCCTGTCATTGATCTACAGTGTTCCTGTCATTGATATACAGTGTTCCTGTCATTGATCTACAGTGTTCCTGTCATTGATCTACAGTGTTCCTGTCATTGATCTACAGTGTTCCTGTCATTGATCTACAGTGTTCCTGTCATTGATCTACAGTGTTCCTGTCATTGATCTACAGTGTTCCTGTCATTGATCTACAGTGTTCCTGTCATTGATATACAGTGTTCCTGTCATTGATATACAGTGTTCCTGTCATTGATCTACAGTGTTCCTGTCATTGATCTACAGTGTTCCTGTCATTGATCTACAGTGTTCCTGTCATTGATCTACAGTGTTCCTGTCATTGATCTACAGTTTTCCTGTCATTGATCTACAGTGTTCCTGTCATTGATCTACAGTGTTCCTGTAATTGATCTACAGTGTTCCTGTCATTGATCTACAGTGTTCCTGTCATTGATCTACAGTTTTCCTGTCATTGATCTACAGTGTTCCTGTCATTGATCTACAGTGTTCCTGTAATTGATCTACAGTGTTCCTGTCATTGATCTACAGTGTTCCTGTCATTGATCTACAGTGTTCCTGTAATTGATCTACAGTGTTCCTGTCATTGATCTACAGTGTTCCTGTCATTGATCTACAGTGTTCCTGTAATTGATCTACAGTGTTCCTGTAATTCATCTACAGTGTTCCTGTCATTGATCTACAGTGTTCCTGTCATTGATCTACAGTGTTCCTGTAATTGATCTACAGTGTTCCTGTCATTGATCTACAGTGTTCCTGTCATTGATCTACAGTGTTCCTGTCATTGATCTACAGTGTTCCTGTCATTGATCTACAGTGTTCCTGTCATTGATCTACAGTGTTCCTGTCATTGATCTACAGTGTTCCTGTCATTTATCTACAGTGTTCCTGTCATTGATCTACAGTTTTCTTGTCATTGATCTACAGTGTTCCTGTAATTGATCTACAGTGTTCCTGTCATTGATCTACAGTGTTCCTGTCATTGATCTACAGTGTTCCTGTCATTGATCTACAGTGTTCCTGTCATTGATCTACAGTGTTCCTGTCATTTATCTACAGTGTTCCTGTCATTGATCTACAGTGTTCCTGTCATTGATCTACAGTGTTCCTGTCATTGATCTACAGTGTTCCTGTCATTGATCTACAGTGTTCCTGTCATTGATCTACAGTGTTCCTGTCATTGATCTACAGTATTCCTGTAATTGATCTACAGTGTTCCTGTCATTGAGCTACAGTATTCCTGTCATTGATCTACAGTGTTCCTGTCATTTAGTTTTTAGAGTATATTCTACACTCATTATGATGCGAAGCACTACGATATTTTTCTAGTAAATTTTTCAACACGATAGCTTAAGCCAACACGTTTTAATCAAATTTACACACAGATGGAAACTTCTTACCTGTTAGGGATCCAGGTTATGCAAAGTGTTAGGTATCCAGGTTATGCAAAGTGTTAGGGATCCAGGTTATGCAAAGTGTTAGGGGTCCAGGTTATGCAAATGTTAGGGCTAAGGTTATGCTCAGTGTTAGGGATCCAGGTTATGCTATGTGTTAGGGGTCCATGTTTTGCAAAGTGTTAGGGGTCCAGGTTATGCTAAGTGTTAGGGTTCCAGTTTATGCAAATGGTAGGGCTCAAGTTATGCTCAGTGTTAGGGATCCAGGTTATGCAAAGTGTTAGGGATCCAGGTTATGCTATGTGTTAGGGATCCAGGTTATGCTAAGTGTTAGGGATCCAGGTTATGCTTAGTGTTAGGGGTCCAGGTTATGCTAAGTGTTAGGGCTCACGTTATGCTAAGTGTTAGGGATCTAGGTTGTTTTAAGTGTTAGGGATCTAGGTTGTTTTTAAGTGTTAGGGCTCAGGTTATGCTAAGTTTTAGGGATCCAGGTTATGCTAAGTGTTAGGGCTCAGGTTATGCTATGTGTTAGGGCTCAGGTTATGCTAAGTGTTAGGGATCCAGGTTATGGTAAGTGTTAGGGCTCAGGTTATGCTAAGTGTTAGGGATCCAGGTTATGCTAAGTGTTAGGGCTCATGTTATGCTAAGTGTTAGGGATCCAGGTTATGCTAAGTGTTAGGGCTCAGGTTATGCTAAGTGATTGGGATCCAGGAAATGTTTATTAATGCTTAGGGTTTGGGGTCGAGGTAATGCTTAGTTATGCTTAGTGTTTGGGGTCCAGGTTATGCTAAGCGTTAGGGATCCAGGTTATGCTAAGTGCAAGGGCTCAGGTTATGCTAAGTGTTAGGGGTCCAGGCAATGCTTAGTAATGCTTAGGGTTTGGGGTCGAGGTTAATGCTTAGTAATGCTTAGTGTTAGGGGTCCAGATTATGCTCATTCTTAGGGATCCAGGATATGCTAAGTGTTAGGGATCCAGGTTATGCTAAGTGTTAGGGATCCAGGTTATGCTAAGTGTTAGTGATCCAGGTTATGCTTAGAGTTAGGGGTCCAGGTTATGCTAATTTGTAGGGTCCAGGTTATGCTAAGTGTTAGGGATCCAGGTTATGCTCAGTCTTAGAGATCCAGGTTATGCTAAGTGTTAGGGATCCAGGTTATGCTAAGTGCTAGGGGTCCAGGTTATGCAAAGTGTTAGGGGTCCAGGTTATGCAAAGTGTTAGGTCCAGGTTATGCAAAGTGTTAGGAATCCAGGTTATGCTAAGTGTTAGGAATCCAGGTTATTCTAAGTGTTAGGGATCGAAGTTATGCTAAGTGTTAGAAGTCCAGGTTATGCAAAGTGTTAGGGATCCAGGTTATGCTAAGTGTTAGGGATCCAGGTTATGCTAAGTATTAGGGTCCAGGTTATGCTGAGTGTTAGTGATCCAGGTTATGCTCAGACTTAGGGATCCAAGTTATGCTAAGTGTTAGGGATCCGGGTTATGCTAAGTGTTAGGGGTCCAGGTTATGCAAAGTGTTAGGGGTCCATGTTATGCAAAGTGTTAGGTCCAGGTTATGCAAATGTTAGGGGTCCAGGTTATGCTAAGTGTTAGGGGTCCATGTTATGCAAAGTGTTAGGGATCCAGGTTATGCTAAGTGTTAGGGATCCAGGTTATGCTAAGTGTTAGAAGTCCAGGTTATGCAAAGTGTTAGGGATCCAGGTTATGCTAAGTGTTAGGGATCCAGGTTATGCTAAGTGTTAGGGATCCAGGTTATGCTAAGTGTTAGGGATCCAGGTTATGCTAAGTGTTAGGGGTCCAGGTTATGCTAAGTATTAGGGTCCAGGTTATGCTGAGTGTTAGTAATCCAGGTTATGCTCAGTCTTAGGGATCCAAGTTATGCTAAGTGTTAGGGATCCAGGTTATGCTAAGTGTTAGGGATCCAGGTTATACTAAGTGTTAAAAGTCCAGGTTATGCAAAGTGTTAGGGATCCAGGTTATGCAAAGTGTTAGGGATCCAGGTTATGCTAAGTGTTAGGGCTCAGTTATGATAAGTATTAGGGATCCAGGTTATGCTCAGTCTTAGGGATCCAGGTTATGCTGTTTTAGGGATCCAGGTTATGCAAAGTGTTAGGAATCCAGGTTATGCTAAGTATTCGGGCTCAGGTTATGCTAAGTGTTAGGGCTCAGTTATGCTAAGTATTAGGGATCCAGGTTATGCTCAGTCTTAGGGATTCAGGTTATGCTAAGTGTTAGGGATATAGGTTATGCTAAGTGTTATGGGTCCAGGTTATACTAAGTGTTATGGGTCCAGGTTATGCTTAGTGTGTGGGATCCAGGTTATGCTAAGTGTTGGGATCCAGGTTATGCTCAGTCTTAGGGATCCAGGTTATGCTAAGTGTTGGGGATCCAGGTATGCTAAGTGTTAGGGATACAGGTTATGCAAAGTGCTAGGGATCCAGGTTATGCAAAGTGTTAGGGATCCAGGTTATGCTAAGTGTTAGGGATCCAGGTTTTGCTATGGGTTAGGGCTCAGTTTTTGCGAAGTGTTAGAGGTCCAGGTTATGCAAAGTGTTAGGGATCCAGGTTATGCTAAGTGTTAGCTATCCAGGTTATGCAAAGTGTTAGGGATCCAGGTTATGCTAAGTGTTAGGGATCCAGGTTATGCTACGTGTTAGGGCTCAGGTAATGCGAAGTGTTAGAGGTCCAGGTTATGCTAAGTGTTAGGGATCCAGGTTATGCTAAGTGTTAGCTATCCAGGTTATGCTATGTGTTAGGGCCCAGGTTATGCTAAGTGTTAGAGGTCCAGATTATGCAAAGTGTTAGGTGTCCATGTTATGCTAAGTGTTAGGGGTCCAGGTTATGCAAAGTGTTAGGGATCCAGGTTATGCTATGTGTTAGGGCTCAGGTTATGCGAAGTGTTAGAGGTCCAGGTTATGCTAAGTGTTAGAGATCCAGGTTATGCTAAGTGTTAGCGATCGAGGTTATGCTAAGTGTTAGGGATCCAGGTTATGCTAAGTGTTAGGGATACAGGTTATGCTAAGTGTTAGGGCTCAGGTTATGCTAAGTGTTAGGGCTCAGGTTATGCTAAGTATTAGGGATCCAGGTTATGCTAAGTGTTAGCTATCCAGGTTATGCTAAGTGTTAGGGATCCAGGTTATGCTAAGTGTTAGGGATACAGGTTATGCTAAGTGTTAGGGCTCAGGTTATGCTAAGTGTTAGGCTCAGATTATGCTAAGTATTAGGGATCCAGGTTATGCTAAGTGTTAGGGATCCAGGTTATGCTAAGTGTTAGGGATCCAGGTTATGCAAAGTGTTAGGGATCCAGGTTATGCTAAGTGTTAGGGATCCAGGTTATGCAAAGTGTTAGGGATTCAGGTTATGCTAAGTGTTAGGGATCCAGGTTATGCTATGTGTTAGGGTTCAGGTTATGCGAAGTGTTAGAGGTCCAGGTTATGCTAAGTGTTAGGGATCCAGGTTATGCTAAGTGTTAGCTATCCAGGTTATGCTAAGTGTTAGCTATCCAGGTTATGCTAAGTGTTAGCTATCCAGGTTATGCTAAGTGTTAAGGATTTATATAAAATAAATTTTGTCTTGAATTATTGTTATTATTATTATTATTATTATTATTATTATTATTATTATTTTTATTATTATTAGTATTGTTATTATTATTATTATTATTATTATTATTATTATTATTATTATTATTATTATTATTATTATTATTATTATTATCAAATAAAAGAGTGCATTTGTTACTTATTATTTAAAATTATATAAACTCGCGTACACATGTGTAATACGTTTGAAATCAATTATTCTAATAATAAATAACGACCTGACTTGTGAAACTAATTAATCATTGATTATCCTTAGGGTAACTGTATTTGTATACATGTATCTGTATTTTATGACCTTAATGATCATCTGCTGACCAGGAATGATTCAATGTAATATATGAAAAATGAAATTTGACATCACTAGGGCCCTTGGGGAAGGAAGGGGAATAAAAAATAAAACTTATCGTTGTACTATTAGTTTTTAATTATTTCATTATATTTTAATTATTTTTTTTTTAATTTAAATTTATAAATATGAAATTGAATTAAAATAAGAAAAATAAAAAAATCAAGTTTAAAATATTCTACGTAAAATATTTTTCTTCATAAAAATGTCAGTAATGTCGCGTTTTCCGAAATGAATGATTAAACGAATTTGACGAATGGGGAAAGAATCCCACGAACCAGTCAGAGAGTAAATATTCCGCAGTCTTATTCAATAAACATATCATGACAAAAATTATTTTAAAAAGGCCGAGTTCCTTAATTTTAGAACAGTATTGTTTTATTATATAGAGACACCAACAACAGGGAGCTCCGGCTGATATACTGACATTACAAGTATTGCGTAACTTCCGTCTTTCGGGTACACGCGTTAACACATGTATACAAACTAAGAACGTGTGAATTGTAAATCGAGAAACTGTGGTTGTTATCGGAAGCCGGAATTTTCGGACTAAGACTTTTTGTAATGATGCTGACAAGCATTGTATATTTTATATACCTGTTTTTTGAAGGTAAGTGATTTTCAAAATAGTAATTTTTTCATTTGTTTTATTGTTTTATTCGTCGTTTGTATACATTTATAATATCAAGGATGTATTTAAACATATTTATTTACCATGTACATCCTTGAATAATAATAATAATAATAAGTGAAAGTTACGGAACTTAGCTTTTAAATATCTTGTATCTTATACTTTTTCTTATAATTTTGCCTTTCATACATCTTGACTCTTGTCTAGAAGAAAAAATACAGATACTGAGGTAAATAAAATTTTTTTTCCTTTTTTCAATTATTCATTCTCTACCAAAACAAACAATAGTAAAAAAGGAACGAAAAAGAAAAGGAAAGAAAAAAGGGAAACAATACAATTCGTTTATTTAACAATGTATTAAATTATTTAAATATAATTAAATTCAAATTTACAGTTTTAAAATAAATTTGGTTTATTTTCCAGAGAGATGGTACATTTCATTTTAATCTGATCTATTTTTCATTGACTTCAGTTTCGATCTTTTTGTCTCGACAGGTGTATGGAAGGCAACATTATACAATAAGACTACAAGATATATGATATTTATTACCTGATAATGATCCCACTGTTGGCACCAACATGTATCATTTATAATTGTTTCAGGAAACGAAATCAATATAATTATAAACATGTCGAAAAATGGCCATTGAAATACAAAATTTTTAGAAACAGAAAGAAAATAGGAGATGTCTAGAGAGCTTTTTTTCTAATATATCGTGGCTGAAATGAAAATATTGTTACCAATTTGCTTATACATAAAAAAAAATATAAACTTAAGACGCGGACCTCGCGGAAGACTCCTAAGAAACCTGTAAAGTACTGCATGTACTTATATGGCCATCGACGTTCACTCATTATATGACTTTATTTGCTTTGGCTAGGAGGAGTTAACGTTCTTCAGTGTCAATCCAAACCCTTGGTCTGATGAGTATGATCATGGCGGATCCAGAATTGCTTATAACAGTATAATGGGCCCGCTTTTCTCATAAAAGTGGGGCCGCTATGGACACATTTTTTGTAGATCAAAGAGGATTAAAGACGCATTGAACATGTTGAATAGATGGTTCTTCGTAAGACGGGATCGGTCTCTCCTGTACCCTGGATCCGCCACTGTATAAGTTTTTACTTACTTACTTATGGGGGTTTTTAACGTCCTTGACTACCGTAAAACGGTCTCGCACGGACTTCAAAATATAAGTTTTTATACCAAAAAGATATTAATATACTCGAGGAATAATACACAAAAATAGTTGACACGTTCGTTTTCATTTTAAACACAGAGACAAAAATGTATCGTTTACCACTTGCTGTGATATACATATTAACACGTTGATAGAGCTATGACACCGCCAGCTTGGAGTATTTGACATCGTCTTGATTGTAGTACGGGGGGTCCTTGTCTTGAATAATTAATCAGGTGGCGCTAAGACATCAAAGTTGATACTATGTTAATAGATGTTCCTTGGTCATGTGTTTGCACTCTGCAGATATAAGACCTCGACGACAGGTCAGATTTCGGACAGCTCCTACCTATGAGGGGTACTGGAGTAGGCCAACGTTACATCGGAGCAGCCCGGCCGACTGAGGGCATTTATTTATCAGTTGACGCTAAAAAACCCCAAGACGAAGACGTTATGTGTTTAGTCCGGCAGACCATAGGCATAACGTTGTCTGCGTTGAACGTTGGAAACTCCTTCAAATTGAGTTGCCAATACATGACCTCTGCGACGATCAGAGTGGAATCGCTGTTGAAACTGTGCGTTTCCTGAGTAGGCCAACGGTACATAAATACACCCTGGCTTAAGCAGGATACATCCTGTAGTTTTTCAGCGATATTTTTCCGAATGCCACTTTATATATCTGCCAAGCTATTATTAAATCTGTATTTAATCTGTCTTTTAATAACAACAAATTTCTCCGAAGAAAACCATAAAAAATAAAAACAGACTCTTTCCATGTCCAAAATGTTTAATATTTAAAGCTGAAAACAGATTTTTTTTTTAAAGACACACATACACACTGAAATACGATTATTGTACGACGATTATTGTGTCTCCACATTTCTGTATACGTGTGTATTTCTTGTCGACAGTGTCCATTTTTAAATTTGTCGGGTATTCTCTGGATTTTTTATTACTTGTAAGGTCGAATTCATTTCAAGGAACGTAATTTCAAAAATAATACAATTACATTTATTTTTTTTTACAGTAGAGGCAAATATCACCATGGAACCCCAACTGATACATATAAGTCTTGGTAGTACGTTAAATTCAATGGTTGTAATGTGGTCCACAGCTAACAATTCCGAATGTGTAGTCAACTACGACATCTATAATGAGTTCCGGTATAGCGTCAAAGGGAACGTCTCAGAGTTAACAAAAGACAGCAAAAATGCATTGTCATATTTATACAGAGCAGAACTTAAGGTAGCATTTCTAATACAATTATACTGTTTGTTTGAATGCAGGTTTACGTTACTTACAAATATTTTCCTGCTTGATACTGTCAGTTTAGGTTGGAGTCGAGTACACCTTGTAAAAGTTGATACGCTAGTGTCAAATATATAGATAAAATAACCACCTTAACCACCCGGCCATCGAAGCCTATTTCTTATGAACTATATCGAAAGATGCACAAATATTTTAACAGAAACTAAAATTTAATGGTTTAGTTCAATTGTTCAAAAGGACAGTTATGAAAACACGAATTCGCCTAAAACATTTTAAAGTAAAAAGTTTAACAAGGTCTATCTGTACTACATTGCCTGAAGTTATATGCACATTCAACTTAAACAAATCATTAAATTACATAATCCTCCCTCCAAAATGAGGAACAAGCGATATATTACATCATTATTGCCCAGTCATATTATTAATAGCATGAACAGTGAATATTTATTTATGGCGTGGCGACAGAGCTTGTGTCCCTGCTTTAAATCAGATACCTTATACGTTGTATTACATGTGTCGGATTCAACCTAAATTCATAAATAAATAAATAATAAAAGTGAATTCATTATTTAAAAAGAACCCGGTACTAGATGAAGTGGCTTTATAAACATTAATCTTTTAAAACCCTGTAGTCTGGTATAAATAGGGGAAGTAACTCCTAATTAACATAAATCTTTTAAGTGGCAGTATCCTGGTATAAAACTAGTTAATGTCATTACAAAATATTGCAAAAATGCTTCCATGACTGGGATTTATCTCCACTGGACAACTTCAGCCACACTTCAACAGTAAAATCCTACCGAAGGTCGGGGGGTTTTATCCGGGTACTCTAGTCCGAGAATCCTCTGCCGTCCAACGCTTTTTTTTGCGTGGGACGGACTACGGGGTACTGCGGCTTCCTCCCCCAATAAAACTGGACCCCATGATATAGCTGAAAAATTGCTAAAAGTGGCGTTAAACAACGTTCAAACAAAAACAAACAAACAATAGTAATATACAGTTTGAGGAATATGTGTGTGAGTGTGTGTGTATGTGTGTGTGTGTGTTGATTTCAAAACAGAGCACACAGATCGTATTGTACATAATAAATTGCTCCGTTTGAAACTGATACAATCCATTTGAGAGCATATATATGTATGACCTGCTAAGTAGATGGTTCTTTAAAACATACAAATTGATCGCATCCTGTTAAACTCCAATCAATTAAACAATCGATTACACTAAATATGAGGTAAAGTTGTAAAATTATCAAAGAGAACTTGAAGCGATCAAAATGAAGGTTTTTGAAAACCTCAGAACAATCATATAATGCAATTCTCTTTTCAAACGCTTTATACGAATTTTTGATCGCTCAATACGACATTTTTTAATGTACTTCTCGATTATTGACACAATCTGATTGCTCACGTAACATACGACAACCAGAAACAATTGATATCTTTGTGAAGTTCATAGTTTTTAAAACATTATATATATCTTTTTGTGGTAATATATTATTTTCTTACCTTTTTCTTAACTTTTTTTGACACAATCTACTCAGAAAAAATGTACATAACGTCCATAGCAGGAATTTTAAAAGCAACCCTTATCAAGTTGATCCATTTTAAAACCTTTTTTGGGGTCCTATGCCATTCTGGTGTTAATTGTGGCGTTTTCGTTTAAAACTATTTTTTCTTTATTTCTTACAGAATTTACAAACAAACCACACATACAAGTATCGAGTGATCTGTGAACTGGAAAATAAACTCCATCAAAGTGAAATCTTTAGTTTCAAAACGTTGTCAGACGATAAGGTATGTACCTGTTGCCATAGTAACATTTGTCTATTGAAAATCTGTCTTGTTCTTGCTAGACTTGCGATTTTTTATGTTAATTTCGGGAAACGATTTAATGAAGAATTTGAGCATTTCGATATATTTCTTGTATATATTCCTACTGAAATATTAAAAAATATATAATCTTTCCTTTTTAAGTTAATTTACGTCCTTACGATGTACTTTTATTTTTGGTAATTGTTTTCCCAGGAACAATCAGTTAATCTTCTGGTATATGGGGACATGGGAGCTACGTCTGGACAAAAAACCGTGCCTGCATTATTAGATGAGCTGGCGAGCGGAAAGTTTCAGGCTGTTTTTCACAATGGCGACTTAGGTTACGATCTAGATTCAGAAAGTGGTGCGGTATGTATTTTTTATAACATTATTCTGACAACAATAATATAGCTTCTTTAATTTTTTTATCTCTGCGGGTAAAAAATCGACAAAGGAGCGACATTATTGAAATTATTATTTATACATATATGATAACTGAACATGATTTTTCAGGATTATTTACTGGCCATTTCGTATCTTCGCTAGCCACTCTCTGCTGTCGACTGTCGAAATTCTTTCGGAGTTTGGAACTTAATTTGATTTAAACGAAGGAAGAGATTTTTAAATACTAATCATTCTATGACTCGTGGATTTGTGGATAGCCTCATTCTCGTTTCGCATACACAGAGAACTTGTTTTATACACGGCAATTTCACGAGATCGTACGATATTGGCACTGAGTCCTGTAATGAAGCTTAATAACGTCTTATAAATAAGAATGTAGTAAGACTGTAATGTCCAGTAAGAAAAAACTATCGAAGATACCTAGGAGTGATGAAGTAAAGGACGGGTAGGCAAGATCATGATTTAACAAAGAAAACAAACAAACAAATAAACAGACACACAACACACACACAAATGGAGCTACACGAACCCCACTAAAAACCTGGGCTGAGTCCAGGTGATTAGGAAGGGTAAGCAACTCTTGCTACACTCTGCCGTTGGATCGTTGTATCACTAAAGTTCAACCCTGGTAATTAGTCATATCCGGTGATATTCATAATACAGTAAGAGAACGAGAAATTGGTTACAACAAACGGAAGAAATCAATGGTCATTTGAGACAAAGAAAAGAAAATAATGTCGAGAAGACATATAAAGTAGGAATTTTTATGAGATATCAATAAAGTAATTATATTATAAGTGTTGTCACATAATTGAAATGCTGATAGATCAATGTGTGCTCATCAGCCATAATCGAAGACGTTTACATCAGAGTGATTCATTGTTTTAAAGACGCCCAGTAGAGGTCGCTTGCCATCAAGCTAGTGTGTGTGTGTCATCTGCCTTTCATCCGATATACAAAAAATATCAAAGTTATTTACAATAAATATGTGGTAATAGATTTTACGGTTATAAAATACCTGTTAATTATGTCAAGTATCGTATATCAAGTTCCGATCACACATGTCAGGTGTAAGTATGCAGACAGGTGTTTCTTGCTAATTTGCTAATTACGAC
Organism: Limnoperna fortunei; assembly: GCA_944474755.1. Classification (NCBI taxonomy): domain Eukaryota; kingdom Metazoa; phylum Mollusca; class Bivalvia; order Mytilida; family Modiolidae; genus Limnoperna; species Limnoperna fortunei. The sequence continues at coordinate 3,895,588 of OX104125.1, forward strand.
GACAATCGCTATCGACTGCAAGTCCTTATGCGCGATAATTGAACATTTTTAGCTACAACTGGAATAACACATTAAAAACAAAAATATCTTTATATTTTTATGTATTTTTAAAGAGAATACAACATAACGTGCGTCGTTTTGTTTGCATTTGTATTCAAAACAAAAAAAAAACTTTTTTGGCTAAAAAAAAATACAAAAATAAGAGGAAAGGCTTTCCGTGTTTGACAGGAATACGGTTTCATTTCTTTTTTTTATAATTTACCTTCCCACTAGTTATTAATAAGTAAATATGTATCATTTTGGAAGACAACTTTTTGTATTTTCAATTTTCCACCATACAAGTGGCTATAAAATAGAAATGTTAAAATGTTAAAGTTTTGATTGATGATAAATCTTTACTGTCGTCTTTTCACAGGTTGGCGACAATTTCTTACGATTAATACAGCCAATCGCTTCACAGTTCCCATATATGACGTCACCAGGTAACCATGGTAAGTATGTCAACCTACAGAACATACTAAGGCTGTTGGTCCGAGTAAAAAGGAATTCATCAATGTTCACAAAACAGTATATTATTGTACAACACTTCAAATATATGTGTACAACCAAAGATAATACTTCTTTCAAACGCCCTCTAAAGCATTCATTATAGGAATTAACGATGTTTGTAAGGAATTTATCGATGTATCAACATGAGCAGTTCAAGACCGAATGAAGCCCAGAGGGTTTATATTTTATGTAATGTTGTGAGTGAGTTGGCGAGTTCATACGCCAATGAATTCCGTTAAACAGCTTTCTACCTGTTTAAGAATATTTTTAATGTTCAATCTTTTCATTTATTTCAACGAACAACTGTTTATTTCCACATGTTTTCATACACTAAATCCGTTAAACCAAATAATGACCAATGGGGGTCGACCAATTAAAATAACGTAACAAGAAATATTGAAATTATAACTGACTTTCGGAAATGATTTGATGGAATATACGGTTTAAATATTTCACAAATAGTTTAGAGGGTGCTTCAGAGACTTCCGTTTCGAGTCTCATAATTGACAAGGATTGTCTACCGCAAGTCGGGTTTTTTCTCCGTGTACTCCGGCTCCCTTCCTCAATAAAAATTGGACGTCACGATTTAGCTGAAAAATTGCTGAAAGTGGCGTTAAAGGCCATTCAAACAAAGAAACAAAACACACAGTTTAGAGGGTTATAGTTCATACTGATTAAGGTTTCCCTCCGATATGATTAATTACCAATTATATACATGTTTATAATTTAACGGGTTACTAATTAACATGAAACCAGCATTAACCAGTGTCAATTCTTTGTTCACATGATATCATAAAAATGTTTTGTCTTTGATAACAGAGCTTGGAAGCGACCTCCATCATTACAGACACAGGTTTTCTATGCCAGGAACTGAATGGCCGATGCCATTCAATAAATTGTGGTACAGCTTTGACATCGGACCAGTCCACTTTATTAGGTTAGTAAAATAAAAAAAAAAACAACACAAAAACAAGAACAAGAAAAAAAAACGAAACAAAACACTGAACCATTAATTCTATTAAAGTAAATATTTCCGCTTAATTTATACATTAACGGTCGATAGAAATAAGCTATTCGTTTATCAGGCTCGTTGCACCTCTAAAAAAAGTCTAAATTCTTGCGAAGTCAAGATTTGCTATCCATGGATTGGTTCATTATCTTCCCCAAATTGAATGATTGATGTACTTGTTCTCGTCCTGATTAACATAGCTGAACGTTAATCATCCAACCTCGTTATGCAAAACTTGATTAACTCCCTTTACAAGGACATTAGCTGCATCGCCATTAACTTCTGAATACATCGCTTATCCGTAACTACATGTATCTGATTCTTGTTAAAACAAATAGAAAATTGATTTTTATTTAAATGTTGATTTATTTGCGAAATTAGAAATCATTCAATGCAATTTTTTAGTTTCGTAATTTTGAAATCCAATAAATTTGTTGCTATTTAAATACCATTACCTAACAATCTATCACGCGATGTTTATATGAAGAACTTAGTATAAAGATTAATGAATGATGTCAAAACTACATATTGGTTCCAAGATTGCAAAACAATTATTTATTTAGACTATTTGTGTTTAGAATTAACAACAAACATGCAACCCAAGCTGCTTCTACCCGATACAGTTCAGTAATCAAACTGTATTATTATTATCTCAGCCTTGATCGTATGTGCCTTTTAGTTAACATGCATTTGGACGAATAATATAAAAAGAAAATCAAACAAAAACAAACTTTAGGCGTCAAGCATTACACGTGAGTCATTATATGGTCCAATGTATGCAACAGATAACGATATCTTTCTTATTAAATTAAGAAACTTTACGGAATAAAACTGAAGATTACAAAATCAGTCAATTAATTTTCTTCATTTTTGTTAGTTTCTCCACAGAAGTTTATTTCATCCACAATCAGGATTACACGTGCGAGCAATACAATTGGTTATTGGAAGACTTACAAATAGCCAATGAAAACAGGAACACGACGCCATGGATTATAGCGATGGGCCACAGACCCATGTACTGTTCTAATAATAACCTTGATGACTGCACCCCACATTTTTGGGGTCAATGGGTTAAAAGAGGGTAAGAACTTTTCGTCGTATCTAAAACAACTGATTTTTTTCACATAGATTTAGTAGGTCAATTGATTCGATGAAAAAGAGTCAAAAATTTAAATATGTTTCAATGTTTAATTGAGCATTTTGCTGAACTATAATGCTAATGAAATAATACACAATTTTAATTTACCATAAGGTTGTTAATCATGTAATCATGTTTTAAAAAACTAATACGTGAACATTTACAATGTAAATTATTTTCATGCAAGCTGTGGTCAGTAAGGTTTATGAGTTTAATACAATTAAGATTTTTTCTTCTTGATATCATCGGTAAACTTATAAGTGCAAAATATTTTTAACATTTACAAGTATAAATGGGTGATGGTACCACTAACGGGTTACCAAATTGTATACCATACATTCAGCATCCGTTGTATGTGTAAACGCTGGCTTAAATTACGTATTAAAAAATGGTTAAATCACACCGGGTATCCAGATTCAATATCCGCGTAAGGGATCCAATTTTACACGGAGCCAAACAACGGCAACAACGTAGGCGATTGGTGGGTTTCGGGATAACTGCTCCATGATAATTGGATCCAGTTATTCTTTAACCCACCAATCGCCGCTCTTTGGCTCCGCGGAATTGGGATCTGGATACCCAATGTGAAAATTGTTGTCAAATCTTGCAAGATGAAATTGTGGAATATTTTTTGTTTTAAGCAATTTTGTATTTTTTAATTAATGCACTGCAATTGAAGTAAAAGTGGGATCATCTTAAAATTTAAAAAAAAATGCGTAAAAATGGAATTGGTCCAGGATAATGTGTATTGGTAACTTTATTAAATTTCTGAGCCAGGTAAGTAAATATTTATTTATTTAATGCTTGAAAAGTATGCAAATCAATGAAATGTTTGTATTGTCTGCGATAGATGTCGGAACAATTATACTGACTGTTCTACATATTATACAAAAAACGACACAAGACAAATTAACTTAATTGTGTATAATTGTAGACTTGAAGACTTGTTCTATGGTATGGGCGTTGATTTAGTCATTGAAGCACACGAGCATTCATATGAACGGTTATGGCCTGTTTACCAGTCTGAAGTCGTACAAAAAAGTTATAACAACCCACGTGCTTCCGTTCACGTCATTTCCGGAGCAGGTGGTAACGGAGAAGGAGTTGACTGGATGGGACGACCCAGTAAGTTAATCTTAATATGGCAGTAGATTACTCAAATATAGAAATGAAAAAATAATTAAGGTGATATTGTACTATGCTTCACAGTAAAACAAACTTACACAAGGGTAGTTCATAAAGTAGACTGAACTTTGATTGAATGATTGAATGTTTGCTAAACGTAAAGCGAGCAATACTTCAGTTATATACAGAACAAAAACAAGTTAACAAACAATAAATTAAGGGCGAGTTAGACATCGGAGACAACATTTCGAGTGGAAAAGTATGGAGTAATGGAACGGGACGGAGAATTTAGCCCTTTGTACCGGCTACAATGACCTGATCTTTTTTGCAATCTATAAAAGAGTTTTTATTGTGCAAAGAACGTGGCATTCTCCAAACACGTTATACAATAGCTTCCGCTGTCAGAATTTCCGTATTGTAATTTAACAACCCCAAAGAGATGGTCTTCTCTATCCGCCACATGGGAACGCTCTGGGCAGCTCTGCGGGTGGAAAAACTGGGATACCACCCAGTATGGTTCCAGTCGAATTAATTTTAATGTTTTTGAACATAATTCATTTCTGAAACGCTTCTAGGTATTAAAGTTATATAGCAGTTTAAGCTTTAAAAATAGCTAAGTGGCAAACAAAAAAAAAAGAAAAAAAGAAAACCGCTTCAAGTTAGGTCAAAAAGTATAACTAGCTGTGCGAATTTAAATACATCTGACTAATTAAGTCAATTTAATATACGTTTTATTTACTGAATACACAGAAGGTTTTGCGTCCTTGTCATAGTGACTTCTACATACCATACCAGTTTTAAGGATATTAACAATGATTCTTAATTAAGAAGAACCGATCCAATTTCGTGATAACAAAGAAATGAAATTAAATCAAAATATCTTTCATTGCAGATTTGTTGTCGGCATTTAGAGCAGACGCCAAAAGTAAAAATTCTTATGGACGTTTATCAGTTGTAAACAGGACACACTTATATTTTGATCAGGTGAATGCCGTTACTAAGGAAGTAATCGATAATTTCTGGCTGATTCAGGAAGCCCATGGTCCATTTATTCCTAATATTGACTGTATCAAAAGTATTGAGGGCCATAAGGTTTGTACCTGTCCACCACCTATTCATTACATTTCTTTGCTAATTTACATATCGGTTGGCTTTCTGACGGCAGTAGTAGTTTCTATTCTATTATGTTGTTATTCGTGTAAATGTTGCAGAAGTTGCTGTTTAAAATGTTGTTTGTCAACAATAGGAACCGGAAGTAATACATCTTTTAAAGGTTGTTATAAAACCGGAATTGATTCCGGCAGCAGGCATCATTATGGACATCAAATATTGGTCAACATAGATGTTGAAGATATACAATCGGTTAATACGGACATAGAAGATTTGCCTTTTTATCAATCTACGGAGACTACTAATTCTTTTGAAACAGAGTTACTTTTATCGTCCTGAAATTACAGTATTTATGCTCCGCCTGTGCAAAAGATAAACATCGTAAAGGCCTCCCTTGGCTATCGATATGTTCTGAATGGCAATCATAATAATTTCTTAACCATAAATTAGGAAATACCAAAAAAATCTGTAGGCACATACCAAATGATTTGGTAGACCTATGCAGCAGATACAGGTACCAGCGATCGTTCAGCAGTATAAGGTTTGGACTATGGAGAATGTCACAGAAGCTATAGATTGAACATTAAACATTATATTTATGGACATAAACTAATTGTATGATATTTTGTCTAGTGCTGTTGATTTCTGTAACGGGTTTGACACCTGTTACAAACATGATATGAATATATCAAGTGCGTTCTTTCAATCTTTTTTTGCGGTCAGCTATTTTATGCACAATAAAATAGTATAATGATTTAGACAAACCGGAATCCCATAATAGCGAGATATGAGCTATACGGTTACATGCGTGTTTAAAATGGTCACGTGATCGATATGAACAAATCCATTTCAGATGGTAGCTGAGCTATCCGAAGAAATATTCTGGTACCCTGACGATGATATCCTCATGAGCCTAAGCGGCCTTCAGATATAACGTCAGGTCAGGAGCATTGGATTTCAACGGTGACAGCGTTGAAATTTGACGTTCGAGTATTCTCTAGACTGACCATTAGTATTATAGATAAGTTCAAGTAGAACGAACGTATTATGACGTCATTCTCTTTGTGACGTTTAATGTTTACATTTCTCAGCTGATTTTACATTATGATTTCATAATTTAAACGTAAAGGTAAAATATAATTTATATTTAAAATTTATAAAGAAAATGTATTCCCAGATTGTAAAAAAGAAATTTAAAAAAAAATGGCGTCATATTATCAACCAATGAAAATGCTTATATCGGAGGTCCTGACCTGGTGTTATAGTTGAAGTGAAGCTTGCGTCATAACCTGGTCCCCTGGTGCAATATTTTTCATTTACGCAAGCTTCACTTTCAAATATAACCCCAGGTCACCACCAGTTTACTACCCAGTTTGATTGGTTGTTTAAAACGCCATGTTTTAGACAACTTTTCGCGCGTTTTGTTCCTTAATAAATTTCTGTCAGAATACCATTTAAATAAAGTAGCTACCTGCTTCTTGTTTTCCAGCTTTCGAGTTAACTGACCTTTTCCATAGAGTTATTTCCACAAACGAGACATAAATCGATAAAAGCATTCTTTTGATAAACGGGATTTTTATTTGAATTTGATTACCGTACGCCGGACGTTACGTCATAATGCTTTGTATCGGAATTACGTCAGTTACAGTTAATACTGACGTAAATTTTGGGGCATTCCGAATGTTGCAAACCGGTCAAAATTTTGACCGGATTCATTGCTGGTGACCTGACTGTATATTCGAACCGGAAGTCCGCTTACGGTATTGAGAATATTTAGTCAGGATCCCAGACTAGCTTGCGTCAATGAAAAATATTGCACCAGGATACCAGGTTATCCGAAGAAAATATTGTAGACGAACAAAATATCATATTTATGAAAGTAGAAAAAAATAATTTTAACATCGATAAAATTCAAGTTTTTATTTTTTAAATTACTACAAAAATGTCAGACAAAATTTTTTCATCTGAAACGCTGTATTTGAAATTGAGTTTTGTGACGTCACCAACACAATAGAGTAAAATGTCACGTCATCAATGGAATGTAGAGGCATTGTTAGGGGGCTCTGAAGTAACGACAAGAACAATGTGCGCGATGCTCGCATTTAGGCTGCGCCTACATTCAGATTAATTCTTAGTAGAGAAATACGATAAAAGTTTTATTAAGCTACTGCAAAGTAAAAAAAAGATATCAAATACTTTCAAAATCAAGGTCGTTTTTAATCAAAATAGTAGGTGGCAAAAGGCTAAATTCTGCCTCAATACCTAACATTCCTTATCCCGTATCCCGTGTTATTCATGGAATTTGATTGGTCAATTACACGTCTTTACAAAACCAATATAGTTGGGCGTTGCTGAGTCATATACCCGGGTGTTGCTTACCGTTAGTTTCACAATAATATGTAAGATGCTTGTATATTTGAAACTAGTTTGAGTCATATATAGGATGATGAAATCTTGGACAAAAGGTCCAAATGTGTTTTATTTTCAACAGAAAAAGAAATAAAAGACATGCTGTTTGACAAACAACCATTATGACGTCTCTGCATGACATTCTGCGCCAAAATTAAAATTTCAACATTGTTTAAATCCAACCAAAAAACTCCGTTTTTCGAGACCTGTAGGGTTCTACCAAAGGTAGTACCCTACACTTTGTAAAAAAAAATCATTTTTATCAAATTTCAATCCAACTTCCTTTGAAAATGACGAAAACGTTACTTTAACGTCCGCAAATGCGTTGACAATGTACCTAAAAATCCATCATTTCAAATAAAACCGGGGATAAATTCGTTAAATACGTTCATATCCGTAGATATGGAGATTTTAACTCCTTCAGCGCCCTTGTACACCCTTGGCTTCGCCTCATGACGTACTTGGGGCCTTTCAGGTGTTAAAACCTCCAAAACTTCGGATATGAACGTATATAACTAAAAAAAAACAACAAAAAAAAAAGGAAAAACACAAATAAAAAAAACCAAACAAAAAAAGCAAGCAAACAAACAAACAAACAAACAAACCGACTTACAATACAAAAGCAAACTATTCAGTTAAACGAACCCATTTAAACCAGGTGTGACTACTACAGCTGCACGCAAGGCACCCGTTGTATCAATAAGGTTGAAATTAAGAGTCATATCGTGGGATAGTCATAATCCAGTAAGAATAAGGAAAAGTGGTTCCTACAAACGGAACTATCTCATTGTCATATGGTACACATAAATTTTGTAACGGTAAACCAAACGACGATTGCGCCGGTACATTGCCATTGTGAAACCCAGTTAAGTAACTTTGCTGGCACCAGACACCCTTTATCAAGAAAAAATGAATAATTTTTAAAACGTTTTCTGTAGAAATTTATAGAATCGATATTTAATTCACACAACCTCTGGTGTCGCTAGTTTTACAGTATCGCTGAAGCCAGCTGCGACTATTGAGAAAAAAGATGTTAAAAGTAGGGAAAGAGGTTTAGTGTAGCTATTAGCAGGCCCAGCAATATAACGTTGTCTATAAGGAAACTTATGTAACTTAACAGGTTAATTGAAAATCCAGTTCCACATCTTTTGTCGAAATGCAAGTAATATAAAAATGGATCCAGGATTTATTTTTTGTAAGTGTATTGATGTAAATGTGTTGCCAGCTCAATTGTCAATACCTAATTCTTCTATTAAGCACCTAATATAATGCGTTTTGCACACAAACATTATATTGTTAGATGCCTTGATTTGTTTGTTTTGTTGCTTGAATGGTGTTTAACGCCACTTTCAGCAATTTTTCAGCTATTTCATGGCGTCCAGTTTTTATTGGGGGAGGAAGCCGGAGTACCCGGAGAGAACCCCCGACCTGCGGTAGGAAAACTGGCAATCCTTGTCAATTAAGATTGGAGTCGAGTACACCCTGCCTGCAGTGAGAATCGAACCCGCAATCTCAGTGTTAACAGATCAATAGTAGACGAACTACCTTGACCACTCGGCCACCGAGGCCCCTAGATGCCTTGACATGTAGACTGTATAACAATGTATTTGTCATGGAGATTAGACAAATGCTGTACGAAATTAGGGTATATGAAGACCAATTCGGCCCAAGTGCTCATAGACCTGTCAAGAGTTTAGATTCTTCTTCTTTATATTAATATCAGGGGTCGTTGTCCTCTTCTTCACGTTTTGCTCGTTGTCTGGCATAACCCTCGACTGCAATCTTTAGGATTAAAAAATTTGGTTTCCAGCTATGGATCAGTATTGACCGTATTGTGGTCCTTCAGGTAATACATCTGTTAGAAAATTGTTATCAAATATATAAATGCAGTCGAGAAATTCCTTATATAATTATGTTTTTAAAAAATTTTAACATTTTTTGTATCGTCAATATATATTATGTACACATATTGGCAGCGCAAGAAAGTGAAGTTTGTATACATAATATTATTTGTTTAGTTTGCTCAAACGGGAACACCTTATTATTAATAAAAGTAACGGCATTAAAACGATAAGCAGACCAGTGTTGTTCATTTGTAAAACAATCTTTAAAACACATTGTTAGGCCATGTAAAAAAATCGTTAGCTTCTCAGGCCACTTTTCAAATTTTTTGATGAGGCAGGGAGGAGTCTTTTTTTTTCCTTGTTTTTTCTTAAGAAAATTGTTGCTTCTCAGGCCATTTTTCATATTTTTTAATGAGGCAGGGCGGCTCTTTTTTTTCTGGCAGGTACTTGTGGAAACTTTCATCATAAATATAGCATCTGTTCTTATACACTGGTATATGAAACAAGAAATTGAAGAATTCTGTTTTAATGGGAAATTAAAACCAACTTTTTGTATACATATTTGTTGTCTTCTTTTTGATATATGTACTATATTTGGTAACCGAACAACTTGGAACGCAGACAACTCGGACTGTAGCAAGGACAGCTCGGCCCATAGAAAATAGGACAACTCTGACCGCATTTATTTCTCATAATGTCATTAAAATATTAAAATATGATAGTCCTGTTTATAATATTTATCCATATAACGTTATAAAATTTTTTCTAGTAAATTGAAATAGTTCTACTCGAATGTAAATTATACCGATTTAATTATATAAAAGTTAAATGTAAAGATGAGAAATGCGACACAAATAACAACAATTAGTTTTAAGAATTCAGAAAACACTCACAATTATCTATAATAATTGTGGCTTCAATTAATGTGATCGGTAATCATGTTGTTTCAATTTTAAGATCTGAAAGAATTTGAGCTTGTTTGTTTTCAAATAAGTGAATTTAGTTAAACTTAATTAGATAAGAAACTTCTGTGATTCCAAATGAGTAGCTTGGTCAAGATGTTAAAGAATGGTGACGACACGATAGCATACTCAGATATCCCAATTCCCTTATTTTAAAATAAATATATGGTGAAGCTTTTTTTTGTTTTGTTTTGTTTTTTTCTGATACATAGTAAATTTCACGTTAAACAACAAATTTCAGTCTGGTCAACTGCTGTACAGTTAATAAAATAAACGTCTGTAGTTAACAAACAAAAACTTTTATTTTTTTACATGACATTATAGATTTCTTGGAACATAAATGATAGGACAACTCGGACCGTATATGAATAACACGGTCCGACTTGTCCTATTACGGTCCGAGTTGTCTCGCATTCCTGCAATGGTATAATGGACCTCGCAATGAAGCCGGCATCGGCTGTGTAGCCTTCAAATTTGACAATGGCTGCTGCAGCGTTGGCTTTAATTGATTCTAACATGTCCCCATGCGTACTCCGTCATTAAATCGCAATGAATTGTCCACGGTAGGAAAACTGGCAATCCTTGTCAATTAAAATTGGCGTCGAGTGTACCCTGCCTGCAGTAGGAATCGAATCCGCAATCTGTGTTGACAGACACGTAATCGATAGTAGACGAACTACCTTTATTCCTCGGCCACCCAAGCCCTAGTGTACACAATTTTTTTAAAAATTTTTTATCGTGCACATTATTTTTCGGTAAACACATTATTTTTTTATTTTTTAAAAATTTGTAGTAGTTACACCCAATACACCAGTAATCAGAAAAATCACAAATCACCATCCATCCAGAAACTCTAATAATGTACATCTGCAATCATGTTAAAACATTCTGTTAATTACGCTACAATCATGTTGTTTTCTGACTGAACATGGACTGTGATACAAAATGTTTTATTTTTATTTTGCAATTATGTTTACACACACACATATATATAGTTGATAATGTTTGTATGTATTTTATACAAATAACATTCCTTTCATAATTGACCTCTACCCCAAATAAATAAATAAAAAAAAACGCAAAGAAACTAAGCAATAAACAAAACATTTTGCTCAGATCAGGCATAGTTTTAATAATATGCTGAATGGTTTGTTGAATGTTTTGCACGAAAAAAATATATATATTAACAGGATGGCAATAGAGGAAAGAAACTAGAACTTTTAAACAATATGACATGAATGTTTCTGGAGCTTCTTCCTAGTGCTAGGAAATTAAGGCTAATACTGGGTTAACACTGCCGCCCCACTCAGACTGGGGCCCAGTAATGGGTCAGTTCGCCCTGTCCCTGTATGGCGAGTAAGTTCCCCTACTTTATAGTTAAAAGGTTTCAAGATAATAATTAGAGTATGTGGATTTATTGAATTAATAATGTTAGATTAGTGCTGATTATTGGCCGAATTTCACGGAGTGAAAATCCGGATTAAAAAATGGTTTAGGTGTCAAGACACTAAAGGGACCAATCAAATTAAGAACATAAGAAAATAGTACTTAAAAACAAAATAGTCCTGTTTATCTTAGTGCATAGTGAAAACTACTAACTGGATTTTAATGAATGAAAGTTTTTTCTGAAAGGTGAATATATTGCTAAAATTTTGAGTCCTCACTTGCTATGTTCTAATGGTGTTTAGTATGTTTTATGTCACATTCACTACATGACCTATAAACCAAGATTTTCTGAAAAGAAAGTGCTATTTTTAAAGTGGGGTTTACCCCGAAAGCTGGTTTTCTCTTGGAAGGTTTAAAAGAGGTCATGAAATTTTGATAGAGAACATTATTGATTCTTTCCATCACTAAATATTGAATTGCTTGACATTATATAAAAAATTAAGAAAATTCCAATAGACGGATTTTTTAAATCTATTTATTTATTGCGTTTTAATTCTCTTCTCTTTATCATCTTTTAGAAAACTTTGGAAAAAGATCACTAGTTTAAGCTTAAGGTTATTTTACACGTCGTTTGATTTTCTTATTACTGCTAGACACGTTAAAGACACAATAAATACATCAAAGTAGACAATTACTATTTAGAAAATCAATTACCAGACAAACAAGCATTTTACATTAAACAAATATTCTAGTGCAGTATCTTTATGGTTGTTCACGTTTCTTCTCTAAATATATAGACATTCAGAATATTAAGATACTGCCCTTGAAAGTAAGGTGTTAGGATATTACTAATCGTATTATGTTATTTGCACTTGCATTTCCTTGTATTTTTTCAAAAATTATCTTTATTTTGACAATAAAAAATAATGTTACATAACAAAATGTCACTGATTCCAAGCCTTATAACCAACTCATCTGGTACAAAAAGATCAATATTGACATTTAATAAAGATTTGTGTTTAACATCAGAATATTTTTTAATTAACAACTCAATTTTTTTATAGACCTAGAAACTTGAGTTCTGTGGAAAAAATCCCATAATGTACTAAAATCATGTCATGCACTAAGCACCAGGGACAGGTATAGTCACTTGTAAGCCACCCAAACTCCAACAAAATTTGCAAAACTGTCATATCCTTTCCCACAACAATGCTATGTTAAAAGGTCTCACCGTCAATAACAATCTCTCCGAATAATGCTAACTGGCGAATCTGCTAAAAACACTCCAACAGTATGAAGCTCATTATAATATAAGCTTTTGTCTGTGCCTAACACAGCTTGAAATAAAAGAATACAAAGTTTAATATCTTGTTCACACGAGCACCATCACTAGAACATTGTGTCTGATATTTGTCTGACTTGACACCTTTGCTAACTTGATACTTTAACATTTTACATAATTCATCTTTCAGGTTCACCATAACTCCTGGTTTATTTCCAGAAGTCTCTAAATATGAAAAATATTGTTAATATCTTTTCTACATTTTATCAGCAAATATTTTCTGTGCATGTTTTCAAAAATCATACTTAACTCACGATAAGCTGCATCACTAATGTAAAGTTTGCGCAATAAAAACAATTTGGTTTAACAGTTCTTTCTGTTCAAAATCTATATTTTCAAAAACTGACTTAGAAAAACTTTCTTTTTTATCTTTATATGTCATTATATTAAAAGATTTAAATTTGAAATCTATTTTGAAAGGTGTCAATCCCAAAGTTTCAGAAAATGCCAAAGCTTTATCAGCATAAGACCCTTAAGTTTCTATCTTTTTTAACTGCTGTTTACATTAAAGATTGTCAAAACTTTCACCATGATTTTCGCAATTTGGCTTTGCCAAGTTATCTACAATCTCACATAAAGCGTTAGTTCTAGTACAAAATACTCCTTCTCCTCACATATAACCTTGTTGTCAATTTGTAACATTTGTTTTACACAACGACATGTCTTTCTTCAAAAATGACAATTTAAAATTAATCTTTGTAAATAAGAAAGTTATGAAATTTCTGTAAAAAAACTTTCTTTTGTTCTACCACCAAGGAACTTTTTTCAACAAACTCAATGTTCCTGAACCAACATTTTTAAACCTTTTTTCTAATCATGCTTTTAATTGTAAAAATAAAAACCAAGTATTATAAAGTTTAACCGAAGGACATATCATGTTCTACAAAATAATTACAAATAGTTATAAAAAAAATACTAGAAACATACAATGTAAATGCAAATGCTGTTTTGTCAACAAGACCTCTATTCACACAGCATGGTGACATCTAGTATCTTCGGGAAGGACAAGGGCGATAGAATGTCTGACATGGTTACAAGAGCGACAAATCTAATTTTGTGTTGTGTTTGTCTATATCCGGATTTGTTTGGAGGAAATGTTTTTCAACAAACTGTTGGTATTCCAATGGGTACTAATTGTGCTCCTCTCCTCGCCGACCTGTTTTTGTACTCATATGAGGTTGAGTTCCTAGAAGGCCTACTGAAGAAGAAAGAAAAGACTCTGGCCCAGATCTTTAATTTCACATTCCGCTATATTGATGATGTTTTGTCCCTCAATAATGCTAAATTTGGTGACTATTTACATTCAATTTACCCTAGCGAGCTTGAAATTAAAGAAACCACCAATACAATAAGATCAGCATCTTACTTAGACCTACTTCTAGAAATAGACTCAGGAAAACTACAAACTAGGCTCTACGACAAGCGTGATGACTTCAACTTTCCAATCGTCAACTTCCCGTTCATCGACAGCAACATTCCAGAAGCTCCAGCGTATGGTGTGTACATTTCACAACTTATACGTTATTCTAGATCCTGCGATCGTTATTCAGATTTTCTAGACCGATCACTGCTGTTGACTGCTAAACTACTCAAACCAGGGTTTGTTGTACCTAGGTTGATGTTATCTCTCCAGAAGTTCTATGGTCGGCACCAAGACGTAATTTATCGTTACCGGAAATCAGTGTCTCAAATACGATCTGACATTTTCGCTAAGTCATAGGTAGTGTTTCCTATTCCTGGATTTGACTTTTCCCTAGACAAGACAATGAGTAACTCGAAGGGTGTCTAATTATAGGCAGGCACTGCTTACTCGTCCGGAGCACCTGAGTGCACCCATGGTTTTTATTGGGTTCGGGTTACTCTCTTTCTCTGTTTTATGTTTTTGATTTTAGTGTTGTGTTTGTCTATCCGGATTTGTAACTGTCCCTTGGTTTTTGGCTGTTGTTGTTCGGTCGCTTTTCTTTGCTACTTTCTTGTAACTGTCCCTTGGCTGTTGGCTAATGTTGTTCGGTCGGTTTTCTTTGCTATTTTCTAATGATGTAATAAAAAGTCAAAGTGCTTAAAATTCTCTGGTGTGCGATATGATGGTACGTCTCTCAAGTGGCTGCGGCTACATTTTTAATATAAACTTAACTCTTTATCCTCACCGCTCTACGCCTGGTCTATGAATTGTAAGTTTTAAGTGCCAAAATGGTCAGAATAGGAGTCGGAATGGAATTCTATCAAATAAGTTCTTATATTCAAGAAAATTGTTGTTGGACTCTAATATGTGTGTGAAGATATCAGTAAAGAAAGTAACAACTACTTTTGCGTTGATAGCTTCCTCTAGTATACAAGTGTAAGCAGTTATTGTCTCCTCTGTTACTGTTGAATTAGTAAAATCATGAAGGTCTTTCTGAGGGATATGTCTTTTAGGTTCCAAGTAGAGTCAAATAATGGATAACTTTCCCACTAAACCAGATACAAAGTACCCTGAAAGTAAAAAAAACTATGAATATTTGTCATATGTGTAGTTACTGAAAAACGTTTTTTGATTGATTGATTGTTGTTTTACGTCCAGCAAGCAATATTTTAGCTATATTCAGGACGTGAAAATTAGAACCTTAATTAATCTCATTATATCAATTCTTTCTAAAACGTGGTCTCATACAATAATATAAGCATATATACAGATAAAAAGAAAACTAAAACAATAATAAATAAGAATTCAATATCACAATTTAAAATCAAATTAATTTTTTTTTTGTATAAATCGATTTCCTTTAAAAACTGTAAAATTGTGTCGCCAGCGACAGTTGTAAATAAATTGTTGTAAGAATTAACAGAATAAAATTGTTCCCGAATGTGTACCACGTCAACACAGTCCATCAAGACTTGCTTGATGGTATATGGACAGTTGCATGGCACACACTCTGGTCTTGGTTCATTGTTTAAAATATAACTATGTGTCGTCCTGGTATGTCCAAGTCGACACCTGGTTAAAACCACTTGGTCTCTACGATCGCTACAAGATTTTAAATTATGTATAAGGGGAAATGTGTTAAGAGAATGAAGTGATGCTTATGCTTATTTAAATGCATGCAATAATGTTCATCAAACTTGACATACGTGGTGGACTGATAAACAAATTCATACATAACAATTATTGAAGTATTTAATATGTTAATTAATAATCACATAAGTTAGAAAGACTAACATTTGTATTTCCAATATTTTGCATTTACAATTAACATCTGTGAAGTTTTTAAAATTTTGCTTGCATCTCCTGTTATTTCATATTCATAGGGACCTAGAAAACATTTCTGATGTATTTACACAACAGTATCCTTGTGCTACATAAAAGTATTATTGACCTAGCTAAAGTAATTAATTATCATGATTAAACATAATTTTTATCTTCATTTGGAAACTACAAATTAACCAAAATTAATTTACATGATGTCCAAAAATATACTTAGCGTCAAGCTCAATCGACCTTGAACTGTTCAGCTTATAATGTGACAAGACATTTTGTTGTTAATAAGAATCTTACAATGTTCTTTACTAGGCTAAAAATGTAAAAAGCAGACACTTCAATTCACTTATATGTATACCACTCGGATTCTCAGTAGGGTATGAATCATAATTTTTATATCCTAAATATAAAATTATTGAAACCGAATTATCATGTACAAGACAAGCCAAATCTTGTTCAAATGCCAATTGTATATATAATAATTAAGGCAATCGTATTGTTTTTTTAAATAGCAAAGAAACCCAACCGAAAAGCAACAGCCAAAAGTCTATGAACAGTTACCAACCAGGATATAGACAAACTTACACAGCGCAACACAACAAACAGAAAGAAAGAGAATATCCGGAACCCAAGAAAAAACATAGGTGCATTCAGATGTTCCAGTGCCTGCCTCTAATTAGACACCCGTCAAGTTACTCATTGTCATGTCTACGAAAAACTCATATACAAGCATAGGAAAAACTACCTATGTCCGAACGTATTTTAGAGATTCATTTCCCATAACGATCAATCAAGTCATGGTGACGACCATAGAACTTCTGCAGAGGTAAAACCAACCCTAGTTTAAGCAGTTTCATCAACAGCAGTGATCGATCTAGAAAATCGGAATACCGATTGCAGGATCTAGAATAACGTATGTTGTTTTTGTTTGTTTGAAAGGTGGTGTTTAAAGCCACTTTCAGCAATTTTTCAGATATATCCCGACGTTCAGTCTTTATTGGAGGAGGAAGCCAGAGTACTCGGAGAAAACCCCCGACCTGCTGTAGGACAACTTACAATCCTTGTCAATTAAGATTGGCGTCAAGTACACCCTGCCTGCAGTGATAATCGAATCCGCAATCTCGGTTTTGACAGACCACGTGATCAATAGTAAACAAACTACCTTAACCACTCAGCCACCGAGGCTCCGTATATTTTGGGAAATGTACAAACCATACGTTGGAGCTGCTGGAATGTTGCTGTCGTTAAACGGGACGTTGACAATTGGGAAGTTGAAGTCATCACGTTTGTTTGTCGTAGAGTCTAGTTTGTAATTGTTCCGAGTCAATTTTTAGAAGTAGGTCAAAGAAAGAGGCTTACCTTAGTGTATTGGTGGGGTCTTTAATTTCAAGCTCGCTAGGGTAAATAGTAGGGTTAATTCAAATAGTTACAAAATTTATCATTGTAGAAGGACAAAACATCATCAGTATAGCACAATGTGAAATTAAAGGTCTGGGCCATTGTCTTTTCTTTCTTCTTCAGCAGGCCTTCTAGGAAATCAGCCTCATAAGAGTACCAATACAGGTCAATGAGGAGAGGAGCACAATTAGAAATTATTGGAATACCAACATTTTGTTTATTTCTATTGAGTTTAGTAAAATATCTCAAGAATCACTATAGACCAACGAAAACAATGTATTGTAATATTGCTCACAACAAAATACAACTTCCTACAAATTGTTGCAGGTAGGTATTCTAAAAGTAATACTACCATTACTAGTAGTATTACTACTGTTGGCAATGGTTAAAAACACAAACTATAATCAAATATAAGTAAAACTAGATCTTAAATATTATTTTAACTTATGCAAGTACAAAATACACTTTGTTTTATTTTCTAGGTAAGTAAAGAAAAATATGTTACCTATATAATTTGGGCATGTCTTAAATGTAATTATACTAGGTTTCTGGCAAAATTTGCCTGCTTGGGATGACATTGTTGTCTGTTGGCAAAAGATCACCACTATTTAGAAACAACAAGTCTTTTTTACGGCTTGGCCTTAGATCCATTTTTGTAGTAGATTTGAACACGTTGTACATTGAGAAACGGAAGTACAAATGATAACCTGCCTTGGAATTTTCTTCTGGTCCCAGGTTAATATATGTAAACCAGTGATAAGTGTGAACAGAGTTATCCAACATAATAATGACCGATATAGTTTCATATGCACAATCCTCGACGTCGTCTCGGTCGATAGTTTTGTCTTGATGTGATAATCTACTCTAACATCCTCATTCAAAGAAAAATATATTACATTAAAAGATTAAAGTACAGTTTGAACTTATATTTTCTGGATGATTTAATTTCCGCCGTGTAGAATATATTAGGTGTACTTTTTACTGCTAGATACATATAGGAAAAACAATACTTTTTTAAAGCTGCGAGTAAAAGATAATGTTAAGATAAATGTTTTGTATTAATTCTTTATAAGATCAGATCTTGAAATGTGTCATCCCTTATCCTAACTTGTGTTATCAGGATACCCAAAACAATAAAGTACGATGATAATTCTTTACGATATCAAATATAAGGGTACTAATTTGTGGTTATGTTTGTTTGTTTGACGGTGTTTAACGCCACTTTCAGCAATTTTTCAGCTATATTATGGCGTCCAGTTTTTGTTGGGGGAGGAAGCCGGAGTACCCGGAAAAAAAACCCGACCTGCGGTAGGAAAACTGGAGTCGAGTACACCCTGCCTGCAGTGAGAATCGAACCCGCAATCTCAGTGTTGACAGACCACGTGATCAATAGTAGACGAACTACCTTGACCACTCGGCCACCGAGGCCCCTTGTGGTTTTGATGTAGTCGTCTTTGTCTATATATTGTATAAGTATGATTCACTCTTTTAAGTGATCTTAATGATATAAATGACCCCATCGCCTAAACCCATGTATATAAGGGATCAACTTCTATTTCTTCTCTAGACGCCGTTAATTTATAATAGTTGTAAAAAGAATCTATCCTCAAAAGTTGTCGTAATGCTAAAATGTAAACGCTACTAGTAATTACATGTACAAAAGGATTTTGCTAAAAAGGAACTTGACATAACGAATGAAAATTTCAGAGGTATTTGAGACTCAGCAGTATGTAGATAAAAAATAGTACATTATCCGGACTGAAACGTCTGAAGTACAGGTGAGTTTAATTGATGGTGTTGACTGTCAACTTTACTTCAGAGAACTACAAAAAAAAATTCAAACTTTAACCTATCCTTGTAATTCTGAAACGTGACATTTTTTTATCAGTATGATATCTCTCGTCAGTGCAAATTGATAAAAACGTAGATAACTAATAAAATTACAGACTCGTGACATATACAGAGACTTAAGTGAAATTTTCTTCAAACGCCACTGCTTGCAAAGTGACGATTTGAACTAAGAAATATCTTGGATTTTGTTAATTTTTGCGTTCGGATAAATTGTTTATGGTAAAAAAACTGTATTGCGAAACTGACGTAACAAAATTTTAGGCCTAGATCTGCCCGGAAAGTTCATCGTACCAGTTGTATGCTATATTGGTATGTAAGTTAAAACAAACTTGTCAAGAAGGCTGTTTCTTATTGTATTATTATTGAATATTTGTGATACGTTGGTCTAACTTCCTCATAAATCCTTTGAATTAATGTAAATGTTAGTAAGAGTTCGCAAAACAACTTGCTAATGTTGACGATCAATGTTATAGTCGAGCATTACGACTGGAACTGTGTCTCTTCCTGTGTGTTTTTAAGATAAGACCAGTCGTCTTGAAGAGATGAAGAGACTCTGAAAACAAAGATGCAAATTCTATTGTATTAAAAACTGGAAACATAAAATATATCATATTTTGACTTGTTAAAGCTATTAATGCAAGTGAAAACTCACTAGTAATTTTAAACTTAAAGTTTGCAATTTGATAAGAGGTAATGTTAAGCAGTGCATATTAATACAAATATTTGATTTGCTTTCGTGTTGGTAAAACTTAAAAAGATAATTTATGAAGATATTGTTTTTGGTTCAAGATAAGTGTCAGCTGAAAGAGCTGGGTTTTATTAACTTATAAGAGATAAAACTAGTTGACATTAAACAATATCGAATCGAGGAGCTACGTGGCGCAATACGTAAATCGGAATTGCGCAATTTTACGTAGTCCTTAAACTGAATTGTAGTCAAACACGGAATTAAATGGTTTAAAGGTAAGATTGCTATATTGTACAGCTCAGGAAACATTTCTATTGGTTTGTTTAAGAAAATAAGTTTACCTTTAATTTTAATATTAGGAAAAGTTGTGTAAAACAAAAGTAAACACCACAATCAAGCTGTAGTATTTTGTAGTTTTTTCTCGTATGCTTAAAAAAGTCTAAAGAAATTTATGTACTAAACAAAAAGTCTTTCTGTGTTATACTCAAATACGTTTTCGTTTAGTTATTTCCTTTAAATTTATAACATTGTAGGAGGATTGTTCATTTGTACGAGGAAGTTATATACTGCAAAACAATTTATACACGATTCTGTCTCTATTATTATATTAAGTACATAGACACAGGTAGAGAGATAATACCTAGTACAGGAAATATTTTTTGTCTTATATTTTGTTTAAGACTACATATTGATTTATTACACAGACCGCAAAATTGCTAAAGGTGGCATAATTTTTTGCGATCTGATTGCAGGCATACTTTTGTCATTTAAAATTTCAATTAATCATTTATTATGTACACTGTAGTTGGTTCAAAGTAATTTCGCTCCTTCCACTAGGAATTTTTTAATTCATCAGTTAACATTTACCGCAATATAAGTTTTTTTCCTTATTTTTAAAAAGTTGTTGTTTTGTGTCTTCTGGGATTAGAACGAGTTTTTATCGGTCAATAGGGGTTACAAAAATATGTAAAAAGTACAATCTCTAACAATAGTTTCACACTTTAAAGAATTTAATTGTTTTAAGAACATTCAATTAAAATTTTTAGTTATGAAAAAGGTAACATATGATTTCCGGATTTTTTCCCAAACACTTGCAGTTATTCAGCTGATATTTGATATACGAGTCAACCATAATAAGCTACAGATAAAGTTGGAACATCCCTCCTCCAATGATTGTTGACAAAAAATTATGTCCATTGGAATATTAAAAAAAAACAGTTTTCAGAACCAAAACAAATGAAAATACTTTTGAAGTAAAAGCTCTATTAATAAAATTATTTTGCGTAGAACGAGTTGTTTACTATAATTTACCATTTTTTAACACCTTGTAAAAAACATACCGTAATGAGCATTTTGAAAAAAAAGTTAAAGTGCTTAGCGCTTCTTTATTTGAGCAGTATAAGATTATGATATTCATCACATTGTGGTGATCATTACTGATATCGGGTAGAAAGGGCATCATTTATATTAATTTTAATTGTTTCTGCTGTGTCAAAAGCAGTATTCCTCCTTGTTTTCTAAACCTAGATTTTTTTTAATGAAGAAGTTGTATTGATGCTATTTGCGAATAGATTCAGCACTATTAGTGGCTTTATTCGATACAGTAATAATACATTTGCCGTGTAGCTTGTATAGCCCATAAACCACATCTGGATGATTGAGTTCAATAAGTTTAACACGTCGAACTGGCTGAAAATTTATATAATTGACCTCACTGTTTCACCCATTCAGACAAGGCAATTTTTATGGACTATTAATAGTATATAGGTTTCTTTGGAATATGTGTTAGGGTTCTCGTTTTTAGGAAACCATTTAAAAATGTTAACGTCAATGCTATAACATGATTAGATAATTATGGTTAAAATGGACTTTTATATATAATAAAAGTACGTTTACGAGGTTTTGTCTTGAGGTTATCAACACTTAGATGAAAACATAGGTACGCTAATTTGATAAAAAAAGTTCTTAAAACATGGACACAAGTAGGGACTGTACTCGAATTTTACGTTCCGTTGGTTTATTAAAAAACAACTTAAGTTTTAAATTCGGTGAATGTTGGTCGAATTTACCTCAATAAACTTGAAAATAAAGGCAATACAAAGACAGCAATGTCTGCAGCACTGCATCATACCTTGAACTACATCTAAAAATTGACTATTAAGGTCGGTTGAGAATACAAATTAACGACAAAAGGTATACAATTTTCTATTGTTAATGGTCCATCGTTATCTGGCAACATTTCAGCAGAATCAGTATTTGGCATATAAATGTTTTAGTTGATCAAATACTCGAGCGCCTGCATGCCCTATGGAAATTCTCTTGATAAATGGTGTCTGCTGACAGGAAAGCTCCTTAACACAGGGTTCACAATGACAAGATTTAAGTAAATGTTTAGAAAAATTAACGGTCGCCATCATAACTTAGTTGACCGTTACGGAATATCTGTGTCCCAAATGACTATTGAATCGAGTGATACGAAGGGTGCCACAAGTGAAGAAGGATTTACTTACCTTCCTGGACATCTGGGCTTACCCCTAGTGTTGTGTTGGACAATTTTGTTTCTTTGTGTTGTGTGTAAGTTTGTTTTGCTGTTGTTCACTCTTTTGTTAATGAGGGTTTTGTCTGTCGTTGACTTTTTGTTCATTGATAACTACTTTTTATCATCGATACCTTTTCCTAAGAATGTTATGAGCGGGTACATATTTTGAATAACATGCAATTTTTATTCTATATAGTTACTCAGTTTAGAGTGCGAAATACATAGTGGTACACACGTTGCCAAGTGACAACTAAATACAAATTTATCACAAAGTCGTCAAATTCTGAGGCATTGTGTCAACGCTAAAGTGTAGTTTTTGTTTTGTTGCTTGCGTTACAACCTTGAAAAAGTTAGTAAACATAAATCTTTTAACTTTTGGTACATATCTGCTTTGAATGCAGACCAAATGGAGGCTTCGGAAAACTTATCAAACCCTTGTTTGGACTCGCTTGCAAAGAAACGTACTTGTGATAAGTATCTCATATTAGTTGCATATTTTATAAAGGGAGTAAGGCAAAGTACCACGTGAGGACTCGGCAAGCAATCTTACAATTGCCAACAGTAAATGTTCGGCAAGCCTCTAACCAAGTTGGACTTAATTTCCCACCTTAGGAGATAGAAACAAACCAATCAAAAGTTGTGCTAGTACTCAATGTTTACAGGCAAATGTGCCATTATATGTTCAGTGAACGCAAAACAGGACAACTTAAATTCAATATCGTATAAAGTTTGCGCACTAAGTAGACCTGAATGTACGCATTTTAACTGAACGTTTTATAATGAAATGGTAGTAAATGGTATATATTCACATACGCATGTACTCAATAGTAAGATTGTTATATTGCACACTACAAGAAAACAAGAAAACTTGCGTTATGTTTTAGAAGAGTAAGGTTTACCTATCATACCATACATTGTGATTGTTTTTAACGCGAAAAATTAGGAAATAGCGAGACCCACTCAGTAGTAATTTCTTTAGTTACATCATTTTCTTTCTTTTTATTTTCACAAAACACCTCCGCATCAATTATTATTTTGATTTTTTTAGTTATTTGAAAGATAACAAAGAACACTCAACAACACCAAACAGGGTAAATATTTTATGATTTCTTTTCCCTTCAAAAACTCTCTTAAAAGGTCTAGTAAAGAGCGTTTGTTTGTTAAATTAACGATAAGAATAGTAAAGGGGAATTATGGAATAGCTTGCAGTAGAACATCGCAGACTATGGGTACAGTGTTTTGCGTGAGAATGTTCCCTTTATTATTCTGTTTGTTTCCAGCAAAGGCATGCGGCAAAGCGAGCATGGCAATTTTTAACATTTCAATACAAAAACGTATGTTGGACATACTAGAGGACACTATCGACGTTTCCGTTTTATCATTCCAAAACCTCATTGAGATGTTTGATAAACACTGTTCAACGGAATAAATTGAAATAAGTATTTGCTCCAAGCAAAATTTAATTATTTCCGGCATATGAAGCAAAATTTAATTATTTCCGGCATATGTGACTTTCTCCTCCCTATGCTCAAGTATGAACAAGAAATTCAGAAAATTGGTCAGTTTTTGTAATTACCGTTAAACTTACAGATACTTTCATATACTTTTATAGATGCTCACAACGTATTATGAACAGGCAGGTGCGTTCAATATAGACTTATAATTCACAACATATTTTATGACCGTTTTGAGGAAGAATATTCAATATAATTTAACATTTACTGCAGTCATAATGTCAATTATATAGAAAGTTGTAATTTTTAAGTTGTTCTTAAATCGCAGCTGTCTGTTTACATAATTTATACATTTATTTAAAATAATCCGACATACGTTTTATAAATCTGCAGTCGAATTTTAAATATCAAATTGACAACCTTTTTACATAATCAGTTGTGTTAACCGAAATTCTTACTTTTCGAATTAAAATATAATCGTTTGAGAAAATCGTCCAAAAGATTAAATGCTTTTCTGGAAAACTAAACTTACACAAGAAAAAGGTTTTGCAAATAAAATTATTTAGATTTTAAGCGGAATACTTTTTTCATAAACCACAAACATATATATCCATAAGGTAACATATTTAAATAAAATTTGTATGTGCAGTTTTACTTCATTAACAATAACGTTGTGCACAATCTTTCCTGGTGACGTTTTCACCCGTTGCTAGGACAATATTTTATTTTCGGTTATAAAATGACATTTTTCAGTAAGTACAACATCTTTATTCTAAAAATATATGGTTGCTTAGGACGGTTTTCTTGTTTCTATTGTATTACCTTGACCTTTGACCTTTGGATTTTTGTTTTGTTGGTCACTTATTTCGGATTGTTTGGGCAATTGCTACTTATGATTCAACTCCTTTTATCAAAACAAAACTGGAAAAAATACATAATGCGAAACCTATGATATGCTTATTACATCCCCAGCATTTAAGAGCAATCGTACTAGGAAATCGTACTTTGCTAAATCATTTGACCCTCTGGACTGCTCAACTGAAAACGTCTTCTATGGGATTGAGTGTACGCTTTGTGGAGTGTTTTATGTTGAGGAAACACGACAAACTAAGTGAAACAGAATTAACATACATCGAGATAATGCTAACGATCCTCAAAATAGAATGCTGTAGAATCACTTTAATCATCCATATCATGATCGTTGTTTGTTCATAAACGTACGCATCACAGAAAACAATTTACCATCATACTAATAGTCCCTACTCAGCACACCGTTCCGCAAACTGAGAAAAGATTTTTGGATCACAGAACTAGGTACTGCAATGCCTTACAGTTGAAATAATAACATCAAAGGTGTTGGTAATATATCCAGTCTATCCAGTCCATCATGCAATAGGGGTGAATGTTATGAGCCGCCTTTGTAACACCACTTCTAGAGACAAAAGAAGCAATGGTCTTAAAAAGTACAAACGTCCCACAACCAACGAAAATTTGCAGTGGAAATCTTCCTCTGATTAGTATACCTTCTTACTCATTTTGAACAACCATTTGTTTACATTACCTTCGTCACAAACTTTTCTCTTACTGTCAACTATTTAAAACTTCTCAGGGATTATGCACTTGACGTTGGAGAGATAGATCCATTTGCATCTAAATATACATCGACTAGCATCATTTGCGACGTATGGTCTTTCTTTCAAACCGTTCTGACAGGGCCTCTTCTTGATGATAATAGAAAAGTCCTTCCCATAAAGTTCAGAAATAAAGAAATTGATGCAGTTAACAGAAAAGAAGTGAAATATAAGACCTCTTTATGTTTCAAAAATCAATTATCTTATAAATATACCAACATCTTTGCTCGTAAAATCTCTAACTACAAAGAAGCATTGCATGACATAGACATTCAAACATACCTCAAGCAACCCACTCTGTTCTGATTCTCTTTTTATATACAATCCCTCTGGTCATGTCATTACAGGTGATCTGAACATCATTGACCACTAGAATCTCAGAAACATTTTTTCTCGTGGTCTAAAATTCAGAGAACCTCAACCAGTAGACTGGTATTATAATTTCAAAACTATTATGGATTTAGTTGAAGACTGTGCTAGAGAATGTATTAAGAGAGAACTAGATGCAGTGTCATACGTGGTAAGAACAGTAATATGTAAGGTACAACGTCGAATTAAGAATCTAAGACATTGCATTAATGATCGACATAAATCCATATGCCAAGACTAGGATGCTATGAAGGGCCTCAATTTTCTCTAGGACATATGTTGTCGTCCCTGAAGACAAGGCTTCTAACAATATTGTGTTTGTATGTAAGTCACAATACTATCAGCGCTTCATTGAAGAAGTATAACTCTAGTAATTCCAGATACAAACATACTACAGAGATGAAATCCTGACGAGTCCTTCATGACTCCTTTGAATAATAATTTCAAAGATCGAGAATCCGGCAAACTTAAGAATCAACAAATAAAAATATAGCAACTACAACAATGATCTTGACTTGACACAGGCATTTCAAATGGTCTCATGGCATCCCCAACCTCCCACCTCCATTTAGTGTGTGAGTTGATTAAAATGGATGGATATCAAACACCACCAGTCAGTAATAGGTGTGTTCAACAATCATCGTAGACCCTTTACAGCAGACTGAATTAAAAAATTAGGAAAACTATCTGCACCCATATTTTGTATGTTGATCAATAGTAGATAACTACCTTGACCACTCGGCCATCGAGGCCCCGCAACCATATTTTAAAACGAGAGAGTAAATCATAATGGTAGGCATACGTGGCAGCGAAGGCATTATGCATGATTTCTTTAAGACGTGATTTTAGCTTTTCGTGCGGCAATGTGGTATACAAAGTTCGCGAACAAACAGTTTCACAGTATTTTAGCTGTCCTTTCTCTGCAGACAATATCTTAATTAACCGTTTTGACAACTCTTTAGTAGAGCACGTAGATGAGACGGCTATGTATCTTTCCTTGTAAGAAATTTTATGTAATTTTAGAACCCAATACATATATGGTTAGTATCCAGGCTCTAGCAAAGATTGCATCTTTGTCAAATGTGGTTGCAAAAAGTGTTTTTATTTGAACGTATATTCCTTTTATTGCTGAATCATGAAATTTCGCTCTCCTTATGATGCATGTCTGTCGTAACAACCAGAAGCAATTTAGTTACGACAGCAAACGAATGACAGTGGCTTATAATTCTCATTTCTAAAGTTACTATCAAAGCATTTGTGATTATGCACATGCCTGCCAATTCTCTTGAAAATCTTCTGTATTACATATATTTAAACGGTAAATAAGTCGATGGACGATGAGGTTGGCAATTACTTGAACTTCCAACGTCTGCGCATTTGATCTGGTATTTCTCATGAAAATGACGGATCTCATAAGAACTGTTCCTATTTATCGATAGTTTATTTAAAAAAATGTTAATAAAAGCCATGGCTTAATATCTGGTAAAAAAAACATCAAAAGTAAAAAATCTTACCTATCTTTAAGGTACCTGATTGTCTAGATGTCTCAGTGATTAGCTATCTAAGAAATATAACTGTCAACATTAGGATTGAGAGTTAAACTCTCAATTTTGAGAAGCTGAGCTCGACCTAACGCTAAATTGACTGGGATTGCTAGTGTTCAAGTCAGATTACAGTTTTCCTCACCAAGTATAGTGGATTGCTCATCAATTTAATATTAGACACCATGATATAGCTACAATATTGCTTAAGATAACATAAAGTCCCTTTTAAGTAAACAAACTTATATTTGACGATTTAATATCCTTTACAAACAATAAAATATAGGTCAATGTCTTCCAACAAGTGTGATAGTTTATATGTTGATTTCTTAATAAGCAGCACGCATTTCATTATCAACATTGTCTTTCATTTCAGATGGCATTTGTTAGTATAATTATGTCAAGACAGTCAACAAATGGTATGTAGCCAAATCGAGTTTTCTCTACAACAAGTAATATATGTTGCTTAAAAAAGGAAACCAAAGATATAGTTTATGAAAACTAACATCAAAATTTATGTGTATATATATATAGAACACATATTAAGGAAGCAATATGTTTTTGGATTATTGTGGTACAATAAAAGTAGCAAAAAGGAACCCGACCAAACAACAAGAGCCAAGTCAAGGAAAAGTTACAAATCCGGATATAGACAAACGCAACACAACACCAAAAACACAAAAAAACAGACGGAGATTAACCCGAGTTTTGCAGTCAAACAGAAGTGATCGGTCTAGAAAATCGAAATACCGATCGCAGGATCTAGAATAACGTATAAGTTGTGAAAGGTACACAGACTGCGCCTAAGTGATGTACTTATATGCCCAGATCTCTATTTTATAATCATGTTATGAACTCAATGAAATATAATGAAAGTAGCTTCTGAAATACCGTACATTTGGTTATCTTGAATGTTTTTGACATTAATGTCAGATAAGAATGTACTGCTTAGGTAAAATTACAAAAGCAGAGTACAACAATAACTATGTCAAAAATTTGTACACATATATATTTGCAATAGATCTTTTGTTTTATAGCACACAATACTCTTTGCCGACGTAAAATGCTGCTTTTATGTAAGTAATAGACATACCATTAGTCTTATGTTTATTTCAGATGATGTTGTAAGATGTATACGAATGCCCAAATATAGCCACATTTCAACGGCATCTTTCCGGTGCAATTACGATATGCTGTGCGAGGAATTGGAAATGAAGTCATTAATAACTGATCTCAAAGAAAGAAATATTTTAACAAACAGTGATATGGACAAATTAAAACACCAGCCACACCGTCGGCGAAAGGCTGCAGAATTTCTAGACGCAATGCTTGCTAGAGATAACGATGACTGGATTGATGGCGTATTATTATGCTTAGAAAAAAATAATAAGCACATTATCCAACAACTGGGGAGAACTGGTAAAACCGTCAGAAACATTCAGTACCGTAAGTAGTATGGAAACAAAGTATGGTATTTGAGTTTGTTGCTTATCCGTTTCAATAAATTAAGGAATTTTCGTGTCCACATGAACAAGTTAGTTGTCATCTATTACTGATCTCAATTGCCCCTCGACACTGTGTTTCAGTCGGACAAAGAAAAAAATGTGCCGGACTTCCACAAAAACAGTTTCTTCTGTCGCATGGACGGAATTTTGGCTTGGTACTTCGGTTTCCTCTTAAAATAAAAACTGAATGCTGCGATATAGCAAAAATTACTGATAATGGCGTTTCACCTCTATAAAAAACAAACAATAATTAATGGGTTGCAAAAAATAACAATTTATTACTATTCATACGACTAAAACTAATAAAAAGACATATTTAGATTGCATTAATTAGATTTCACGACCGATATGGTTTTAAACAATCATTTTTAAATAACATGATATTTGCAGCTATGTCGAGGTAAAGATAAAACTTGCAAAGCATATCGAAGGCTTTAAGGAACATTTATATGTGTCTATTTATTTTGTAGCCATACGTGTACTGCGACAAACTCAGGTTGAACAGAGAATTTGGGTTGAAGATGAAGAAATAACTAACGCAATACAAATGGACCAAGATGATCTAATACTTGAGGATGCACGTGAAACTTTGGATTTTTCCATAGTAAACATATATGAGGGTTCCTTGTGCTTCCTGCTTGATGCAATATCTGAAACTGCAATATTAGAAATGTGGAGAAATGACAAAAACATACCAAAGATAAGATCGTTTCTGAAAAAAATTCTCCGTAAATACAAAACCCGACAGTTTTTTCAACAGAAAAGACAAATCAAAGTTGAAATATCTGAAAAAGCCAACGATTTTATTTTTCGTGTAAACAGTAAGTGGTATTTATAAAGAATCTAAAACGCTGCTAATATCATTACTTTAAATATATTTTATTTTCATAAACTCAACCAAAACTATGAGACACAAGTTCTCAAAACTTAGATAGTCTTTCCATAAATTGAGAATATGGTTACAGACAGAGTAGTTATACATAGTTCTATATGGCGCATGAGCATAACAATAAAGCGTGAAAATGAAAATATATCGAATAAAATTAAATTATGTTTCGTTTGTTTTTTTTTTGTTTGATGGTGTTTAACGCAAATTTCAGCAATTTTTCAGCCATATCATGGCCTCCAGTTTTTATTGGGGGAGGAAGCCGGAGTACCCGGAGAAAACCCCCGACCTGCGTATATCTAGTATATTAAAGGGACATACATTTAAACTAATGTTTTAATAATGTTAAAAAAAAACTTTCGTTATATTTTGTGAATAGCCTATATTATAGATTAAAAGGTCCACTATTAAACTTCTATTGATGTTCAACTGTAAAAAGTAATTTAGATTTAAAATATCCATTTTTATATGAAATGATTTGAATTTTGGAATGTAATAAAGCTAGCAGAAAAGGAACTGATAAGATTATATACAGTTCTATGTAAAATAATACGAATATAGGCGCAGCCTATATGCGAACATCTCATACAGCTCATATGTTATTGCTCATTAGTTACTTCAGAGCACCCTAACACACATCTGCATTCTATTTGTGACGTTACGTCTTTATTTAATGTGTTGGTGACGTTACAAAAATGAAAAAATTACAGCGTTTCTGAGATTGCAAAAATTTGTCTGACATTTTTGTTGTTATTTAAAAATCAAACACTGCAAATGTATCGGTGTCAAATTATTTTTGTCTACTTTAAAATTAATTTTAGTGCTCGTCTACAATATTTTCGTCTGATAGCTCAGCCTTGCCAATATATTGATAGATTACACCCCCTCAACCATGATGTTCTTTCAGATACTTTCTGCGATTCTCTTAATATTTATGTCCCAAAATTAAACACGAAAGTTAATTCACGTCCAGATTTGTAGGTTAATAATCGTTCCATATCTCAGTCATTTAATTAGATAATAGGCAATATCGTATAAAATGTTTTCATAATCCGAGTTAAACAAAAGGGCTTTTACTCTTATGTTTTGTTGACAACATTTATTGATACAAAAAGTATAATATAATATTTGGCTGCTATAGATTACAAATCAAACAGAGAAATTCAAGCAGTGGATGTCATCAGACCAAGTTCTTGCTCAGGTAATGCCAAACATTTAAATAAGCTAACAGTATATTTTAAAACATTGATGTAAATGGATGTCTTTTAATGGTGTTTATCGCAATTTTCAGCAATTGTTCAGCTACATCATGCTGTACAGTATTTTTCGGGGAAGGAAGCCTAATTACCCAGAGAATCACTGACATTCGATAGGAAAACTGGAAATACTTGTCAATTAAGATTCTAGTTTAGCGCACCCTACCACCAGTATTGACAGACTACAATATCAAATAGAAGACAAACAACCTGAATCACACGGCCACTAAGGCCTGTTGCTGTAAAATGAATTGAATTATATTTATTTACATATTTGTATTTGTTTAATAATAATGCAAGAATCATATTTCATTACTCATACTATGTGTGCTGTTGATGTTATTGTTATATTTAAAATGAGAACTTGTATATTTTATCATAATGAATCTGTTCTGCTATAAAAAAAACCATAACTAACAATATTAAAATGAGAAATATTTCTATAATTCATATGTTACTCTTTTGTATTAAAGGATGTTTCCGGCAAACAGTTTTAGATAGTTACCATATAATATTAGACGAAGTGGAAACACTTATGATGGAGGAAACATTCAAAAATGGAGTCGTACCTGGATGTATTAAAACAGCTTGCATAGATGAAAAACAAAAACGATCAAGATCAGAAAGAGCTGATATTTTTCTCCAGTTTGTTCTCACCAACGAAAAACTTTTAATGGAATTCAAAAGCATTTTCTCGTCTATGTCCGAAATTAGACTTAACAATTCAAACTGTACTTTGCACAAAGGTAAAATTTACAAACCGTCAGTTTTTATAATGCAGAATTAAAAACCCTTTATGATAAGATACACTAAATTCAAGAATCTACCAAATCAAAAGTTACGACAGGACTTTGTAAAGGCTCTTTGTTACCCAAATAATCTAGAAAAAGTTGCCATATCGCTTACTGATAACACCGCTTAAATTTTACAGAACTTTATTTGTAACAATTTCTAACGTTTTTTGTCGACTGGTGACCTTAGCCATTGATGGAATTCCTCCGACAGCAGTAGGTTTCTTACCCATCTGATATGTATTATATCCTAAGGTTTCATTGAAATCAAATGCACAATTTTTGAGTTATTGTCCGGACACATTTTTTGGTTAAAATTTTCAACTTTTTTTTGGCAACTGTAACCTTGAAATTAGATGGATGTACCTAAAAATGCATCGGCTATTGATCCATCTACTATGAAACTATATTGCAAACTTTCATTGAAATCACATTAAAACTTTTGCGTTATTGTCCCGAAACATCTTCACTGTGGTCTTGATATGTAACGGATTTCCCCTCCCCCTCCCCAGACTCCACAGAATGACGGAAGGTAATGAGAACCACTATATACTCTACTGTGCGGTGGTATAATGCAGGGTTATAAGAAAAAGTCAAGAATATATGGACGGAATACAAACAATGACGTTTTAGACATTAACAACATATACAGCGACACCATTTAATAACATTTCTGAAATGTTTATTGATTTTAATATTCATGGTTTAGAATATGTATTACTACATAATCCAATTAATTACAGGACAGACTAATAGGCCCTTGGAGTTGCGAGAAAAGCTCGTACTGTATTTTGAAGTATTATACAACGAACAAGGTTAGTCGTATAAATTAAATTAGAGGTGCTTAGCCATACTTTTAAAATACAGAACTTATAAAATCTTGACGTCATCCCTGAATTAAAATGAAATTGCTTTATCCCAATAAAATTTGCGAAAACTCGTGATGTTCGCCAGACAACTGTGACATATGGTCCTTAATCTCGCATATTCCACAGCCCTATCGATCTAAAACAGTAATATAGAAATATATCGTGACAGGACAGCAGCAAAAGGCTGAAATTACTTTAAAAATGCACGATTGAAATGTATGGTTTATTAATATTTCTAAATTGAGAAGGTCTGTCAGTTCCAAGACATTTTTAGATAATTGATGCACATTTTACCTTAAGAAATGTTACAGACAGAGTTAAAATGGATGAAATATTAGCACAACAAATAATGTTGCTTTAATTTTATTTCAGATAACATCTTTACAGTGACATCAGTTAACAAAGAACTGAGAAAATCTTGGCCTTCATTCGATGAAATTGATGTATTGTAAGCAGGTTTTATTAAGTTAATCTTAATATCTGCACATAAACATTTAATCCGGTCTCCACTAATACAAGATTAAAAATTAAACTAGTATGTCCTTATAAAAACTTTTGTATATAATTTAAGAAAATAATTAAAAACGAAGTTATATATCTGAACAAAATTGGGAAGTTTGCTCTCATTAGATATATGGGTTTACAGTCAACGTTTGTAGTGTGGAAATGTGGCAATACATACGTGCATGGTCCTTTATTGTCAGTATCATGGTTTTGCATTTGTTAATGGCGCTAAGCACATACTAAAAGATGTTTATGGGATGTTATTGATAACACAATTTCTGACTTTATCCAATTTCTATTGGTCCTGTGCGTAATTTATTTTAAATAAATACTCTAACATTTTAGTGTTTTAAAACGTATTTTATCTTTTTATCGTGCAGTTTGAGACTATTGATGCAAAATCGCGTGCTGAAAGCTACGCTACTTATATATGACGAGACACTTTAGTCCAGAATATAACTTACCTAATAGAATCAAAGGTAGCAAAAGTACACCTGACGTGCCTGTATTAAGATTTCATAATATTATTTTACATATTTACAATAAACATTTTGTTTCATTTTAGATCCCAGTCTAAAGATCATATAGATTCTGGTAAGATTTTAACTTGTAGTAACTTTTTTGGATTTAAAATTAAAATTTAAAATTTGAATAAAAAACTATACATGATAATATTGATATGTTTCAACAATATCGTTTTTTGAAAACAATTTTAAGTCATTAATATCTGACAAATAAAAATATAAACGAAACGTTTTCATTCCAAGACCGATTTTATTTGTAGCCGGGACTGACGAGATTAGAGTAGTTATCATTGGTTCATGCAAACTGGATGCAAATTTTGTTGCTAGCCAACTGTTCCTAGTCGATACTTCAGAACTAAGAAAAAGAACTGACATTGACCCAGACAGCTGGCGGGTTGTAGAGCCAAATTTCATGGTACAATTTACAGTTACGACTGCATCATCAACTACATTTACTGGCGATTATGCTGACGCCATTGCAAAATGTATTGCAATGACTTCACCGGGTCCTCATATCGTACTTATAGCAATACCAGTTCACTTTGATTCGGAAAATTTTAGTCGACTCTTACATCTACTTACGAATGTCTTTGGAAAAGACCTTAAGCAGTACCTCGTGCCTATATTTCATGAAATTTCGCAAGAAAATCTAATACTTTGTATGAAATCATCTCAATTTCTTCAAGATCTATTTGATAGAGGAAGATATGTTTCTTATACCGATGGTTGTAACAGGCTGAAACCTATTAAAAATATTCTCCATATTATTGATCAAACTAAGTCCGAAACCGGAAACCCGTTTTTCACCAACAAAATCTACGCCGAAACTGAAAAGCTTTTTGAACAGCGAAGTCGAAATCATGACATGTCTAGACTTGAGGAATACCGTCAACAAGAGAGTGAAATTGCAACACTCAAAGAAAAGCTATATTACCTGGAACATGAACAGAAAAAGATCAAGGAATCAAACACACGGAAATCAATTATTCAAAATATAGACCACGAAAAAATGGTAACACATATTTCTGATTTACTATCTAAGAGGCTGCATGCCTCTTCATGATAAAGAAAGAAATGCGGAATGTCAACACAATAGTTTTTTTGTTGTTGAAAACATTGTATTTGCTTATAAGCAATGCTCTTGTAAAATAATCAGAGGACAATGATACGTATTTTTGTTATGAAAAGACATTGTAAAAAGAAAACGAAGTCAATGTTTATGATAGATATTAGTCATACACGATTTAAAATACATTGTATTAATTATTACAGAATATTCTTTTTTTTTGGAAAATTGCAATTTGAAAGTTGTATGATACAAATGTCTTCAAATTAAAAATATAATTAAAATTGTCGCATCAATATTGCATATTTTAAGAGTGTATATTAGATTTTTTTTGGTTATGTACCGGTCATTGTGTACTAAGTGCTCCAGCAAGGGGAAAATAGAGGGGCGCCACATCCCACTAAACAAATTGATGGCTCGTGTGTCCTCTCAAACGCACATATGTCCCAATCGTTCGCTCTTTTTCATTCCTATGTGGCCTAGTTCAATTTCTTATCGAATAAATAGAGTAATTATAGTGATTTTATATCTACTATTGTCACAGTCACTTCCTGGTGATTTTGATTGAATAATTAGTGGTACACAGTAGGGACTAGCGTACAATCACAGGTAACTTGAGTTGTCGAATAATAAAATCTTTAATCACTGTAGTTTCAACTATACTTCAAAAACATAAAAACAAGCAGACATATGCATTAACACATTTACATAATTTGCCTCTGATGTTTTTGGTCTGAACTAAACGGACGTTAAGACGTATTTTGAGTATAACGTACGCTTTAAGTTTTGCCCATTCGCAAAAGTTTATTTAAAAAATAATAAGTGTGTGTTTTTTTTTGGTAATGTGGATTTCTTATGATCCAGATCGGGAATAGCTTAACAACTTTTATTTTGCAATTTTCGTCACAAATGTTTGTCACAGCGTCACATTTATCGTTTTACGCGCCATTTAAGAAAAATGAATAATTTTTTTTTAAGTGTAAGATAGTTCTGCCTGACTTTTACTTTGTTCAAATAGCGTAGAGTTAAAATACGCACAGAATTCAGTAAAAAGCAAAGAAAAATGCGGGAAATCTCCGGAACGGATATTAACTCTGTGCCGGAAATTGGAAATACGATAAATCTTCTCATGCGCCCCTCTATTTTCAAATCCTTGCTGAAATACTGTTAAACGAATGTATATACGTCTATTTGAATTTAAATTAAATGATAACACTATGAAAAAACTAATGTTCGCATACATGAATGTTTAGAATAAACATCTAATGATTAAAACTTAATATATAATTTTTTATAATTGTCTAATAGTGTTGTTTTGACCGTTAGAAACTTTCGTGAGTAAATAACGATATTTAGTAGAACATCGTTAAACAGAAATTTGGAAGTCCATGATGCAAGTTTACAAAACCAGGAGAAACAAAGCAGAACACATAACACGAGTTGATTACGAATTCCATTAAAAGAGCACAATCAGGGCCCAGCGCCATAAACATTTCCTTTGCTGGGAATTTTTAATTCTCAATTTCATCCAATCAAATCTTTCCTTTTCCCTTCTTTTCATGGTACTTAATTCTCATGCTGAGCAAAAACATTTTTACTCAAGAAGGTTTTACGGCGCTGGGGCCAGGTTATCCATCGGTTGAGAATTTCTTGCTTTGCTAGTCGTATACAATCAAGATAAAGGATCGGGTTTATGAACTTTTTGATGAGTTGATTAAACAGAATTAGAACTGAATGCTGTAAAATTTCTTTCCAAAATCTGAAAAAGAATAAAATTTTTCAAAATGATTCCATATCAGAGATGCACAACTTCACAAACGGTAGGATTAGTCGATTATGCAAAACATGTACCATATTTTTCACATCTGCCTGGGGGGGCATCAGTGGCCAAGTGGTTAAGGTAGTTCGCCTACTATTGATCATGTGGTCTGTCAACACTGAGGTTGCGGGTTCGAGTCTTACTGCGGGATTGGTGTTCTCGACTCCAACCTTAATTGACAAGGATTGCCGGTTTTCCGATTGAAGGACGGGGTTTTCTTCTTGTTCTCCGGCTCAACACCTCAAAATAAAAACTGGACGCCATGATATAGGTGAAAGATTGCTGAAAAAGGCGTTAAACACTATCAAACAAACAAACACATTCGCTCGCCCGCCTGCACTTACCGTATTGTAGTTGTTTAAACCGTTGCACGCCAAGCAACCCGGCAAATCGGGCACATAGTTTAGTATTTTACTATATGCCACATTTCTAATGTAGTAAATACTCTTTTTTCTCGCAATCCACTAAAAAGATGAAATTATTACAATATTAAGTCATTTAATGTGAATGAAAAAAATCAGAACAACTCGTTATCTGCCACTCATGGCTTTCACAGATAACCCAGAATACTTTGTAGTCAAAATAGCATAATTATACCCACTTTCTACTCGGTGCTCGTACAATTCAGTTTTCTTTGATTGATTGATTGATTAATTGATTGGTTGATTGATTGATTGGCTGCTTGACGAGTAGTCTTTCAGATATATACAAGACATAAACAAAAACAAACTTTTAATCAATTCAGAAAGTGGACTTAATCGAAGTGCAGACCATTTTGACTGCTACTAAGAAATTATTTTGGTAAGGGGTGGTAAATATAAATTTAGCCTTATATCATGGCTAAAACTAGCTAACTCTCACTGAAATCAACAAATGGACAAATGGGGCTTTTAGCGTCTTTATTTACATGGCAGTCTCCAAACATGTCTCCAAAGTGTGTGGTAGATCATCGCGTTAAAGTTCGTGTACAAGATAATCTTCAAATTAGGGTTCGAGTTCGATTTAGATTAAATTAAGAATTCAAGTTGCAATTCGAATAAATCTTCCAGTTGATTATTAGAGTTAAACTTCGAGTTAGAGATCGAGTTGGAGTTAAACTTAGAGTTAGAACTCGTGTTAAACACGTCAAGATAAGACTCATATTAACATTTATATTGAAATATATTGTGTTTAGCAGAAAAACCCCTTTCAATATATCGCTAACGGGAATTTAAAAGGATCGTTTATATATAAAACTAGTTGGGAATTGGCATAATTTGTATAAGTTTTCCAAAACAATTAGGTATTTGGGGGAATTTGTACCAGATATTCTTGGGGTAAATGTACATTAAAAATTGTATTTTTGGGGTACGAGTCTTATAAATTTCCGAGTACATCATGCTCGTGGGCTATAAGGCTCCTATTTTTTATTTGTTTATGCACAAATTTAGAATGCACTGAAATTTATCTTTTCAACGTGTACTATATTTTGTTTAAATACTGACTACAACCTGACTCATCTCGCACAATTTTTTTGTGCTCTCATCTTTTCTGGGTTTTAATAAAACTTTGTAGTGTTGATTACTAGATTGTCATTGTGATAAAAATAAAGAGAAATGAACAAAATAACTAAAATAAGAATACAAAATGAGATACAAATCAAACCAAATCATTTTTTTGCATGTTATGCCCATAAGGGCCAAAGCAACACAGTTTACAATATCACATTATTAAATCTTAAGCACAACGAATTTTATAAATCATCTCCGCAGTTCCATTGAGTGCTTTATTAAGTCTTATTCTTAATTAGGACAGAAATTGTTTATTCTTGTTTAAAATAATAAAGTTATTGTTAGAAATAGCTATCTGACCCCAGACAATTTTAAAGCGTCGCTTTTATATCACAGCGTTACTTAAATGCCGCTTATTATCTGCATGGAATCCGCTGTTGCAAAAAGCAGTATTTAAGCGACATGCATAATTACCGCTTAATATTAACCTATGTAATTAGCAATACTTTAACTCAACTTTTATCCAACTTAAACTATACTGATTTTCAAGGTAGAAAAAAAGCGAGACTACAGGTAATTGATCATTCCTGCTTAAATTCAACTGATAAATATTAGTCATTCTCAATTTTATTAGAAACCTACTTAATCCCTGCTGATTTATCTTAGTAAATTAAATTGAACGCTTTTTTCCAACTGAAAAAACTTAAAGCTGTTACAGGAAATACTTTTTCCCTACTGATTTAACTCTGCTCTATTAAATATAAATTAAACTCTGCTTACAAACAACTGAAAAAACTTCATAAAATATTTATATTATTTGTTGTCTGTTTTCCAATTATATAGTGACTATCAAATAAAAAAATAATTAGTTATATTATTTTTATTTCAACCAAACTGCGTTTTAGTTTCACATATTAACAATTTACTATTGAAGAGCAGAAATAATGCACAAATGTCTAAGTATGCAGTTTGAGTATTTTCTATCTTAGAAAAATGTTTGGAATTATTTATTAATACTTCAAATGAAGATTCAAGTTTTTAATCCAAATAGAGAACAAGAAAACTGATTTTACATATGTACACATGACAAAATTTAGTATGACCAAGGCATAATAACACCATTATTCTCAAAATATAAATAAAAAGACATTAAATTTTCTTCTATGCTGTATGTTCTGCCAATTTATGGTACAATTGTGATGATGAATATTATAGCTTAAATATCAATATTTTCATGCAATATCAAAAATAAAACCAGAAATCATAAAAACACATTCACAATATAAAAAAATGCTTGATACATTATACTACAAACCTATTTAGTAAACAGAAAACTGTTTAAAAAATGATAATCATAGGGGAGATAACTCTAAAGGGGAGCAAACTCTGCAATCTTTTTTGTAATTATTAACAAGCTATAAAAACAGTTAAGAACTATCTTTATATGAACAATAGAATAAATGGAACTATTTACAACAGCATGTTCTAGTTTATGTAGAAGTAACTAATATCACCATTTTCCTTTACAACTGTTAAAAAGCAACATTTATGACCATTGCATAAAATGCTATAGCTGTTCTTTTTTTTACCAATGCATAATCAACACAATGAATATGATGATTATGAAGAAAGAACTATGAAATATATGTTATAAGATATAACTTTACTGATAAGATTCTCTACAATATTTAATTTATCAGTGGACAGTTTGGCTTACCCTACTAAAAATATTAAATGTCCAATTTTGTTTTCATTTTTTTGGCAAACTGCTTTTCACAGACAGAAGAAACTGGGGTTCTGCCTCTGATTTACAGTACATATATATCTTCAGGGCACCTGGTTGTTGTTTGCTGCTGAATGCTGACAGCAAGTAGAATATGGTGCTGAATGTTATTTGTTCCCTTCAAATCTTCGTAGAAACTAAAATCACTCCAAAACCAGACTTGTCAAAATGCTCTTTGTAAAGTTTTTCCGTCCAAAAATCTTGATGTAATTATTCTTATTTTTCATTCCTTCTTGTCTTTGATTTAAATTTTTACCTGTTTAAAACACAAAAATAATATTGTAGAAAAAACTGCAAAGAAAGAACATTCATAGCTATTATATAAAGTATAAAGTTTGCAAATGCCATACAAAATAGAATGTTGCCATAGCAAAAACCTTTTATTTTGTTAATGTGAAATTTCCGTTACATGACAAGAGTTCATTTTGTTTACAAGATACATGTACCAATGAGCTACAATGCTTACTCAAGCCACACTGGTGACTTGAGCAGAATCAATAGAATTATGTGCAACCTTAACTGCAGAGTATTTACCTTAAAAGATCTGTAATTAGGATATTATTTTTTTACAATTTCTTTGAATTATGTCCATTTGAAGAAGTTGAACACACTTTTATTTCCTACTCTTAGCTGAATACTCTGAAAATTATCTCCCCTTTCACATGTCAACAGATTTTATAATTACACCCATTCCTTTTTGAATTGTGTGGCCATTCATTTTTAGCTTGAATTCCCTTGACCTTCTAATAATTTGTGTCATATTTAATTGAAATAAGCCCAGTATTTGCTCTTTTCCTTACTATTTTAATTGCTATTGGTCTTCATATTTCATTTCATAATCACTGACACCACTTCCCATATTTGCTGCACAATCTACAATGGATACAAAAATGTATAATTAAAAACACTCTACATTGATCGTTTATTCTGTTAAATATGCCAACAATTTTAAGAGAAAACAAAGTTAAAAAGAAAATTTGAAAAAAATGTCAAATTAAATATAAAATGTCCATTTAAAATGTATGACACGAAATGATTCTTGTGACGACTGTAATATGAATGTGCATATTTCGGTAATATATGTCACTAAAGGTCAATAGTAAACATGTTTGGAAAGCTACTGCATCAACATCTAATATTTATCACAGATGAAAAATATTTACACTGTGAATATATACGCAGGAAAAAATGTTGAAACTTAAAATATATTTACCTCAAGTTGCAGGCGGCAACGTCGTGTCGTGTACTTCTTGGTGTCGGAATGGCGTGTGGTGACTATCTATACTTTTTTCGACTTTTTTATTACTTTGTCTTCGAGAAACATTGAAACCCATCATTGTACGGGCCTTTTCTTTTGAACATTTTTTGACCGTCGTTTGCCATTTTTGTTTTACTCCAGGTACTACACTTTCGATTGTACGGAAGTTCCGGTCCTACTTAAATACGCCTGCATACGCCTGTCGTAATAGAAGTACGCCTGCAGTAAAAAAGTGTACGCCTGCCACTATTTGTGACTTATATTTCACCAAGAAATAACTTTAAATAGTAAAACAAACCAGTTTTAACCTAAAAAAGTGTTTTATTTATTTATTAGCCTTTTTCGGCGAACATTTAATGTTAAAAAATGCGTAAATACCACGTATAATACACTGAACAAAATATCAAATAATTTTCACTGATAATTTTATGCAGTCCAACATTTTGACGATTTATTTATTAATTCATTTATTGTATAAAATTAAGTTACTTTTATTAGAATAAAAAAGTTATTAAGTCTTCAACTTACCCCAATGCTAAATCCAAGTTGACTGATTTACATTAATGTGTAAGAAACATAATCCAATCATCAAGTCATATGCTTGATTTTTACTCACCAAAATTAACAATTGTTAAATTACCGCTATTCCAATTAATCCAATTAAAATGAAAGGTTATGATTTGTGTTCACAAGTGAGATTATTTCAACTTCAAAGGAACTTGATTGTAATATACTAGTGCTTTCTTTGTAATTTAACTTATTATAAAATGATTTAAATGTTTGTAATATAATAGTGCGTGCTTTGTAATTTAATTTATTATATGACTGAAATGTTTATAATATAGTATTGCTTGCTTTGTAATTTAATTTATTATGATTGAAATGTTTGTAATGTAATAGTACTTGATTCTTGAATGTTATAAATGACTTGCTAAAACCACTTTGTTTATGATATTTCTTTATATATTTTATTAGTTTGACTCAGTTAAATCTACAATAAAGTTATTCTAACTCTTAATAAAAAAGCAGAACCACGTCCTCACAGTTAGGTATGAAAACATATTCACGGAAACAATCTATTAACTTTTATAACATAATATGGCTGTGAGTTTGTCGTCTTCTACTTTAAGGTCTATCGTATAAATGTTGATTTTTAACCAAACCTATTTTCCTAATAGACCACTCCTGCGAAAGTTATACCCCATGTTGTCAACAATTCACCGTTACAATGAATGGCCCGTTATTCCTCAAAACCTTTATTGAAAACTACAAAAAAAATACATATAATTCATTCTAAAACTATTTTTACATCATAATAAACCATAAACAATTAATATAATGCATAAATATGATGGCAGGCATATACTTTTTACTGCAGGCGTACTTCTATTACAGCAGACGTATGCAGGCGTATTTAAGTACTACCCCGGAAGTTCTACTGGTTACAAATGAAGTATTTTGAAGGGTACCAGAAAAGGTATGTTTTTTGTATTTATTTTTAATTTCTTTTTTTACATATGTAATTATATTCTATGACAAATTGTTTGGACACATGATTGTTTGTTTATCGGGTAATTTTTTTGTACATTTTTCGACAGATGAAAATCTCTGTAAACTTGTGACGTCGATTTTCCAAAGCCCGCGCATAATTTGAATTATTCAAAACATAGTCAGATAGCTGGACAAGTTTTATGCTTTGGTTCAGTAAATTAAGTAAGTAGGATTGTTATTTACAGTCGACATATTTATACATAACGATGAAAACAACATGCTGATGGAAGCAACATGACTTTTGTCATGATGATCTGGCATTTGCGTTCACATGCACGTTACCGGTCACGAACGGACAGCTAATCTGCATAAAACTTTCAATGACCATAGAATAAAATCTATGCATGAAGTGAAAACATACAAAAATCACAGCAAACAAAAAAGGAACAAATACTATAGTGTTACCATGAGCATAAAATCCAAGCATTATTGGCAGAAACATAAATTAAGAACACATACACAGAAACCATGGTATATAAGGAAATAATTAAGGGTATAAATTAAAACACTATTATTTAGCAGCAATATATATAAACAAATAAACATATTATCTTAGTGCGCGATGCTGGGAGTTGTTAGTATAATATACATATTAATTGGGAAATATATATTTTATTTGCCTCCTGTTGGAGAGTAGATAACAGCGTCAAATTATAATACAATACATTCAATTTTATAATATATGCAGAATCAGGCAGAGAGAACAGAAGGTGTTCTCTTATATTAATGTCAGCAATTAACGAACATTTTACATTTTACTTAAAAAAAGTTATTAATATTTATCCAGTTTATTATTATTATTATTATTTGTTATAACCATACTTGCACTGGATTTATTCACACGCCAAGTAATTTTCTACAAGAGTTGTATATGAGATTAACGCAGTTTAGGCTGAAATGTTTCTGGTCTTCTGCATCTAGTGGAAACTTAGTTTCGCATGACAACACACAGCACATAAAGTCGTATTCTGACATGTTTCCCAAAAAGGCACTAAAATCAATCGGATTTAAGTCAATAGTCCTGGACCAAAAGACGTCACGAATGTCATCTGTATAATCGCACGAAAGGACGACATGGAAACACGGATCAGAAAATAGTTTCCCACATCTATCACAAAGATTATGTGAGTGAGTTGTTGCTGTTCGAACAAGACAACAGATCGATATCACATAATGAGCTTGCCTACGAAGACTAGGACTATGTATAGCTATATTCCAGGCTGCGTGTGGTTTACATGAAGGGTGAATTTGTCTAAACAGTGAAAAGTCCGGATCACAGATCATTCGATGATGCCATTCGGCAGACTCTACTTTATGTATAGCAGATTTCACGATATTTTTCCATAGTTTTTTCGTAGGAAATATGCCTTTGTCCGTAAAGTTCGTAATATAGTTGATAAGATTATATTTCGCTGCAATGGTAATGATATCAGGAATAAATCCAATCTCACTAGTTTGACCGGATTTAGATTCTATGAGTCTGCGAAGAAGTATTCGGAATGAAACAGTGGTAACTTGAAGGTTACAGATGCGACCAAAGAACAATAGTTTCTTCTCACTGATAAAGCTCATAATTGGAAACCATCCCAAGAGCGATAAGCACATGTCAGTTCTTGTTAGTTTAGGTAGTCCTTGAATAACCTTACAAATGTAGTGTTGAGCTCTTTCCAGCATCAGGCATTAAGTTGTTGATATTCTACCCCAAAGTTCACAGCCGTATAATGCCTTAGAGAAAACAATCTGTTTTATTATTTTAGCACAGATTAATGGGTTAAGGATCGCAGGATGAACGCCTAGGCGGATTGTTGACATAGTCAATGCTCGTAACGACTGACAAGCTTTTAAAGTTCTGTCCATAGTTTTCAAGGA
Source organism: Limnoperna fortunei (assembly GCA_944474755.1). Classification (NCBI taxonomy): domain Eukaryota; kingdom Metazoa; phylum Mollusca; class Bivalvia; order Mytilida; family Modiolidae; genus Limnoperna; species Limnoperna fortunei. The sequence goes on from OX104125.1 coordinate 3,940,339, forward strand.
TGAATCAAGGTTAATACCTACGTGTCTTGCAGATTGAACAAGGTTAATTTCCGTATCATATAATACGACAGGTGTAATCTTGCGATGTTTTCCAAACTGAAGTAATTTGCTTTTTGAAGGAGAGAATGAAAATCCCCATTCAAAACTATTGGTCTCACAAATTTTAACTAGAGATTGTGTTGATACACATGTTGTAGTGATTAAGGCTATGTCATCAGCCTGAACAGGTGAGCTAGCTTTCACATCGTAGGAACAAGCACCAGCATCTGATTGTTCCAATTCATCAATTAAGTCATTGATGAATATGAGGTATAACTTGGCAGATAATGCGCTCCCTTGGCGTATACCGCGTTTAAGTTCGAACCACTTGGACGTGGAACCGTTTGATAAGACGGCTCCGTGTAAAGCGGAATACATATTGTCAAGAAGTAACCACAATTTTCCACTAACTCCATATTCACTAAGCTTAATTCGAAGACCATTGTGTGAAACTGTGTCAAATGCTTTTGCGCTATCTAGCAAAACAACATATACGGTGCCGTTGCGCTCAACATGGTAGAAAATAACTTCTTGTAGATTAAATGAAGCGTTCAGGCTACACAGTTGTTTTTGATAGGCGACTTGCTGACGGTTTGGAAAGTCATTTCGTATTTCTGACAGTTTTATGTCAATAAGTTTTTCAAACACCTTAGTAACACTTGGGACGAGAGAAATCCCTCTGTACGAGTTTGTATCAGTTTTTGGTTTATTGTCACCTTTGTAGAGTAGAATGATTATACTTTTCCGCCAGTCATTCGGAATGTACGATCTTTTCAAAATAAGGTTAAATAAATGGCATAAATGTTTCAATAGAAGATTGCCACCGTATCGAATGTGCTCATAAGCAATGCCATCATGCCCACATGCTTTATTGCGCATTAAGTTGCTGCAGATTTTACGAACCTCGTCTAATAAGAAAGTTGTTGCGTCTGTGAACGTATCCATTATTGCAGATTCACGTATTCTATCTACTTGTTCGGAGATGATTTTCACACGGTTGTCATCTTTATAAATTGTTGATGAAAATACCTCGCAAAAATGTTCATACCATATTTCGTTGATTTCGGTAGGATCTGAATGTATTTTACCGTTTTTTTTAAGTGACGAGCATACATGAGATTTCCTTTTTCGACCGTTAATTAATGACCATACATGTTTCTGGTCAATGTCAATCTCCGATTCAAGCTTTGTTGAAATAGCGTTCTCAAAATCATCATACGCTTTACGTAGCGACTTTCGAAAGTTGGTTTTTTTACTCTTATAGTTAGTAAACGCATCACAATTGGGCGAGTGACAGTTACAGCTTAGTTTCCAAATAGATCGAGCATTTCGCATTTCATCTCGTAAAACTGTTAATTCATCATTCCAAAACGGTTTACAATGTTTTTTATATTTCACATAAGGTAAGGTTTCTTTTTCGGCTCTTTTGATCGCTAGCACTATCTTATCATAATACCCTTCAATATCGCAAGTTTCAGAACTTAAATTCGGGAATTCGAGAGTCCACGAATCGTTGGACAATGCAAATGCGTAATCATAAACTAGTCTTTTATCTATAGCTCGATCCCAAGCGATTTTTGTAAGCTGGCTTGTGCCTGGTGACTTAATGACAGAGCAACTGACTAGCATTGTACAAATAACAGGGAGATGATCAGAGACACTAAACGCTACGTCATCACATACATATGCATTAGAGATATTGACTAAATTGTCATAGTTGGTAATGATATGGTCAATACCTGTTGCAGGCCCACCTTCGTGGGATTGGAAAGTACATATTGGTCCTTTACACATATGTTCCATATTAATCGACAGTAAATTGTGTTCTTTCAAAAGATTTTGGACTAATATACTCATACGATCAGGAACAAAGTCATAACGGGGACCTTTTATCTTAGTATTAAAGTCGCCCAAGACAAAGATTGTTCCAACATTATTGTAAGTCGAGCAAAGTTCGAAAAGGTTGTCTACCTGCTCCTGATAGAATTGGTACGAGTTACTTACTGCTGGAAGGTACACGGAAAATACAATAATCGGGTTACAACAGGGTAAGTTAATTTCAATTCCAATTATCCTGGAACTGTCACAGTCGATTTCAGTGGCGTACTGTTCTATGTCTTTCGAGACTAAGAGGGCCACTCCAGATCTACATGGTGCACTAGGCTGAAATGATTCGGGATTCCCTTCATCGGTCCCCTTGCTGTATGCCACGAAATTTGTGTCGATAGAGTTCAATGCGTGTAACTGATGAGTTCTCAGCCAGTGTTCAGATAAAGCACATATACTAATATTATGTAAACGTAGCGATTCTGATAGATATGGAATGCTCGAAAAAATCCCTCGACAATTCCAGCACATTATATTTAGTCTTGCATGGTTCATGGTTGGTTTTTAAGTGCATCTACAACACTATGTTCAGCTACAAAATGTTGCCATGGCAACCATTCCTTAACAAAAATACCTGACGGCCAAAACATGGCGTCTTTAATTTTTTCAGCATCATCGTAAAGTACGTTTAGCTGGGCTGATGCAGTCCTTTTGAAACGTTTATCAAAGTACCTGAGGTACGTGACATTTATCCTGCGGTCTTCTAGGAACTTACGAATTGCATGTTCGGTTGAATTACGCTTGTCTATGCCCCCTATATAGAATCTTGCAACACGAGTCTTTCTTTGTATCAGGCCACAGAAATCTCCATTCACGGGATGACAGACTGAACTTGGGCAGTGAACCGTTATCCTGTTATTATTGTCTAAACTATGGTCTACAGACTTCGTAATCTCAGCTGGTTTATTAGGACATTGCCGGTTGCTTTCGTTATTTAAGGAACTCGACACCTGAGCTATAACATTTGTGTTCCGTTCTCTGGTTAACCTGGCCTTGTCAATATTGTCTTGTATAGTGAAGAAGTTTTCATTGGAGATTCTCGAAGTACCATAGCGTAAGTAGTTTGAGCAGTACTTGAATTTTTAATGTTCTTTTCTATAGCGTTTATTTTCTTACGAAGCTCTGTTAATGATGTATTGAACGATGAAGTCGACTTCTCAAAAGACTGAATTGCGGTTGTATTTTCTTTTATCTGAATGTTCAATACATTGACTTTGCTCTTCAAGGAGCAAACACCCAAAGCTTTAGAGTCAGATAAATTAGTAATTCGAACACATTCTGCGTCAAGACAAGATTTTACTTCCTTACAAAGTTTTGTGGTAGCGTCAATATTGGATTCTAATTTGTCTGTCTTGGTCTTATAAGCCAAAACGGCATCTTTAACTGTTTGTGTTTCTGCAGTTGTTGCGGTTATGATATTGTGATCACTTTCTCGATTACATTTTAAAGTGTCTATATTCTGATTCAACTCTAACAAGTTTTTTTCCAAACTAATCTCTTTTTCAGTTAATAATTCGCACTTTGATTTGAAATGGTTCAATTAGTTTTGAAGATTGACCAATCGATCCTGTTGTTTGTGAAGCTTATCATGGCAAGTTTTGTTTTCAGAATCAAGTTTCTGTATTTTTATATTCAACGTGTCTATTGCTTTGTCGTGATTGATTTTCATTTCAACAATATTGCTTTCAATTTTCACAATAATCTCATGCAGATTAATGTACATATTATCTGTTGGAGTTTCAGCAATCGCACTTGTTTCGGACCAAGCAATTTTCTTATTTGTTGCCCTTATGTTAATGCAGTCTTTTAGGTCCTCACAATATTCCCCAGAGCATGCCAAGCGTAAGACGAAACAGTCCCGTGCTAACTTTTGAAGTAGAGTTTCGCCATTCCTAGATTTTGGGTTGATGCGTTTCTTTAGAACGGAAAACTTGTACGGAAAATCGTTATTGTTCTTTGCAAGACTAAAGTAATGTAGGCGTATTTGTTCTAGCAAGTCAGAATTATTAGCGCACATTGTACTGAGTTTGGACACGAATGAATCTCTTGGGAGATTGACACAGTCAGAGTCAATGCGCTTGAGAATGTTCGAAGTCTCGGGCTCGGGCTGGATATCACCATTGTTTAAGAATTCTCTGACTAGAAACGATTCATTGCTTGTTCCAATGTATTCTTGTAAAGTTTGTCCAGAGTTACATGCTATTTGCGCTGCTTGTAGTGAACACGGTAGCAAGTCGGTATAGGTTTTATTTTGAGAATAATTGTTATCCATTATTGACTTAACGGTTTTATTACCATTGAATAGTGTGTTTAATGCCTCTAGGCTTAGAGTGTCCAAAGTCCAACTTGGATATACCAGTTATATCCTACGGTAAAATGTACAGTTTATATTATCTGAGTGAATAGTGCTCTAATCTAAGTGTGTTTTGTTGTGTATATTTTTTATGTGGATTTTGAAAAGTTAAAAAAACTCACTTTTATGTTGTTGTACTATTTCTATAAACAAATCCAACATATGTAAACCTAATAATCTACGGAAAAGTCACAAATATCACTTTTAAAGCACAATACAATCATAATTTTGTTGAGAACTCACAACAGACGTCCATTAGCATAATTTGAATTATTCAAAACATAGTCAGATAGCTGGACAAGTTTTATACTTTGGTTCAGTAAATTAAGTAAGTAGGATTGTTATTTACAGTCGACATATTTATACATAACGATGAAAACAACATGCTGATGGAAGCAACATGACTTTTGTCATGATGATCTGGCATTTGCGTTCACATGCACGTTACCGGTCACGAACGGACAGCTAATCTGCATAAAACTTTCAATGACCATAGAATAAAATCTATGCATGAAGTGAAAACATACAAAAATCACAGCAAACAAAAAAGGAACAAATATTATAGTGTTACCATGAGCATAAAATCCAAGCATTATAGGCAGAAACATAAATTAAGAACACATACACAGAAACCATGGTATATAAGGAAATAATTAAGGGTATAAATTAAAACACTATTATTTAGCAGCAATATATATAAACAAATAAACATATTATCTTAGTGCGCGATGCTGGGAGTTGTTAGTATAATATACATATTAATTGGGAAATATATATTTTATTTGCCTCCTGTTGGCGAGACATAAGTTATCAGATAACATGCATCGAAAGATGTTCTATATGAAGGGATCGTTTAGACAAGTTTGAGGGTATAGTTGTAAGTACATGCATTAATTGTGACATTCCTACATATTCAAAATCTCATTATTAGATTTTGAATATTTTGGAATTTAACTGAGAAATCTAAACTACACTATATTCAATTTGTATTGTGCTTAGAATTGTGTATGTGATTTAAAAATGGTCATATTGCATATGTGTCTTCATTTATTTTGTAGACTAAGAATTCCAAAGGCCACCCTAACAATTGCTGTGAAACAACCAATACAAGGAACAGCTACCAAACCTGCTCACCCATTCAGTCAAAACAACATAACCAGGGTAACAGCAACTCTTCTTGTATATCCATGTGCAATAATGTTAATAAAAGAATACCTATAGTCCATTCATGTTTTACAACCTTTAAATGACTGGTGTTATTTGATAAAATATCGTAAATTTTCTAGAAATATTTAAATACAAAGATTACTTTGTCAACACTGAGGTTGCCAGTTCAAGTCTCACTGCGCCAGGGTGTGGTCGACTCCAATTTCAATTGACAAGGATTGCCAGTTTTCCTACCGAAAGTCTGGTTTTATCCTGCTTCCTCCCCAATATTTACAACATAAATGTGTATAAGTTTTAATTGACATTGACTGTTTTAGTTTTATTTTTATTTTGCAAATGTAGGTTTATGTTCAGCGTTTGCTTGTGAAATGAAACATTTTAGATACATTTGTATTTGTAGTTTGTAAGCTGTTTAGATCTGGAAGCAATAATAAAGTTTTTATAGAGCAAGCTTAAAGAAAGCACTTGGATCACTGATAAGTTCATGAAGTAATTATATTATAGAACATCATTTTCATTGAACTGTATTTTCATTAAATGTAACTAATACTGAAGTCAGGAGAAATTTTTTACTTTTATTCTTAAAGGAGCACACAAAATATCAAATAAAAGTTGTTAACACAAATAACATACTCATTTATTAGGTTTTAAACTTTAATGCTTCTAAGAAGGGGAAGCAACTCATATAAGGAGAAGATAACTCAATTAGTTTTGATTGGACAAAACTCTATCAAACAAGTTTACATCTGCATACTCATTGTGTTACAAATGTGTAAATTATATATATGACATAATATGTCTCTTTTATTATATTTGTATAAATATCTTTAAAAATTTAATGCATGATTGTTTATTTTAGTATCAAGAGCAAAAATGTTTAGCTATCTTTGGAAATACTACATAATTCTTGGAAATATTTGTACATTAAATGAAAATCATTATGATTTCAGAGTTCTAGCTGTGCTACATATGATAGTTCATCAAACGAGAAATTAGGGAAGCGATGAGAGCTGAAAAGATGAGAAAAACTAAAACAGAAAGTCAATTAAAACTTGTATTTATGCTGTAAATATTTTGTAAATAGTTATTTTCATAATTGTATTATGTTATGTTTTAAAGGTTACATTATGCACCCATAAATATGGATGCTCAAATAAACTTATATGATTGTATTTTTTTTTATAATTTCTTAATCTTTTTAAACAGAATGAAGCAAGAGCTACACAACAACAAGTACAAAAAAGACAGGTTTAGAAAATGGTCAAATTTTAGATTTAACTCGAGGAGCACAGTAATGCTGCTTTTAGCTCTAAAACAGTTTGACCTACACCAAATTTGCAATTTTTAATATCACGTATGCTTCAACTCCACATAGACAAATACAACTTATTTCCACATGACAGGCTAACACTTAACCCTTTTTTTAATTTTCGGCTTAAAACAGGCTGACATCTTCAACTTAAAGTACGCTGAGATCATACACTTAAAACACGCTGGTATAACCACCTAAAACCCGCTTTTGTACATTGTCTATATTCCGCTTATTTACCGCTGACAACTAATTTGCATATTCCACTTCAAATCTGCTGATTTGTACCGTTTAATCCCAACTTCACCTAATTCGCATAATTCAGACGCTTCAGCCCTACTTATTTTACACTTCTTTACCGCTTATTGTCCTAATCACTGAACCAAATATGCAAATTAGTTTTAGAAAGCGGTATTTCAGCAGTTCATTAGGTAAATATAAGTTGATTAAAAGTAACGCTGATATACTGCTTTTAGTCAACTTTAAATCAGCTATTATCAAGCTTTTTGATTAAAATTAATACCGCTGCAATCATACTAAAAGATAGCTTTTTCTCAACTTAAAATGTCCTGGAACTGAACAGAGTTCCTCGTATTTGTTTATTGATTTTACAATCCAGAAGGAAATGTTCTTCTAGAGATATTATGATTTATAATTAAACATTAAATTAATTAAGCTGTAAAAATATTCAACATAACACCGTCTTAAAACCAATTTTGTTTGAATCCAAGTTCACAATGATTGAAAAAGGGTGTGTCACTCCCAGTACTTTGATGTCTAAAAGAAGATGCACATACAATCAGCCGTGGTCAAAAGTGATATCTTTCGACAGTGCCACCGTTTTTTATCGGTTTCGTATTTAAGATCGATAATACGTTGTGTATTAATTGACATTCGTGTATCTGTTTAATTACGTTTACTACATGAAAAACATTGAGACACACAGAACTGAATGGTGTGTTGCATCTATGTAAATTACTGGATTCTAACTACGAAATGGTTGTAACGGTATGAATTAGAACGATTATACTAACATTAGGTCACATTATCCATATACATAAAATAATCAACTTAGCATTTTCCAGTGAATGTTAAAAGACGAAAAATCAATTCTTACAAAAATCGTTTCCCGTTAGTTTCGCACTTGTCTAAAGCTTTGATAACGTTAAGAAGATAAATATTATGTTTGAATTTTGTATAAATAGCCCGAAGTTATAAATTTTTATTTGCTACATTACGAGCAATAGGACTGAATTATGCCGTTAATTCGACAAATCACAAAACTAACTTATAACGGCAGTAAAATTCGGCCTAACATAGAGAGTGAAAATACATGTATCATGACATTTATTCTAAATTTCTAGTGATACGTCGTGGCCAGGACTGGTCGATCAGCTGAAATACAAATTAAATTTCACATGGACCTCGTGGCCGAGTAGTTTAGGTAGTTGGTCTACTATTGATCAGGTGCATGTTAACACTGAGATTGCGGGTTGTCTTCATTCTTAAATTGACAGGGATTGCCAGTTATCCTACAAATAAAATGCAAATGGGTACATGTTCTTTATGATACCTCCCTCCAACAATAATTTATTTGTGCAATATTGATTAACATTAACAAAATAAACCGATAATAATTTCATTTTGTTAATTGAATAAAATTCATGATAATTCATGATAAAAGAAACATACACTTAATTCTTAAATGATTTGCATATTTAGAAAAACGTTTATTTGGTTGGTCGAGATAACGTCCGGTAGAGATTTTCAACGGATTTGGATAAATGACGTTGACCGACTTTTAACGTACCCAGTGTACACAAAGATGGCGGCATTCAAATATCTCCGGTCATCAAATTAACGATTTGTTACTTTTCTTGCGGTCGTTAAAGTTATATGTAAAAAAAAGCCATGTGTGTGTCTATTTTTATTAAAATCAAAAGATGTTTTATGGAATTACATTTGGTACAAAAATCAACAAAATATTCATAAGTTAGATCAATCCCACTACTAAAATACACAAGAAGTATAGATTTCGGTATATTAACAACACCAACTTTCCCACAAACATACTATAAGTCTTTCGGACCGATAATTCCTAGAAAACGGTGTTCAATCCTATACATGTATTAGATTCAAACTTGTACTTTTTGTAGTGGGGAGAAAAAAAGAACTCTTTGCAGCAAATGTAATGCATTTCAAATGGACAGACCAATATCTTAATTACATCTCCCAAATGGCCTGCACCCCAGCGTCCTAGTCAATAAAAATTGAGGCCATGATATAGCAAAAAAATTGCGCTAAGTATCATCAAATACCAATTAAAAAACAAAGTGTCTTATGAGATATTCGAATCTTTTTAGATAATACAATAAAACATATTATCAACAGTTACAATATCATCAGTAGTAGCTAAAAAGTGTTAAAAGTTCTACATTTACATAATCAGGATAAATAAATATAAGTTTACAAAGGATTTGTTTATAAATTCTAGTTAGCGTTAAAAGTCATTCTGAACACATCTCCCGTATACCCTCCTACACTATACTCGCCAGTCATTGTATACCCGTCAGGTGTCACGTGACCTTTATATTCTACTGTATGTTGTCCATGGTAGTATTTAGTAAAAGAAATTTCTCCCGTTAAAGGGTCAAAAGGTCCATTGATGGAGAACAAGCCTATTTCATCATCACCGTCGCCTGACACACTGTCTGCCTCAAAACAGAGGTTTATCGAAAACCAATGTCGTTCGGAATATTGCTCGTAGTATCCAATCCAGTGACCGGACTTTGCTTCAATGTATAACTACAATAAAAAAATAGATGTACATGGCTTATACGCATTATTTTGTTAGTAAAGCATGTTTATCATGGTTTCCAACTTTCATCTGATATATTTTGGTTAACATAATGCTATGGTGCTGTAAAGGTAATCAATAGTCTGGACATTCGAATTAGTACTGAAGTCTACTATAAACATGGCTACGAAAGTTTGCAGCAAGTATACTATTACGATAGGGAAAATTTACAACACTAGTTCCCAAGAATCATTGTTGTAAATAAAATATTTAGCTGACCGTAAAACATTTAGTTTAACATTTGTAGACAATGTCAGGGGTTTGTATGTGATATCATGGTCCACGCGGAACAACTTTCAACATTTGAAAACGAGAGCTTAATGCAAAACAGATTTGTATGTGAAAACGTCTGGTTCATTCTAAAAGACGGGTCAATATGTGACACGCCCAAAGGCGGTCTGTTTGTGGCAACGTCCAATATATAGAATACAATTTGTTTCCGTTTTCGTGTTTGTTCTTGCATTAAAGTGTCTACAATAATATCATGGAAACAGTATAACCTTACAATGTTTAAAATGAAGGTTGAAACATTCATCGTTTTGGTTGTTTGTTTCTTTGAATAGGAGTTTTCTGCTATATCGACGCGTCCGGTTTTTTTTTTGAAGACCTGGCGTAGAAAAATTTTAATTACGATTGGAGTCGAGCACACCCTGACTGCATTGAGACTGGAAACCTCAACTTCAGTGCTGACAGGTACCTAATGAATAGTAGATGACTACTACATTAACCACGTGGCTACCGATGAACCTGAATTCATCCGTTACTAATGTATATAAAATAAATAATTGATATATTTTTCTATATTATACTGGTCAAATACTACTTAATGTAAGTTGCCTCATAACTTCTACAGCTGGATTAAGGACGAACTTCCGTCAAAAGCAAGAAAATTTAGGACAGCACTTAAAAACTTTTCCTATGACCAAAGCACTAGCACTATGTTATACATATTTTAAAGTTTCTTTATCAAGCATTCTGATACTTAATAATTATTCTTCAAAAATTTATGAATGAAGTTACTTACATTTGGCTTACCACCTTCTGAATTGTCATCCTCTTTAATCACAGCATTATGTCTTTCGTCTACTGTTTCTTCGTCAAAATCTGTTCCCTCCTTCCAGTCACTAGCTTCATATTCGTCGTTGTCTTGTACGTTGTCAGCCATAAATTTACAACTTGCGAAATCTTTATGAACTGCAAACTAAATATTACATGTGCAGTACATAACCAGTGCCTGTCATTCTTTATAAGCATAACTTTGTCCCCTTTATTTTATCATATCATCACGAAATCTGAAATTAAATAAAAACAAAGAATAGCATTTTAGTATCAAATGTACATTTAACTGCATGTGTACATTTTTAGTAATTCCGCTTGCAATCTGATTAAAACAGGTGTGAACTGTGACCACCCATGCTTTCAAAAAATGTTTGCATGTATGTCAACTATGTGCAAAAATCTACAGGAAGTAGATGAACAAGGAGCATAAAATCGCTTTACACCATATGGTACTATAGGATAAAGCAATATGCACAATATCAGGCTTCAGCATCCTATAGTTGCTTAAAAAACTGCAACATAAATTTGATTTACGGACGGACGAAGGAACAGACAAAAAGATGAACAAACGAGGGTAAAACAGTATAAACCTCTTCTTCGGAGCAGTGATATAATTAAATCTTTCACTTGCTCCCCCTGTTTCTTCTTCTTGTTGTGAACAACAAAAAAGTTGGAGAAGTGAAAGATATTGTTCGGCTTGAAATATTTTGTAAATTGTACAATAAACATCAATATCATAGCGAAACTGACCGACAGATTCATAAGCAGGAATGATCGGGAAGTGAGCGCATGTATGCTGTTTTTTTATAAAAAAAAATCAGTAGTGCAGCGATTAAAACATTTCTCGGTATTGTATGTGTCACAGGGATAACAACAAGCAATTAAAAAAGTCCGCATTTAGAAATGTCGCGACCCTAGAACACACCATTTCGACTAATTACAGCTATGTTTCCATGCCGAGAAATAACCACAATACAGTTTTTTTATTCAAAGCTATCCCGCTGTGGTATTTATTTACATCCACAACGCCTATCTGTAGCAAGACTACAAGTGTTCGTTTCGCCACGATGGCAATAAATTTCCCTTCATTCTTTTCCCTCCGATGTAATTGTTTTATGAAAAAATTTAAGTTAAAGAACACATTTAACATAGGTCAGCGTGACTTAAACGGTAATGACTTACATAATACACAGGAATTTGACCCCATATCATTTGGGGCGAAATATGGCCAGAAAACGAAAAAAGAGTATTATCGCGAACGAAGTGAGCGAAGGAGTCTAACGCAAAAGTAAACAATTCCTACCCCCCTACCTTTGTTGTTGAGTTTGCTTTGAGAATTTGCACTGACAACATGATTGTAGGTGTTATACTTACTCATGGACATTTATTCTTTAAGATTATGACATCGATTTCTTTAATAGATCCATATTTTTGCAAGCGAAACTTTTTCTTGGACTGAAACACTTTCTTTACTTCAGGGATTCGGCCATTAACGACTGTGGCGCAGTAAATGACCAAAATTAAAACGCGAAATCGGAACCAGAGAAAAATTATTCGGAAATTGCAAGAAGGAAGAGCACATGGCTTATGTCATTGGGTTACGTCCCTTTATCAACAAATGTGCTAGAAATGTAAACAATTTGATTAAAACTCAATTTTACAAAATTATAATTAAAATTAGGGTTTAAATATTATTTCATTTACATACATAGCAAAGATTTAATTTTTACCGTTTTAACCCATTACTTAAAGAAAATTTACTACCTGAACTTGGTTTTCGAACTGTTATTTCCATGCTGTTACTTTACTTACAGGTAGGAATTACCAATACAAAGCCTTCAGGGCCATATTTATTAAATGTCTGGTAATAATAATTTCTGTGTTTGTTTATTTGATACATGTTTTGCCCAACTTTCAGCGATATTTAATCTACATTAAAGCATCCATTTTTTAATAACCATTTATACAATCCATAATCTTGCTGGTAAACCTGGCAAGCCTGGTCAATTTATTTTTTTTAAAGTTAATGTTGAGTTTTCCTAGTTATAGGTCTATTTAGCAGTAAGGTCTTTTTGTATACAGTAATAATCATATATGACATGGAAATTAATTTAGGTAATTAACATCATATAATTAAAGAAAGACACCATATATATTTATAAAAACAATATTTACCAAATAATAAGCTTGTAACACATAAGATACTTTTTAACATCAAATGTGTTTTAAATATATTTTCTTAATAACCAATATCGGAAAGGTATCGCTTTTGTAGTGAGCACACTTACCTTTTTCAGTACCACATGTGCGTGTCCATGAATGGGCTGTATTGTTAGAGAGTGTTTAAAGTCATTTGTAGTTTAACACATATATTTTGTTGTGGTGGAACTAAAATGTTGTAATAAGTTTTGGGTTACACCGATGAGGAAAACAACTGCCACGATTGTATGTGAACAAAATTTTCAAAATTAAAATATGCAAGTGTCAGATTATAACGACATATTAATTCAAAATAAGGTTTAAGAGATATACAATATATACAGTACTTACATTTCGATCTCATCTCTTTTAGTTATTATGTATTTCAAACACCGTCAGTGATAGTTAAAATAGCAACACAAGATGTGTATACGGTGTTTGGTAAAATAATTCTTATGGGAAAAATTCCGATTGCATGCACCAATGGATACATGCTTTGTGGCTTGACTTTGTTCTCTACAATTTAAAGAAATTAAAAAAAAATTCTGATTTTCACAGTTTAACTTTGTGAATTATAAAGTAAAAAAGGAGATTCATTAGTTGAATCTGTTTCTTGGTAAAACGCTACCAAAGGGAGCAAATACCATCTACCATGTTTTATTTTCTTCACAGAAAATTATAGATCCTAGCAGGAAGAAGACATCTGTTGACATCTTAATAAATTTCACACTAATAATTTCCATTGTATAAACCCATGCGCGTCTTAAGTTTAATTCTCACATTATTACATCACGCGATGCAAATTCAAATAAAGTGGCCTCATGAGACAGTTTGTCTTTTAAAGATGTATACTTAATATGAAATACACCACAGAGGCAGAGGCGTTGCTAGGTTTGGTATCACATAGTGCAGTTAAACTTATGGTGTCAACCCTCCAGATTTCTACAATAAATCTTAAAATAAATCAACAGTATAGAAATGCAACTTAACATTTTGGTGTCACCCTCTTAAGATGATGGGGACCTCGTTGGCCGAGTGGTTAAGGTAGTTCGTCTACTATTGATCACGTGGTCTGTCAACATTGAGATTGTGGGTCTTCGATTCTCTCTGCAGGCAGGGTGTACTTGACTCCAATCTTAATTGACAAGGATTGCCAGTTTCCCTACCGCAGGTCGGGGGTTCTCTCCGGGTACTCTGGCTCCCTCCCCAATAAAAACTGGGCGCCACGATATAGCTGAAAAATTGCTGAAAGTGGCGTTAAAACACCATTCAAACAAACAAACAAACTTTAAGATGATGTCAACCTATGTGGTCCTCACCAGCCTTGCTACGCTACTGTAGAGAGGGATCTAACAACAATTGGCTTTTAAGATGTTTTTGCTTAATACAGGACTACTGTTTTTTTTTTAACAAACAACTCTTAATTTCACAATATTTATTAAACATCAATAATATCCTTCGTATTGGTATTACATTAGGTTGTAAGATGTCTGTTTGCATCAAAGGAAGCAGTGTTAGTGGCTCATTTATATTCATTGTTAGGCATTTACTGCTGAGATAAAATATCCCACACTGGCATATAATAACCTCTGACACACTTTTGATAGAGTTTTACATAAAACGGATTGCGCTTTTAGGTGAGGCCTATCCACCATGAGAGATCTTAAGTGAACCAATGCTATGGCAGAGGTGATTGTGGTTGTTGTAAGATACCCAGAATCATTTGCGTGGAGATTGAGTACGTAAACTACATCTCAATTATTATAATTAATAATTCTCTTCCGTAATGCCTTTTAAGACTGCTACAGAGTGTGGGGTGAGACACTAGACAACCGAACTTGAGCGTTAAACGACGTGGATTTCTTTTCTTTTCAATATGACCGACTTTTTACAGTTGGTACTGTCATAGGACTGTTTTACTAATATATGAAATATGTACTTCTTGTCATGGTTAAATGACCTGAATGAATTGAATATCGAACATAGAAATAAATCAGAACGAAACATCGAATCAACTACGACGGTAAATCTGGACCCTGTTGCATTGCTGACTGAGCTTTACAATTTGCCAGCGACCATCCTGTCGTTAGCTTTGATTGACTACCCAAAAGCTTTAATTATTAGCCAATTTTCGATAGACCGTTTACACGCTATAGTTCGATTGTGGAATTCTGAATTATTTTCGGATGCCACGGAGAAAGTATGGAGTATTAAATAGGTACCAGAATTAAGCTTTATGCCGAGGCTACAATACACCTACTCTACAAAAAGTGGGACTTTCCAAACACGTGACAGGCTTTCCGTATTTGAACTTAACAATCTACCAATGATATTTTTAATTATTAAATCGACATTTCCATGCTAGTAAATGTAAAAGTACATGCAATTGAACTATGAATTGATCTTAAATAACAATTGTTTACTTTAGTTGTTCAACAATGTTTAATCACAGAGTTACCTAAAATGTCGGGGCCTCTAGGGCGAGTGGTTGACGTAGTTAATTTATAACTTGCCTGACAACACTGATGATGTAGCTTCGAGTCTCATTGCTGATAGTGTGTCTTCGACTCCAAACTTATTGGGCAAGGATTGCTGGTTTTCCTGCCAAAGGTAAGTGTTATTTTCGGGTATTCCGGTTCCCCCTCAAAAATAAAACTGGATACCACAATAGCTTAAAAATTGCTGAAATCGCGTTAAAAACCATTAAAACAAAAAACACTAACGGATGGTTAAATATTTAACCAACGCTTAAAGTTTGACTGGGGACTTCTCGTACCCTATAAGTCCCAGAAAGAGATTAAAAACAAGACTTCGACATCGGTCATAATTTATCGTCCTGTTTTACTGCCTTTGGCCACTGGTAAAATTATTTTTTAGTTGCAATACAACATCAGTAACGTCGGCAACAACTCTAGAAACTGTTTCTTTATCGGAACCGGGTGTGCCTATAATACGTTGTAGGAATACACGATTCCGAAAGTTCTATCATTACCAGTCGTTCCACGGCCAGGTATGTTTTTCTAAGGCTTCTTGTTGTAAATTGACATGTCTGTTTGTCCACCTTGGGTTATGGTCTATTAGTGTCGCCCTGAGTTTATTGAAAATTTCAGTTATTGCAGTGCCGTGCGTACGTAGATGCCTATTAATGGGTAAGTTTGGTTTGCATCTTGTGCCCATGTGCCTTCACAGACGTCTGAGTATTGTGACAACCATATAATATATCTATCCAGCGGATTTCTGAAACATCAGAAATACAGGGTCATTATCAAATATTATATATACATCTTCAAATTAAGACGAACATTGTTAGAATTAGAGTTTAATACTGACAAATTTTGTGCTTACCCTCAGCGGGATTCGAACTCACACCGTTGTGACACTGTGGCACCCATTCGCCTTCATTATGACCATAAAAAATAAAGCTATATTAACCGAACGAAACGTAAAAATAGATATAGTACATGTGTACTAGCGTTTGACGATGGAATTTTCATAACCAATACGTTTTAATCTGACAATAATATACACACATGCACTATGTCTATGGGTACGACGGACACAAACACCCACTGAAAACCGAATACCCCCTATATGGGTTAACGAGAGCTACATAAAAATGTGTAGCCTGCAGAACTTATGGTTCATTATGAAGATCACAGTACAAAAATGATGGGCCACAACGCATTTGGGTTATATGAATGTTCTAGTACCAAAGCTACAGATTGGCGATACTATAATTTTATCTTTTTGTTTCAGATAATTTTGAATTTTGAGACGGTCTCTTTTTGTTTCCTGGCTAGTTTTTTTTCCATAGATTACCAAAAATGGCACAAATCAACTAACGAAAGTCTACAAAATGGTAAAATTATGTCATTTCTATTTCGTAGGGGATAAATGGTAGTGCTCTGAACTGTAGTTGGAACTTGTGTAGAAATGGCGGTGCTTTTTCATGAACCATCGAATACAACATTGACAATAATAGACTAGTAACACGTCGGATTATTTCAGACTAAATGAAAAATCTTCAGGCTAATTCAGAATTTTTAGTTTAAGTCGAGACTTAGATCAAATAGTTAAGTAAAATTGTGGCAGAATCATTACAGTAATGTTTAATTAAGCACAACTTAGTACAAAAACTAACCTTTCCGGTTTTGTTATGAAAGTTAGAAATTCCTTTTACAGTCTAATTGTTCGTTGTACACAAAGGAATCGATCAATTAACTAGATTATAACCCGTCATGTGAATGGACAATGAATTGGCTTATATTTCTTTTCATAAACCATCTGTGTAATTCACGTATGATAATTTACATTGTATAAATGTGAAAATATACGGCTCATGTTCGGCTCTACACATTAACAAAATTTAAGTGAGACCATATATTTATCATAATAGAAGTGTTACTGATTCGATAATTTAAAAAAACACTGCAGGTGGATTTTAAGGTAAGTGTTTGGGAAACTTTATTCGCAATCTCGAAAAAATAGTTGGGTGTTATGTAATGCATCAAAAATTTATATAATTTGTATAATAGTTTATTAATGACAAGAGTGATAGTAACATGTTTGTATCATTTTGAAAAAGAATGACATATGTCCACGACAGGTATTAATCGAGTTAATTAAGTCCACAATTTGCCCAGGATATAAGTTTTAATGTGGTACTGCATATTTTGGCTTTGTCTATATAGATGTGACCATGCTTGAAATGGGTCTTTGACTATTTACTTAGTAAGTATGTCTCCTTATGAAGTTTTTGAATATGTATTGTTTTGCATAGTTCCTATTTTTCTTTCGTTCTTTCTTTCTTATTAAAGAGTTTGTGTAAAAAAGGGAGAGGAATCCTCAGCAAACTGAACAAACCTGGAATATCAAGTCTCGTTGCGCACATCGGTTCTAAATTTTTCACAATGACCGACTTTGAAAAAGGGCAGTTCTCCGATCTCAGGGATGGCTTGAGCAATTTCAATACAAATGGGTACACTGATACAATGACTATAGCATTTTGCAAATGTGATACAAACGCTGTCATTTGATAATGGCGCCCATTTGACCACAGTCCCTCAAACGTCAGCTTTTTCCGCTTTCAACAAAATTTATTATGCAGGTAGATTTCAATGGACAAACTAAGAATGTCACTATGTTTGTAGATGGGAGGGGTCGTTTTGTATCTTGTTTGCAATCACAATCAGCTCAAGTTATTATTTTGTCTTCTTTCTTAGCAGAGAATTTGTCAGGCATTTTTTGTAGAACGCGTCAAGGGATCATCATGAAACTTTGCACAAACATATAATGCCATGTCTAGTTGTGCACGTCGGTTCAAAATGGTCGCCGTTGAAAATAAAACCACGATGTTCAGAACTCTAGATCGATTTCAATGATAATTGGTACACTGATATATAAAGAAAGAAGAAAATTGACACGAAAGCCAATATTTTGTAGAGGCAGCAATTTTTCCAAACTCCTCGTTTAAAATGAGTGATTTGATTAATACATGCTTTAAAAAATTCGGAGACCATGTTGATAGTGATTGCACCTATCCCATTGAGCTTGATATTTAGGACACCACAGAAATAGATAGGTCCGGCTCATACCTTGACCTACATCCAGAAATTGACAAAGAAGGTCGCTTGAGAACCAAAATTTACAACAAAGGGATTATATTAAATTTCCTATTGTGAAATTTTTTGTGTTGCAACATTCCAACAGCAGCTGCATATAGTAGAAAGGCTACATACCCATGGTTACACGGAGGCAAGATTAAAATCATAACTTCAAAATTGTTACGATCGTCATCATGACTAGGTTGACCGTCACGGATCATCTGTATTACAAATGACCGTTTGTTGTCACCATTTTTTCCTCCGTTGTACTGGATTAGGACTACCCCAGGATATGACTATTTACCAGATTTTTATCTGACTGACACGTCGGGTGCCACGCGTGAAACAGAAGTTGCTTACTCTTCCGGAGCAACTGAACTGACCCACGGTTTTTAGTTGCGTTTGTGTCCCTTAGTTTTTGGTTTTTGTTTTGTGTCACCTCTTGTGTTGTTGTTGTTGTCTCCTTTTTAACTACAGTTTTATCTGTCCTTGAATTATGCTCTTTTGAATACTCCTCGCTATCATCGATTCTTTATTTTCTAGAGAATTTATTTGTAGAAATCAGAGCAATAGAATCATTAAGTCGGTTGTCATAGAAAACGATATATCTAAAGGATAAGAATTTACTGCGAATGCATCACAATAAATTATACAAAAACGATTAAAGAAAACGAGCTATAATGTCAATTAAAAGTAGTTACAATAACGGAAAAATGTAATTTTTGACATCTATGGAAAAAACGTGATGACTTCAACTTTCCAATTGTCAATTTCCCGTTCATCGACAGCAACATTCCAGCAGCTCCAGCGTATGGTGTGAAATTTCGCAACTTATATGTTATTCTAGATCCTGCGATCGGTATTTACTAGACCGATCAGTGATGTTGACTGCTAAACTACTCAAACAAGGGTTTGTTGTACCTAGGTTGATGTTATCTCTCCAGACGTTCTATGATCGTCACCATGACTTAATTGATCGTTATGGGAAATCAGTGTCTCAAATACGATCTGAGATTTTCGCTCAGTCATAGGTAGTGTTTCTATTACTGGATTTGACTCTTCCCTGGACATGACAGTGAGTAACTCGACGGGTGTCTAATTAGAGGCAGGCACTGCTTACTCGTTCGGAGCACATAAGTGCACCCATGATTTTTATTGGGTTCGGGTTACTCTCTTTCTGTGCTTAATGTTTTTGGTCTTTGTGCTGTATGTCTATATTTTGTAAATGTCTCTTGGCTTTTGCCTAATGTTGTTCGGTCGAATTTCTTCGCTATTTTCTTACAAACATTTTTTGAGGATTGAGACAACCGAATACGTCATATATCAGATAGGATGTATTGCAAAATATTTGATTTGTTTTTTATTTAGCATTTCAAATTAAATCTTACAGGACCATCATGCACAGTGTGTCATAGAACCACTCTTCTCGGTAGAGTTGTCATGATTTTGGTACGATATCTACACATTTAATCAGATGTACAGTTGTGAAACCCGGTAGTTGGAAGATTTCAACTTCCTAACAACAGAGCCTGTATGGCCTTTTAGTATTCAGCATTTTAAAGTCCTGATATGTCCATTGTTTGTGCTTAATATATAAATACTATTTACAAAAATTCATTACCAACATATATATTTACCGTCCAAATTTTGTAAACATTGTATTGGTACATTTACCGGTAAGAGGAACTAAATTTTAATTTGTCTTTGTGAAAACGAGGATAGGAATATGAGGGATTTAGTTGGAGTACACATGACAAGAGGAAGAGTGTTACTTAAATGTGGATATATAACCTTCTTCTCGGCTATAAAAATTTGATAGCGTATTATTTTTTTCATCTGTCCAAACTTATTTAACGATTTTTGTAATGATAGTTTCTTTTGCTTTTCATTCGCTATGCATTAATTTTTGAATAACATGTAAAAATCTAAATGTTACTGTATCTGTGCAACGGTTTTTCGCCCGACAAAAAAAACCGCTTACCGCGTTTGGTCGAGTTTATGTTGTTTTTGTAGATCCCAAACATCATTTTTTTAAATCAACATTTTTTTTCCACAGTTAATCGGCGTTTTCAAATGCGGCGGAATTTTCATTTTGATAGATCGATTTTCCATAGGAAGTCATTTTTGTTTCTAAAGGGGACTAATGTTGTATACAAACGTTCGTCTGCTTTCGTGACGTACAATGATATTCGCACAAACCGCGATTCTTATCCCGTCTGAACTGCAAACAACATTACACGAAGGATTTTAATGACAACAATGAAATATTTCTAACGTTCGAAACAAGGTCAAAAAGGAGTAGGTGCGGTAAATGCCGATTTTGGCCACTAATTTTCCCTTAAATTAAACTGTTACCTTTGACATGTATGTTCCCGTATATTGAACCCGACATATACATCTTTTATAAATAAAATTAATATACCTTCGGTATGGAAGTTTTGCAAACCTTTTTAAACTGCAATGTGACCCTATTTCGGCATATTTACATATCTTGTTGAAAATAGTGGTAAACATAAAATTAAAATACGAGCGCAATCTTGTACCAACACAGTTTTTTACGTGTATACTGCTATATATCGGAGTAATTTATTTGCCAAGTATAAAGTTGGTACATCCTTGCGCTCTAGTTTAATTTTGTTTTTAAACTTTGTAATTTTCAGTCGAATTTTGTGAACAATTAAAGAAAATAGAAAATCAGAACAGTGACGGCACGGAAACGGTTTATTTTCGTGGCTCAGAATTAGCAGACGACATGAAAAAGTGTGTCGTATTGATATATATATATGAACACAGTTCACAGAAGATGCTTTTTGTTATAATGAGGTAAGAAATTAAATGTTACAGTTTTTATTGCAGGAGTTAAAGGCGCATTTCAAATTAAGTGAATATTAAAGGTGACCATAGGTGTAAGTTATATAAATAAAGAACAAAGTAAACCAGTAAGCCGCCCGTCACAAATATAGGACGATAAGAGATTATATTGCAAATATGAGGTACTCCATCAGTTTGAAGAAAAAAAACATTTTTGTCCTATTTTCTAATCAGAAAAGGCGAATGTTTCAAATATAATTTTTTTTTGTTTATTTTGTTGCCAAATATGGTCTGTTCGGACGTCTTATGTAGAGTGATATACCAATTATTAACAAAGTTGGTTACGCAGCTGACGTGGCGCAGTGGTTACGTCGTTGGATTGATGTGCAAACATACCCGAGTTCGAATCTTATGTTTTATTATTATTTTTCGGTTTTTTAAATATATAAATATTCCTAAGTTAATTGGCATCAATATTAAATGTACAGTTACGTATATATTTAATGTTAACATTTAAAGTTGTATTTAGTATTGAAGCGACTCGTGTCATATTCATATATTGCCCGTTAACATCGCCGATGGAAACAGTTTTCGAGACATTTTTTTTTTAAATGTTTATTCAGTTTGGTTCTCATTTTGAAATTTTACAGTTCTAATTCTAGCCCTTTTTAAGGTAAATACACTAATTTTTGTGAAAGAATTTGTCATGTATGTTGCATTAACGAGATAGGTCTTTTATTTCAGTGGATTTAACTACAAGAAAGAAAAAGACAAACTAAATCAAAATTAAAGACAAAAAAGGTACTTGTAGGAATAATATGACACGTATATACGTAGTGATTTTACATTACTCTTAATTATATATTTAGCCTTTAACATAGAATAAGAATATTACCTATCCGCGCCGGACATGCCTGAGATAAATAAGAAATAAGCACAAACAATTCACGTCAATACGAAAATGCACATAACAAAAAGAAGCAAAATAAATTAAAGAAAATAAAAAACAGAAATAGAAACTAAAAATATGATTGGATTTAAGATATTTTTACATTGTTTATTGTTTTCAAAGATGGGCCTTTGGTGTATGTCATTCTTCTCGCTCGTTTTGTACAAACATATATCATTTCAACGTTGATATTTGAGACATGAAAAAATTGAGGACGCTTATTTTTGACTTGCAAACAAGAGAACGTTTATATCTTAAAATTGTAATTGTTCCAATTAAGACTTAACCTTATTACAAACAGAAGTTGCTATGAAAATATTATTTACCTTTAACATATAGTGTAGACCTATAAAGACATACATGTACACACAAATATGGTTTTAATTGCAGATCAATTCAGAAGATGGCAAAAGCATTTAACTGCTGTCTATGCTTAAAAATGACCGACGTTAAATCAAGAAGGTATATAACTGGTGAAATGAAGCAATATCTTCAAAGTATTTTATCAAGAGAAATTAAAAATATTTACTGCATATGTGGCAATTGTCGACTGAAATATTATAAAAAAAATTTAAAAAGATCCACCAACACCCAATGAAATTCAGTTAGATCCAGATTATCGGCCACAACCAGAATCCTCAAATATAACTAGTCCTAAATATATTTAACTTGGAATACCTGCCACTCCATGTACTCATAAATATTGTGTAGTCTGCAAAAAATCAGGGAACAACCGAAACCATTTGATTGTCGTTCCGGAAAAAAACAAGAACTCAAGCCTGTGTGGAGACTGAAATATTTACTGATTCAAGAAATAGGTCGTGCAAAAGTCATATATACATGCCATTTTTTAATAAAGCATCCTTATGTCTGTTACAGTCATCTAAACAAACAGATGTTTCTTCCAGGAGTGACATCACCAATCTTACAACAAATATCCGTAAAATGATGAAAGCTATTTTGTACTTAAATTTTGATATTCCATCATTAATTGATGATGAAGATTACACCAGCTGATTGGGCATTAACAGAGACAAATTTAGAGTACTGGCAGACGAACTAAATCTTATAAGAAATTCTTCGTCTTGGTCTGTTCGCACGTGTTTAGCTGTATTTTTAATGAAATTGAAAACGGGACTGCCTAATAAAGTTCTTTCCATTTTGTTCAGACTTAAAAAACACCAGGTTCAGTGTACTATTCACAGTGCAAGGCTTTCGCTAATGACAGAGTTTGTTCCCAATTATTTAGGTTTTGGTCATATCTCACGAAGAGTTTTGCTAGCAACATACAACAACAGTAGCCAAAACTTCATTTACGAATGAAAGTTCCCAAGCTGTCATTATTTTATATAGAACATACGTGTACATCCATCATTAGGTCATTAGTTAAACCCATGGTAATCGTGGCATCAGATGGATATATACTCAGTGTATTGGGTCCCTATTTGTCGGATTATCATAACAATGACGCAGCAATTACAAAACACATGTTCAAACACAATTTAGAAAAAAAATAAATAATTGGATGGAAGGGAACGATGTCTGCATAGTAGATAGAGGGTTTTGTGATGCAGTTGATTTCCTTGAAAACCACGGTTATAATGTGAAAATGCCATTTTTTAAACAAAAATACAAAGCAGCACACTACAGAAGAAGCTAACAAATCTCGATTGGTTACTAAGGTCCGTTGGGTAGTTGAAAGCACTAATGGGCGTATTAAGCAATTTAGGATGTTAGACAAAGTTGTTCCAAATACACTGCCAAAATATATAGGCGATTTGGTGATGTGCTTTGTTAAATAGTTTCAGTGGTCCTGTTACGACTTTGGATGAAAAAACTAAGAAAATAGCAACCGAAATGATGCACAAAGCTAAAATGGACAATGAATTTAAAGTTTTTCTAGAGGACAACGGCTTAATTACTAAACGGAGCGATTATAAGTCACTTGAAAGTGCGGATATAATGGATTTTCCACAATTAACATTTGATGACCTTCGTACAATAACAATGAGAATTTATCAGTTAAAACAGGCCCCTTGCTACACTAAAGACCATTTAAACGAGGACGGACAATATGAATTGTTGGTTTTTAAGGAAACAGAGGATCTAATTAAAGTGAAGATTCAATCGAGACATTCTAAAAATACTACTTACACATTATGGATTCAGTATATTCCTAGCTCCGATGAACCCATCGCTGGGTGGTACTGTACATGCAAGGTTGGTTCTCGTGTTGTAGGCTGTTGCGCGGACATAGCTAGTGTTCTGTGGTTTTTGGGATATGAGCGACACCAGGGCAACCGACTTTCAAAAGACACAAATGACAGATTTCTCAACGATGCTGATATACCATCCGATACCGAGTCAGATACTTCAGAAGACTTAGACTTTTCTGATGAATTCACTGAAGAGTGAAATGTAGTCATATTTCAACATATACAATGTCAATAACATTCACTTTAATTGCAACTTGTAACTCATCTGACTGAAAGTCCTTGTGAGATCTTGCTATGACATTTTGTCCGTCGTTCGTCCGGCCGACCACTTTTCACATTTTATCGTGTAAAGCAACTTATCCAATTGAAGCCCAAACAGTACAAAATGATGGTCATAATTTCCTCACAAAGGATTCATTTAATCTGGACTGGGGAAACAAATATTGCTAATGAAACTTGTTTCTGATTTTTGTCAATAACATTTTGAAAGCGAGACATATGTATGGGAATCCGCCGGCGGCGACGTAAACACGTGGGCATCTAGCTTCATATCTTTGTAAGCCCAAGGTCCATCAAATTTGATCCAGTGGTAGCTTATGATGAGTACTTGCCAGTCAGTCACCTGTCACCTGACCTTGACCTCAATTTCACGGTCCAGCGACAACGTAAAAGTTTTTGGTATATAGGTTGCTGAAAAATAGTACATGACTGTCTGGTAGGTGTCACCTGACCTTTACCTCAATTTCATGGTCCAGCGACTACATTGAAGTTTTTGGGTTACGGCGGTTTCTCTGTAACCACGCATGGTAGGATTACAATAGTTCGTATATAGGTTGCTGATGAATAGTACATGACTGTCTGGTAGGTGTCACCTGACCTTGACCTCAATTTTACGATCCAGCGACTATGTTAAAGTTTTTAGATTAGGGCACTTCCTCTGTAACCATGCATGGTAGGATGACAGTATTTGGTATAAAGATTGCTAATGATTAGTACACGAATGTCTCGTAGGTTTCAACTGACCATGACCTCAATTTTATGGTCCAGTGACTAAGTTAAAGTTGTTGGATTAGATCCATTACTCTGTAACCATGCATTGTATATTTTAAATGATAACAATTTAATGCTTATGACGTAATTTTTTCGTTCCTGATGCGGAATTCAGGCGAGACATTTTTATGTGTCCACACTTGTTTTAACCAACTTAAAATTAACTTTGTATGATTAAAGTAAAAGAGTTTCTTTACCCGGGTCTTCATTTAAAATGGTCTCACTTAAACGTGGCTAATAATATTTATACTGATAAATATTATTTAAAAAAATCTCATCGGAAAATACAACGCCAAATGAAACTCTATTCTATAGGGCGATACATTTTAGATATTTAAGTGTAATATGCAAATCAAACTGTCCTGTGTCCACGAACACAGAAATCGCGACCGTGCCTGTGCACAGTGCTACTTACATAAACCTGGTAAATCATAACGTTCTTTTTGGGGAAAATTTTTTTTTAAATTCTAGTTGTGTATTTGCAATATGTTTTGTCTAATAAACTGTTATCAATTGAAAATTAAAAGGTAAATTAAGCTATTAAAAATATGAGCTACGGTTTATTTATTGGGTTATTTAAATATATTTTTTGTATCTGTGCTACCTTTTCAACCTTGGAAAGGCTGTGACCATTTAGACAGCCTCTTTTGGCCGGACCAACATTTAAAACTTAGAAATTAGTATTGACTGAAAAGAATGATATATATCAGGTATATATCTTTATTTGATTACAATCACTGTAAAAGGCTTTTTATGTTGACTGCAGACATCTGTTTTCATTGTTTATTTTAATATTTGTTATGTTCTGGTTTACATTTGAAATAAGAAAATATGATGTATTTAAAAGGCCAGAAAAAGGTTCATTGATCTGCAGTGTTCGTTGCCTTTAACAGTATAAGCATTAAGATGTGTATAATTGTTTATGGTATTATTGTTGTTTTATTGGAGTAAACAATCAACCTAATCACTGACATATCATCCTCGGAAACTCGGGGTCGATTCCGTCAGGTTCATCATCATATTATGATGAAACGAAATTAACACCAGTTATCCGATAGTAGTACAAAACTGAATAAAGACCAATATTTTTTTAGTCAAAGACGAGTTATATATTTATACAAAATCGTATTTAATTTTTTATAATTGATTCTATTTTAAAGTAACAACAATAAATTAGTATAGCGTCAACGAATTACGATAGTCCGTGGTAAGCTATTTATGTTGATATTTTTGTCTAATGTGAGAGTTGCCTATTAAAGCGATGTTGAAACCCTTCTCGCTGAATTTTGAAACGTGCGTTGTCATTGATTTACCGAGGTTATTCTTATTTTAAAATTGATTCTTCGACGAAATACATTGTTTAGAAAACAAGATTTTGTAACGCGTTTCCAAGCAAATAAATACATCTTCTCAAAACGTTACTTTTATGTATGAGTTTTTTACTTTGTTTTAATGGTGATTAAACCCTCTTTCAGCTATTTTTCAGCTATATCTTGGACTCACGTTTTAATGGGGGGGGGGGGGGAGAGCCGATGTATCAAAATACAAACGATTCGGTAGAAATCTTCGATTATTAAAGTGCATTAATATCGTTTATGTTCTGGTATATGGCATCATTGTAATGTGTTTACATTTATACATAATCTTATTTCCATTTGTATGACAGTCATATTTATATTCTAAATAATGGCTATGTATCTTGAGGCCATTGTTGAATTTTTTTGCCATAGCTGTACAAGACAAAATACTTTTATAGTTTAAACACCACCAAACGAACAGATCGATCGAATTGTATACTATTTCTTATATACTTTCCCCCAAATCTCACATCGCACCACTTTTATTACCTTTCCTTGGTGCCAGAATACTTTTTAATGCGCATTTTATTAATGTTTAGAAGTACACATGTTCATTTCTATGAGCAATTAACAGTTTTTGTGTGCCCCATGTGGAGCCTCACTTGCCACGCTATTTCGTTGCATTTAATCAATATATAGGCTTATATGCTGCAGGATTGCTAAATTATTTTACAAAACAAGCGCATTTCATTGTTTCTTTTTTGGATTTAATTTTTTTTAATTTAGTTATGAGCATGCTTACTTCCAAAGTACAAAAATGAGAATTAAATACATTTTCTGAGTTCAGTAACCCTTGTGGTGGCTCATTTATTCAATTTATTTATTTAAGTAGGCTTACTTGGTGCAGGAATGCTGAAATATATCTTAATAGAAAATTCCTATTTTCGGCTTTATGCTTTGAAAAAAAAAACATGTATACTTCCAAAAGAAAAGAAAAAGTGTTATTGTAGAGTACCCCTTTTTGGGCCTCATGTGCACGAAAATCCGTCATGTTAAAAATCTGATTTTAGTTGTAAAATAAAATTGGGTCTGGTATGTCTCATTTATATAATAAAATGAAAAATCCAAATGGGGCGAAAATCGACCCTTACCCCACCTACTAAATCGCTCTATCAATATGGAAAACCGCAGCATTTCAAAACGCTGACCAACTGTGCAAAATATTTGTTGATTTAAAAAAATGATAATCAAAATCAAAATACAATGTAATGAAAAATGTGCTTTAATTACAGAATTGTCATCAACGATACAAGGGAACGCAATAACGCTGATCAAGGCTCATTTTTCGCTGAAACAAAATTATGGAATGTCTACAAAATATCTAATCAGGACTCATCGAAGACGCTAAATTAAAAAAGATATTTAAAATCCAAATAATTAAGATGATGTAGAGCTTTAACATTCTCAATCTTCGAGTTGTTTTCTTTATTATGCTTCCAGATCTTGCACACTAACACTGTTAAGTCAATTTCGAATGCAAATAGACTAAAGAATTCGGTTTCAATGATTCGTTACGGGTTTGAAACAAAATTGTATTATTACATGTTAGTGTGGAATATCAAAGGCAAAAATGCGAAATAATAAATTATCTTTTGATAAATAATAAAAAATCGGGTTTGACGTCAAGAGCTCCAGAAGAGTAAGTAGTTCTTGCCCCAAATGTTTCTTGTAGTAACTGTTAAAACAATTGAACAGAATCAAAATCATGTCGGTGTAGAACATTTAGTGACATTTTATTTGATATATTGGATTTTGTAATTTCAGGTCAAAAAGATGAGTTTTGTGTTGTATATTTTGTCAAGTACGTCGATGGCTATAACAGCATATCTTTACTTCTCAATGCTAACATTAAGTTATATAACTACTGAACTTGGAGAAACAAATAAGGAATATATGAAAGAGCTAAAAAATGTTGAAAGTCAGATCAGGATAATAGTTGCCGAAGAAAATAAAGAAAAAATAAAACATTTTGATACAAGATTAAGGAATATTGAAGAAAGTTGTATTCTAACTAAAGAACTTATTTCTGAATATTCGAAAGATATGAACAATTTGGGACAACGAATGAAGATCATTGAAGAAAAACTAATTTTACATGACGACAGGAAGGAACTTGCTGCAATGATAAGAGAAAATATGAAAGAAGTAAAAGAGTTGGACCGTCGAACTAGGGATATTGATGACAAGTACATTCATTTGCATATGACTACTTTAATGCTTAAAGACAATATAAAGCCAACAGAACATTTGGACACGCGAGTGAGAAATATTGAAGAAAATCTCATTCATACTAAAGAACTTGTTGCGATGCATAGTGTAACAACGAATGAAATCAAAGATTTAGATAGAAAACTTCGGAGTATTGAAGAGAAACTGCATGATAATTCTAAAGAACTTGTCGCAATGCTTAAAGAAAATATGAAAGAAGTAAAAGATTTGGACCAACAAATTAGGGATATTGATAACAAGTATCTACGTTTACCCGAGACTAGTTTAGGTCTTATAAAAATCCTAGAAGAAAATACAGAGGAAATAGAAAAATTTGACACACGAATAAGGAATATTGAGGAGAGATGTTGTTATTGGTATCTAAATGACGAGGAGTTTAAGGGTGTATTTTATTATATTAAAAGGACATTGACGAATCTTTTAAACTATCGGTTTTGGTTTGGTGCAGGGAGCAAAAAGATAACTCACCAGACAGACAAACATTAATGCTAAATTTGAAAGCTATATTTGGCGTAGTTTTTTATTCATATTTTGAGTCATTTTACAATTATTGTCATGATGTTGTTACAATTTCATATGATTAATTATCACAAAAACAAAAAACAAAAAATATATATACAACTTTCTGATTTAGTTACCATATAGGCAAAACATGAAGAAGATAGAAATTCTATTTATCGCATATTTCCACTGTTGCAACAACATAATATGCAATAAAAGATATATTGAGATATGTGTATGAAATAAACTACATGTAATAGTTTAACCGTGTACTGATTTTGATTTAGTTGTGTAATGATTAAATAAAAAACGACAATGTAGTCTGGCTGAAAATTTGTCATGGCATTTATTCAACATATACACCGACATAATCAACAAACTGCCCAACAGTAAAACATGTTGATAAATGGTCACTGAAGGGAAAACCAACAGTGAAAAATATTGCTCCTTGGCTGCTGGGCTTATCCATAACAGCTTAATCAAATAAATCACTGCCAACCACTTATATAGTAAATCCAATTCAAATGCCATGCCGACTTGACTGAGGGCTGCATAATCCAGTTATAAAATTTCAAGTCCGTAAATCAGGTATATTACAGTTCGAGGTCCCATGTTCATGCGATATTTAACAAAGTCTGTAAAACGGGTACTATTATATTACATTTCGTGGTCCAATGTTCAAGCGATGTTAAACAAAATTCCTAAAACGGTATATTACAATTCGTGGTCCAATGTTCCAGCGATATTCATCCAAGTCCGTAAAACGGTTTATTCAATAATATATAAAACATTTTGTATAAAAATAATGTGACTGAAAAATTTGAATAAAAAAGGATATTCACTAAAAATAAAATGGTTATTCACCGCGGGAAAATGCATGCGATTGTTATTTATAGAATCCCGGTTATTCCCTTTTTTGTTCGACCAATCAAATTAGATTTACACCGGCGATATTATCTATTAATAAAATCTACAGATAATTCGTCTGCTGTTTTATTTACACCATGGCCGAATCGGACGAAAGTGCCCCTATTGTAAGCAAAAAAGCGAGATTTGCGTCCGTAAGCGATGACGCTTTAGCAAAGATAATGCTAGACAAGGACTGAGCAAACACTAAAAAGGCCACAGCTCGTTCAATGCGCCTATTTGTAAAAATCCTCTCTTCCTCGAGGGGTGAAAAATGACAACTTTATTTCAGGGTCCAATGACTTTTATTAACATATAATGATGATTATTATGATGATAGCCCTGTAATAACAAATATATAACATAAAATGCAATAACAATCTTAAATCTATGCCAACAGTTTCATTTGCATTTAATAGATTGTAAATAATAAAACAAAAATAGCATCACATCGTCTTTAAGTGAAGTATTTAGTTTCACATGATTTACTAAAACAATTATTCGTTAACTGATTCGTTAACCAAGTTACTGTTAATTAGTAATTGTACTCATAATTACAATGTATATTAAAAATGAATAAAACTTGTATTTACATGACATACAAATTATAATATGCAATATGCGATATGAAACATAAGCGAAGCTACATACATAGTTAAATGCGGTAAGCATATAAACAAAGCTAATAAACAAAGCAAAGCGATAAGAAAACAAATCACACTTTGCTTACCTCACATATCGTGCAAGTGGCAAATAATCAATAGTTATTTAGTAGGTACGTCACCTCGTCCTGGTAACCTATACAACATAAAAATATACAAATATACAATTCTGTAACCTAATAATTGAGGAGCATAAAGCATATCCGAATTTCACATAAACTTGTTATACTCCTAGTTTAAAATTCGAACTCTTACAACTCGTACACCTCAAGCGCCAATTAATCGTGCACTCCTAAACTGGTTTGCTAGTTTAATAAAAGTTTAGTATTTACACAGTTCTGGATCAAGATACAATGAATTAACCAGATTCATTAATATTAAATAGTTATTTACGCAAACCCGATAAACTTACGCTCACGCATTCATTCGCGACTTTCATGCTAAATGGTAAATTAATTATTACTGTTAAAGATTTTCTATTATGGAGAGAAATGTGAAATAACAAACCTGAATCAAATGAATGTTGCACACACAGACAAAAATGTGTAGTTAAATTGCAGTAGAGTAACGTATTAATTGCAGAAAGATTGTCAACCTGCTACCATTTCAAACACCAGGAATAACTATCCGAATTGCCCTAAACTGGATTAAACAAAAGAAATAAACCGCCAAAACTACCAACCAATGAAATGTAAGACAACTGAACCATAAAATAAAGAACCTAATCACGAATGATGAGATAGTAGATTACAGTGCAGTCTTCTAATAACAATTACATGTAGATATATAAAATACGAACATCACTGAACCAGCGATTAAATCAACTCAAATCAAACAATACTAACTGCAGATTTAAATTATGCAATTCTTTATTTAATAATCAATTTAAATTCATATTTACAGTAAAACTATAAAATTCAAACACTATCACATACTCCCCCCGGCCAAAAAATGACGTCCCGTCATTTCTTAGTGGAGGAGGGTAATCGCACAATGTCGAGGATAGTCTGAGCTGTTTCTTTCCTCAATTCCTGGAATAAACCGGTATTGGCTAAGGATGTCAGACACTGTACTTTCTGGAACCATTCAGAACTCGAATGACCTGCTGACTTGGACAACTGGTACTGTCCAGACATCATCCATGAGGGTGGTTTTCTGTTTCTCGTGGAACGACGGGTTTCCACAGGAGATTCTGATGACGACTTCTCAGAAGTTTCATCATGAACTTCATCATCAGTCTCCTCGTGCGAAGGCCTTCTGGTATCAACATCTTCGGATTCTACCGTTTCCATTTCAACATTCCCATGGGGACTTTCCTCTTCGGGTTCTTCACTTCTTACAGTTTCTGAAGTAGATGAAACGTCCTTCAGTTCTGAACCGATTTCAGTGATGGTTGAGTCACTGGATTCATCAACTTCTGGGTTCCAAACTACTATTAGCGATTCTTCATCTGATGACTCTGGAACATAGTTCTGAATACATTTGGTGTTTGGTTCCTTTTCTGCAGCTGTTATTTTCTGTGGTTCTTTGGTTTTCTTTCTTGGTTTGGGCACCGGTCTTTCTGGTTCTATTAGATGTCCCACAGGTAACAACAAATTCCTATGTAAAGTTCTTTTCTTTCCTTCACCATTCTGCTTTTTCACAATAAAAACTGGTATATCCTCATTCGGCTGGTCTATAATTACATACGGATCTTCTTCCCATTTATCAGATATCTTGTGTTTCCCTTCAAATGCTACGATTTTCACTAACACTATGTCTCCCTTCGTGAGTGTGGCTCCCTTCACTTTGGTGTCGTAATTTAATTTCTGTGTCTGTTGTGCCTTCTTCGATGCTTCTGCTGCTAATTTGTGAGCATACTGGAGTCGTTGCTTTAAGTCATTGATGTAATTGGACCCGGCAGCATCTGGTTGGAGACCAAATGCGACATCAACTGGTAGCCTAGGTTCTCGCCCAAACATAAGAAGATATGGTGAAAATCCCGTGGAATCATGTCTTGTACAATTGTACGCATGAACGAGTGGTCCAACGTAAGATTTCCAGTTTTTCTTCTTCGATGGTTCAAGCGTCCCAAGCATATCCATGAGTGTTCTGTTGAAGCGCTCGCACATACCATTCCCCATTGGATGGTAACTGGTAGTGCGTGATTTGGTCATTCCTGTTAGGCTGCACAACTCCTTGATGACTTTGGATTCAAAATTAGCGCCTTGATCCGAGTGTATGCGCTCTGGTATCCCAAATCGGACTATAAAATTGTGAAAGAAAGCTTCGGCTGTTGTTCTTGCCGTTTGGTTCTTTGTTGGTACCGCTTGTGCAAATCTTGTAAAATGGTCTACTATAACCAGGATGTGTTGTTGACCTCCTTTGGACGGCTCTAAAGTCAGATAATCCATGGACACTAGTTGCAATGGTGCTGTTGTCTGGATGCTGACTAGTGGAGCTCGTTGATTTGTCTGAGTCTTTCGTCGGATACATCTTCCGCATCTTGAGATCCATTCTTCCACATCCCTGGTCATACCAGGCCAATAGAACCTATCTCTCAAAAGAGTCAAGGTACGGTCTTTGCCCGGATGTCCCATATCATTATGCAGTGCCTGCAAAGTGGTAGAAATATGAGCTGATGGTAGCACGAGTTGTTGTTTCTGTTCATCGTTGATGGTAACTTGTCTGTAGAGAATGCCGTGAAGTATCTTCAAATGTGGGTATTGTCTTTTGAGTATGGTGTCTTCTCTTCCAGGTGGGTCTTTTTGTTCAATGGTTTTAATCCAACGTCTGATTGTTATGTCCTGACTTTGTGCTTTCTTCCAGTCTATGATCTCGGAAGTAGGTGTTCCTGGTAAAGTGTTTTCATCTATCATAACTTCGGGGTTTCCTGGCAAGCATTCTACAAAAGGTGATGGTATGACCGAATTGCAAATGGCTTTGATGGATTCATGGTTTATGTCGATGGATTTATCTGGAAGTCTACTAAGTGCATCAGCATCGGAGTTCGTTTTTCCTGGTCGGTATACAATGTTAAAGTTGTAGGTTGCAAGGTCAGCTAACCATCTATGCCCCGTTGCGTCTAGTTTGGCCGTAGTAAGAACGTAGGTTAAGGGGTTGTTATCCGTCATGACTGTAAACTGTTGCCCATATAAGTAGTCTTTAAATTTGTCTGTTATAGCCCACTTTAGTGCCAAAAATTCCAGTTTATGTGGTGGGTAATTTCTTTCAGCCTTCGTAAGTCCCCTACTGGCATAACAGATGACACGTTTCTTGCCTTGTTGCTCTTGGTAAAGTACTGCTCCTAGTCCTATGCCAGATGCGTCTGTATGTAGTTCATAGGGAAGAGTACTGTCTGGGTAGCTGAGAATTGGGGCTGTTGTCAGAAGTTGTTTCAATCTTCGAAACGCTTGATCCTGTTGTTCTCCCCAATGCCATTCTCGGTTTGGTGTCTTTCTCTTCTGTCCTTTCTTACCTGTAGGTACTGGCATTACGTCTGTCAAAGGCTTACTTACCTGACTGAAGTTCTTAATGAAGCGTCGGTAATATCCTGCTAGTCCTAGAAAGCGACGTACATCCTCGGGTGAAGTAGGTGTTGGCCAGTTAGTTTTTGGCCGGGGGGAGTATGTGTTGGCCAGTTAGTAATTCTATCTGTCTTTTCAGTGTCGACTTCGACTCCATCCTTAGAGACTATATGGCCTAAGAATTTTACTCGTGGTTGGAAAAACGAACACTTGTTTGAAGCGAGCTTCAAATTGGCCTGTCGAATTCTTTCCATAACTAGTTTTAAGTTGTGTAGGTGTTCTTCATATGTTTTGCCAAATATTATTACGTCATCGATGAATACGCAACATATGTTAAGGTGATAATCAGCTAAACAATTTTCCATGAGTCGCTGGTATGTAGCCGGGCTATTGGTGAGTCCAAAAGGCATCCTGTTGTACTCATAAAAACCAAGCGGGCCAACCGTGAATGCGGTTCTCTCCTTATGTGGTTCGAATATTTCTACCTGATGGTAACCCGATTTCATGTCTATTACGGAGAAATAGGAACTTCCTGCCAAACAGTCTAAAAGGTCTTCCACTCTTGGCAAACTGTAGCTGTCTCTCTTGGTATTTTCATTCAGTTGTCTGAAGTCCACGCAAAGCCTTAGAGAATTGTCTTTCTTCCTTACAAGCACTACATTGGATGCAAATGGGCTGTTGGATGGTCTGATTATCCCTGCTTTCAATAGCTGCCTTAAGTGAGCTCTTACCTCTTCGTATGCTGATGGAGGGATCTTTCGGTATCTCTGCTTGAAAGGTTTATCTTCCAAAAGGTCTATCCGATGTTGCACTATGTCTGTATGTCCTACGTCGTCATCTGTTTTCGAAAAAATATCCATAAAAGACTTAATCAGTGCAATACCCTGTTCAAGTTGGCTATCGGTCAGGTCACTCTGAGTTATCTTCACTTGACTCATAATTCTGGTTATCTCTTCCTCAGATGGTATTGTAGGTTGGGCTTCAATAGTAACAGGTTGTAGCTCACAAATTATGGCTCTTGGTGGTATACTTATTGTCCTGGTAGTTACATTCGATATCTGAATTGTTACTGGACCATTCTGTCTATGGTGATACGTGATAAGAGAAGGTTCAACATCATAGTCTGTGGAATTCTTTGCCAGTTGAGATGAATGAATCATAGCTAGTGTTGTATTGTAAGGTAACTCTTTGTCGATATAACAATTAACTTTGATGGTAGAATTCGGTGGTACTATAACGTTTGTAGATTCTGCGCTTTTTATAAGTCCTAATCGGTTGTTGTTCTTGTTCAACTCCTTTTCTCGTAGAAGTATGCATCGAAGTGTCAAGTACCAAGGTGTTGTAAGTCTGTTATCCTGTAAAAACTTGTCTCCATTACTTACCTTAAAGAAGTCTATGATGTGTGACAAAGTGTTGGTTCCAAGTAACAGTGGTACATGATAATTATACTTACTATCTGGTGTGACTAAAAGAATGCATGGGTGTTCCTGATGGTGTCCGGGTATCTGTATATTGACTTCAGTATATCCTAAATAAGGCAACTGTTGTCCATCAGCGCATTCAATTTCTAACATTGTTTCAATTGTGATCAAAGGTGATGATATGTGTTCCCGGTAATAACGTTCACTCACTGTAGAGACTGTTGAACCCGTGTCTAATAAAGTAGGTGTTAAAATTCCATCTAGATAAACTTCAACTTCTGTCGGTTGTCCAAAAAGTCCAGGCGGTGTTCTTACATGACTTACCCTGGGAACATTGCCTTTACATAAGCCTATGTACGTTCCCCTTGCATAGGCTTCTTCGTGTTTAAAGCATCCTTCTTACTGTGGTCAAGCCTTACCCTACATCCAATTTTAAGGTGTCCGATTTGTCCACACCTCCAACATTTATAATCTTTTTGCTGATTGTCCTGTTTGTCCTGTTGCCCTCTACCTCGTCCTTTACTGTTACTCTTATATGGTTGGCCCCATTGTGGTTGCTGTTGCTGCCACTGAGGGGGTGTAGGTTGCCACTGGGTTGACTGCTGCCATGGTGGCTGCGTCTGTTGCTGCCATGCGGGTTGGTTCTGTTTATGTTCAAGCTTCTGCTCATACGAGTCTAATCTGGTGGTAATCTGGTTGATCATCCCTTTGAGCTCATCCATTTCTGTCTGCCCAGATGTCACTTTGTTGGTTTGTGGTTTAGATGGTTTCACGGTTTCACGATGTGAGTGGTCATTTTCTATCTGGCGTAGTGCGACTCTCAATCCGTCGAAGTCTTTAATGGAATCGTACTTATGTCCAGATATATCCTTAAGAGATGGTTTTAAACCAGTCCATAGCATAGAGTGAAGCATTCCATCAATGTCTTTTCTTTCTATTAATCCTCGCTCAACAGCTTTCCCTAAAATACTCTCAAGGCGACAGCTCCAGTTGGTAACCGATTCATCTTCCCTTTGTCGCGATCCATAAAATTCAGCTAACATTTCCTCCTTTTTGTCTATGTTTCCATATATGGAATCTAACTTGGCTAATATCTCTTCTACTGATGCATCAAGAGGTAGACGTAGCGCGACATATCCTGCTTCTCCTCTTAGAGATCTTCTTACTGCGTTCAAAATGGCATCTTTCTCATAAGACTGTCTCATTAAACATCTCACTTCGTGTTTCCATAGATCGTATGTGGTCTCCCCTGACAGCTGTGATTCACTACCTGAAAACCAAGTGATTCTTGGTGGATGTGTCATAGCCATTCTGTTTTGTTTTTCTTTTACTTGTGGTCCATGTAGCGGTAAATTGTCTCCTCCTGGTAGATGAGGTACCTTAGGTTTAACATCCTGTGGAACAAGTCCAGCTGATCTTAGATATTCTAACATCCAGTTTTGTAGATCCTCTGGTGTATCAGCCTTGGGCTTAACACCCATCTTAGCAAAAGTATCCATAATCTTTCCTAATTCAGTCTCCGTCTCCTCTTTGACAGGTATCTGTGTATCCTCTGTTCCACCGTACGCCATGTTGATATTTCTAGATTGTGACTCTTACTTTCTATCCACAATCTTACTAACTGATTGTCTCAATATATACGAAGTATCTCAAATATACTTACCAATTATATTCAGTAGTACATGTATTGCCGATAGCAAAAAAAAATTTTAAAAAAATAACTCGCGTTGCCGTCCCTGAAATATAAACGGGTGGGCAAAATTCTGCGAAACTTGTACGTTCGCTATACAAAAGTATATGTCACCTGTAGGTACTACTAAGATAACTAAATTCTCAACTATATACTAATATGTCAAGGATAACTGACCAAGTGTGGCTAACTGTAAATCAAAGTAACCTAAAGTGTTCAAAGTACCTATAAGAGTACACCAACTACACCTATTGACTAACCCAAACCCTTCATTGATACACTGTACAAGTATACCTAAATCTGCCTTCCACTATGATCTCAAGTAGAAGCAATAATAGTAAAAAGTAAGCTACATGCACAGAGGTTTAGTGTACAAAGGTTACATGCAAAGGTATAAGTAACATGGGTGGGATGTGTGTGTTATTTCAAATAAAGTATTAAATGATTCCTATCAACGTACTCTCTATCTGATCTTTCTAATTATTTTTATATTTTTTTTAAATGATTAAGTATTTATCTCTCAATTGTTTATAAATAAATCACTAAATTTAAAGTTTTTTTTTCTTTTTTTTTTATGAAACGTTTATGTTTTTTCAATCTCAATTAACTAGAATTTTAGAATTTATGATTTTAAATCAAGTTAACTCCTCAATTGTACATACATGTAACAAATAATTGACAAGGTACACAAAATATATATACACACTGCTAAGCAATACACAATAATGTTATATACAAGAGCAAGAAAGCAAACAATACATGTACACACAATCAATACACAATAGTAACGATACACTATCCAAACAATACACAATACCACTTGTTTATACAATACACACATACAAAAAAAAAACTTATTTTAAGTGTAAAGTTTGTAATCTCTTTCAGTGTTTGTAAATTTCTAAATTGCAGAAAAAAAATGAATAAAATAAAATCGATGTTCCGTGCTAGCAATAAAGTGTAAATATGTTCAAGGAATAAATAAACCAAAACACAAGTTTAATCTCAACTCAAAATATTTGCATACGATTTAAATGTATTTGTTCACTTCCGGATGACCTTAACCTTGCGACCTTGACAATAATTTCTCAGTTTTATTCGTCGAGAAAAAAATAAGTTCGAGTCTCTATCTACTAATCAATCAATCAATTTAACAATACCATGAGTACGTAATGAGTATACCGTTAAATATACCTAAGATGTTTGCAATGCATAACCTCAAGTGAGTAACTCTAAGTCAGATATTAAATACAACTATTAATATCAAGATACCAACACTATATCTATGTTGTATTTCCCACAAAATAGTCAACTGTATCTATACATGAACTTCCAGTAAATTGCAATAAATTAAAACAAAAATATTTTTATAGCTCGAGCTTACAGTAATATATTACAAAATAATATAAACTTACAGTAAATGTTGCTTAAGCACGAATATCCACAGAATAATCCAGAGATCACTAAATATAGTCCAAGCGGTAACGACGTCCTCAATTCTGAACTGAGAGAATGTAAACAAACATGTCACTGATCAGTGCACACAATGATGAGGTTCCGTACGGGTGACATTGGTCGAGTAGCTGAGTAGAGCATGGGTCCCTACGTGGGCGCCATTGTAAAAATCCTCTCTTCCTCGAGGGGTGAAAAATGACAACTTTATTTCAGGGTCCAATGACTTTTATTAACATATAATGATGATTATTATGATGATAGCCCTGTAATAACAAATATATAACATAAAATGCAATAACAATCTTAAATCTATGCCAACAGTTTCATTTGCATTTAATAGATTGTAAATAATAAAACAAAAATAGCATCACATCGTCTTTAAGTGAAGTATTTAGTTTCACATGATTTACTAAAACAATTATTCGTTAACTGATTCGTTAACCAAGTTACTGTTAATTAGTAATTGTACTCATAATTACAATGTATATTAAAAATGAATAAAACTTGTATTTACATGACATACAAATTATAATATGCAATATGCGATATGAAACATAAGCGAAGCTACATACATAGTTAAATGCGGTAAGCATATAAACAAAGCTAATAAACAAAGCAAAGCGATAAGAAAACAAATCACACTTTGCTTACCTCACATATCGTGCAAGTGGCAAATAATCAATAGTTATTTAGTAGGTACGTCACCTCGTCCTGGTAACCTATACAACATAAAAATATACAAATATACAATTCTGTAACCTAATAATTGAGGAGCATAAAGCATATCCGAATTTCACATAAACTTGTTATACTCCTAGTTTAAAATTCGAACTCTTACAACTCGTACACCTCAAGCGCCAATTAATCGTGCACTCCTAAACTGGTTTGCTAGTTTAATAAAAGTTTAGTATTTACACAGTTCTGGATCAAGATACAATGAATTAACCAGATTCATTAATATTAAATAGTTATTTACGCAAACCCGATAAACTTACGCTCACGCATTCATTCGCGACTTTCATGCTAAATGGTAAATTAATTATTACTGTTAAAGATTTTCTATTATGGAGAGAAATGTGAAATAACAAACCTGAATCAAATGAATGTTGCACACACAGACAAAAATGTGTAGTTAAATTGCAGTAGAGTAACGTATTAATTGCAGAAAGATTGTCAACCTGCTACCATTTCAAACACCAGGAATAACTATCCGAATTGCCCTAAACTGGATTAAACAAAAGAAATAAACCGCCAAAACTACCAACCAATGAAATGTAAGACAACTGAACCATAAAATAAAGAACCTAATCACGAATGATGAGATAGTAGATTACAGTGCAGTCTTCTAATAACAATTACATGTAGATATATAAAATACGAACATCACTGAACCAGCGATTAAATCAACTCAAATCAAACAATACTAACTGCAGATTTAAATTATGCAATTCTTTATTTAATAATCAATTTAAATTCATATTTACAGTAAAACTATAAAATTCAAACACTATCACATATTTACTCGGTATGTTGAGGAAAAGGGACTCGA
Organism: Limnoperna fortunei; assembly: GCA_944474755.1. Taxonomy (NCBI): domain Eukaryota; kingdom Metazoa; phylum Mollusca; class Bivalvia; order Mytilida; family Modiolidae; genus Limnoperna; species Limnoperna fortunei. Next base: position 3,981,115 of record OX104125.1, read on the forward strand.
TATTAACTTGGATGAGTGTAATCCCAGTGAATTAGATAAGATTTTATCATCTTTCTATGCCGAGGCCAGAAACGAAGATGGCGAACTATACAAACATTCCACCCTCAAAAACACGAGATATGGCATTAACCGTTATTTTAGTGAATCAAGAAACATTAACATTTTGAAAGACCGTGATTTTGAACAATCAAACAAAATGTACAGTGCTGTGTCGGTTCAACTGAAAAGGGAAGGTTTTGGAGGAATAGATCACTACCCCCCTATCGATGAAGAACATTTAACAACAATATATGATTCTTTGAGTGACATTGATCCAGTTTCTTTGCAACAAAAAGTGTTTGTTGATGTACTTTTATATTTTGGACGCAGAGGCAGGGAGAACTTAAGAGAACTAAAAAAAGCTGACTTTGAAATGTGCACAAAGAAATATGTGAGAAAGCTGGATTGGAAATTCGATATATACCAATCACTCTTTGCGAGCTACAACAGTGCACTTGTTGGATGTAGCTAACATTCCTGAATGACACATTATGTCAGTTACTGGACACAAGAGTGAAAATTCTTTAAAAACCTACACTGGCTTTACTTGTGATCGCGCTTTACAAAATATGTCAAACATAATTAGTGATGGCCTTCGTTCGGAAACCGCTAGAGCACCTACACCTACATGTACCTCTAGTTACAATCAAAATGTATCTGATATGAATATCAACACTAGCCATGTAACCACAGAAAATGAACATGATATCGTAGCAGAGTTTGAAAATGATCACGACTTAGTAGATTTTCTTTTGTTATCTGACTCTCAGATGGAAACTTTAGTACAATCTGTTACTAGTCATACCGATGTTGTTCCTACATGTACTTCCCAAGCATTAAATTTATCGCAGATCAATAACACTTCAAATTTGAGCTACAATTGTTTTCCTTTCCCCCCAACTATTCCATCCATTACAAACAATTACGGAAATATCAATATAAACTACAATATAATTCTAAAGTAATTAAACTTATGTGATCAGTAAATCTGTGATATTTTCATTTTGTTATTATGATTATTGTTAACAGAATAAATGTTATACAAATGTCTTATATTTTTCCGAAAAGTGGGAATCCCCCCCCCCAAATAAAAAAAAAACAAAACAAAAATAACAAAACAAAACAAAAAAAACAAAACCAAATTATTTTGTCACTATGTAATTTTAATCATAAATTTGATATTTGATTTTTGTTGCATTATTGAATAAAACAATAACTGTCTTTTGATTCGGTTAATGTGTGGAGTTATTGACTTTTGAAAAAACTCTTTGTTATTCACCTCGCCCGCTGGGCTCGGTGAATAACAGTTTTTTCAAAAGTCAATAACTCCACACATTTACCTCATCAAAAGACAGTAATTGTATATTATTACAGTTTGTGTGATCCAATGTTCAAGCGATATTCATCAAAGTCTGTAAACGGGTATATAACAGATCATGGCCCAACATTCAAGCGATATTCTTCATTGTTCTATTACCAATTCTGTAACGGAAATCTACATGTCATCGTTAAGCCATGAACGCAATCTGAAAAATAAACTAGGAGAGCAAGAATGTGTAAAATAAGGGATGGAGGGTGGGTGTTCGATTTTTTAAAACCGCACGAGAATGATTTGAGCGGGAGTATTGAGTTCACGATGCGCTTTAAATATAATCTTTTAAATGTTTTATGTTATATAAAATTGTAAGGGGTATTGTGTAAAAATTAGCAATTATGTTTCAATGCAATAAAGCAATTTAATTAACATGCATTTAATTGTAATAATACACTACATATAAGTAAAGAGAGTTAACCTAATCCTTGCCCTGGTGTATAATTATTTGAACTTAGCATTTTATTGATGTTTGATCGATAACGAAATGTGCAAATTTAATTGTTAACATTTTAATTTGTAATTGTATAGATAGAAAGTGGTGCATTATTTTTATTTTCATTAATAAACCCTTACTCTTAGTTTTGTCTCTAAGTAGACTGCTAAAGGATAAAATATTTAGGCAATTATTGCATTCTAGTTGTAATATTTAAAATTACTATTTCTATCCCTATTGCGCTATTACAATGTAAATGTACTAATAGCACTATTGTTAATTTAATACTCAAAAGAGATTTAATTATTACAAGCGTAACTGATTAAAAATAAATGTAAATGATTATGGTCAATCTACTTCGAAATAATGTTTGTAAATTATTTTTATAATTTACATTATTACTTTAAACATCAATTTGACGTCGAAATTTTAGAACAATATTGACGTGAGTTATCATTAACAAACGTAGCCTTATTCTCATTTTGCAAGAGTAATTGTCATTTTGAGGCGGAATTTCATTTTTAATTTTATATATTTTTAGCACATCTGCTTTCATTATTATCTGAACTCATACTATTGTTATGCTTTCCATAAATGTATCATTACCGCTCACAGCCTTTTTCTTCACCCAACTAAAAATCTTATCACAATTAAGGAGTCACTAAAAGTTTTGGACAAATATAATGAAAGAAATATAATTGTCTAAAGACATTGTATTATGAAGACAAATATATAATGCTGGTTCATCGAAGTATCTATTACACGATTGTTTAATTTGAAAACAAAACCCGTATTTACCTACCTATCAACCGATACTTTGATTTGTGTAAATAGTAGTCTTTTATAATCTGTTAAAGATGAACAATTTTTGTGCTTCAAATGAAGTGAAGTTAGAAGGAGAAAATATGACAGTAAAGTTAATTTCTAACAAGTCACAATGAAGCAATATATCGAGACCCATAACTCAAAACATTTGAACAAATTGAGTCTAAACTTAATCAAAAGCAAGTCTTGTTTTAACAAAAAGCCTCTATGTCTCAAGATTAAATAAATGCATAGTGCCGCCAAAATTATTTCTAATTCTTTAAAAAATGTAATGCCAGTTCCACATAATTCAATAATTACGATATTGCTACCGTTCTGAAGATAGGTAAAGTATAGATATTTATTTTAAATTACCCTACTTACAACAAAAAAGGTTTGTTGCTTGTATTGGAAACAGACAGTTGCATTAACCTTATGTTTTCATCATTTAAGAACTGTACAAACGTAATAAGTTCTTTTACCAAACGACAGCTTTGACCTATATTTTGATGTTGCCTGATTTGGCTATCTAAACAATGTGTACTTGCAGTGATGTAAAAAATAACAATACATATTTCCATTTAACATTAAAAATGGTACTAATTTTATCCACAAAGAAAAATAAAGATTAGAGACGGCTAGCATTTTACGGAAGCTAATACTTGTAATCTTTGACGATCAGTTAAGTCATGATGACACCCAAAGAACTTCTTGAAGCGTTACATCAACCTAGGTACAACAAACTCTTGTTTGAGTATCTTAGTTTTTGAAATTTCGAAAATTTTAAGTTTTTTTCTATTTTCAAGTTGAGGATAGCCTTTGCCGGATATGGCATAACGCTTCGAAATTGTTGTGATAAATGCTCTACATTTTAATCATTTGAATTTAAATTTTGTTTAAATTTGAGCGCCATTGATGAGTCTTAATTATACGAAGCGCGCAGCAGTAAATTTTATTAACCTTGGTGTCTTTGATGACATTTAAATCGCAGAATACCGGCGATCCAGCAAGTTGTAAAATGTTGTTTTTGATTAACAAGAATTCGATAAATGAAAAGTTGAAGTCATCACGTTTGTCGTAGAGTCTAGTTTGAACGTTTTGTATTACTAAACGACGGTTTAAGTAAACGGCCGATATAAGCGTTTTGGTGGTATTTTTTATTTTAAGCTCGCAAGGGTAGATTACGAGTATGTAGCCACAAAATTTATAATTGTCCAGAGACAAGAGATCATCAATTTAGCTGAAAGCAAAAATAAAGGTCTGGGTTACAGATTTTTTTTGTTTTTCCTAAGCAGGCCTCGTACAAAAGCATTTCGACGAGAAGTGGAGAACAATTATTACTCACTGAAATACCAACGTATTAGTTGAAAAACGCGTCCTCCAAACATGACAAATATGTTGTCAGTTAGAAAACTGAACATTGTATAGATTTTATGTTCAGAGTATTAGTTATCTAATTTGCAGTTATTGATGACGAAGTAAGCTCTGTTTTGGCTAATTACAGGGTAGTTATATCGTTTCATTCTGCTCTTTTTAAAACGCGGTGTTTAATAAGATATTTAATCTTTAAGCTGCATACAGGATATGGTCGTTTATAGTGCTGAAAATGAAGAGATCCACGCTTTAACATGTTTATCAGATCTTTTTAATTTTTAAGTATTCGTTCATTTTTGCATCTCCCAGAATAGCAAGTAGAGGTATGGTTTTTTACTGCTGTTAATTTAGCGGTCAGGAGGATCGATAGCGGATTGGTGGATCCTGCGATGAAAGTTGGTAATGAATTTTTTTTATCCAATACAAGGAATTTGATACGGAGGCAAAGGATACCAACCCGGATTTGTAATTTGTAGAGTTGTGAATGTGTTATTAGAATTGCCAAGTAAACTACCAATGCCTCATTATTCTTTAAAACACTTAAAACAATGTTTATTGCATATATTATAATGTAGGCAAACGTGTAGGTACCAAAATACGTTGCTGTATATCAGAACAGATCAATGTATCATTAAGATCGGAAATATCTTCATCTCTGTGAATGATCACCTTACTACTGTTGGTAAAGCGATGGTAGAATGCCTTGACGGTAATATTTGTTATTTTTGTGAGAGAAAAAAGAAAGACTGTGTTTCTAAAATATGCAATTAAAAGCATAATTTGCCTTTTTTGAATATTAGAGAAGATGGTGGTTTGTCAGTTCCACTACTAAAAAGCACTTCAAGCATTATGTTTTTCTATTTGCCATTGTAAACGGTTTCATAATTTTTTGTTGTTGCAATCCATGATGTAATGATACTTTTCACCGTCCATTTTTCCCACCCGGCTCCGAATGCCAACATGGATGATACATAGATTTTGCAAATCTCCGGCAGAAAGTATCAGGTATCCAACGTCGGCATACTCAAAAAGAACAAATTCGACACTCTGAGTCATACCGATGGACACTTGCTAGAAGAACGTTGGATGACATGCTTGTTAGAGCTTCATTCGGCCTATCGTCTGGTGAAGTAAAGGTAAAAGTGGTGTGTTCTAAAAACTAGGATTGTCTTTCAATAACATTGGTTACAATATCAGGCAAACATGCAGCCATATTAAAAGACTCCAGCCACTGAATTCTTTGTAAATCCTGTAATGTAACCGTCTATCAACAATTCAAAAGATAGATTGAAATACAAATCATTCAAAAAAGCTATACTGAGTAGAATTTACAAAGACAAGACATGACATCCAATAAATCAAGTTAGAGATAACTGGACTGTTCACTAAGTTATCTGAAACATTTATCCGAATTTCCTTCCTAACATTGAACGGGTCACAATTAACATACGTTGCAGGTGTTGCCTCTATTTGCAGCCTGTTGACAAACATGACAAATATGTGGCCAATTAGAAATGACATATTTCATCTTTAGTGTATTTATTATCCGATTAACAGTCATAGATGACGAAGTGTGTTCTGTCATGGCTAATTATAAGGTATCTACATCGTATCATTCGGCTTTTAAAACAGTGTTTCTTGCAGATAAAACTAATGTTGTTAAGGACCTAACTGCTGGCACAACTACATATTTTCGTAAATATCGGAATAGTTTTAGCAGTATCAAGATTTCCGTGGACTGATGATGCTTTTATACTTATCGACCTTTTTAAATAGACGAATTTTTATTTAAATCAATGACATCAAAGCTTTTCCTTATTTTGATAAGGTATCCAAATAACAGTCTTCTTGTCACCCATTTTCTGCCTTAGTGCTATCTAGCCATCTATATTTTAAAGTTATAGTTTCGGCTGATAAAATGTTGGTTCACTGTATTACGGTGTTCTTTTTGACATAATTGTACAAATAATAAAACGTGTGTGAACTACAAAACAATATAACTGTCAAACAATTAAAATGTTTTAACCTATGAAATGCGCTAATTTGAATTTGTGCCACTAGGTGCAACCAACAGAATGATAGAAATGATAAAATATGTAATAAGGACCACCACTGGGCAGAATTGTCTGTATTATATGGCTGTAAAACTTCTTTCATTTGATTTGCTTAAAGTAACTTCAGAACTAATGATTTAACATTAGTGCAACATTACATTGGCTTAAAATAGCTCAAGCCCTCGAGCCACGTTTGATGGAAATTTATCCCAGCCTAGAGTAACCCTGGTAGAGTCTGAAAATTATGTAAGGTGCTGTTGTCTTTATTATCTATGACCTGGATATCATTACTTTTAATATAGATATATTCATATTATAAAACATTTATTGACGTTAACATGGATTGACACCTGGTGTTCCGGCTTCCTTTTCCAATAAAAACTAGACGGCATTGTTTATATAAAAATGTGTTGGTATCGTTAAACCCTTAACAAACAAAAGCCTGTTGATGTATACTGCTCTATCCTGCTTAGCTGTAAGTTACAATCCAAAATGTATACAAACTCCCGCAATAAAAACTGGACGCCATTATATAGCTGAAAAATTGCTGACAATATCAAACAAACAAAATGTGTACAAACCCGGCACAAACAAAAATGCAATCAAATAAACCAAAAGCTTGCATGATTAATCATTTTGAAGATGAACATTCTCTGTAAGTCATCATGGTCGACCATTTGAATAATGGTACTGGCCGGATGAAATTCCTATAATAAAAGTCGATTTTATGATCATTTAGAAGATCAAAAAGCAGTTGATACCGATGACAAAGAATAATATGGATTTAATTCAAATGCACCTAATTGAGTAGATTCTCATCTTCATAATGTCAAATGGTATGCATCTCATAATCTCTGATAAATAAACAACGATTGAGTGTATAGCACGCGACGACATACAACAGATTTCTGGCACGTGCTAAGGTAATAAACACCGCTTATTGAACAGACGATAGGAAAATATTTATTGTACTGTATCTTTGAGAACACGAGAACGATTACAAACGAATAAATGAAACTCTGGATATATTAATTACTGTAAAGATATTGTTCGCCTGGAGCATATTCATCTCGTTCAGATAAGTGTTTGATTTAAATGTCAAATGTGTGTATAGGCTCGTAGTTAAAGCATAATGTGTCCGTTATCGATGCGTCTAAATGCCAACAAATTAACCTACGTGGCACGCAGATTGCACGTACATTTAATTATTATTTTTTGTGAATTCTTACTAGAAAAATTCACATCAAGCACTGACAAGTCGTTAATCGCATTAGTCCTGATTTTTTAAATTATTTATACATGGGACAAGAAGGCGTCTAATGGAAAAGAAAAATGGATAATTGTTTGGTTTATATAATGTGATTTCCTCGTTACCACAGTTACGAAATTTAGCTGATGCAATAAGTAGTTTTAATATAAAATTTGATGCATGAGGTAAACAGACTTGAACGAATCACAACAAACTGGTTTTGAAAATGCGGATCTATATCTAAAGTCAGAGGTTGAAATTATTTTCTTTCTACAGATATAAAGAACGGAATTTTTTATTATTTGCATCTGTTAGTATAGATATATAAACAAAGAAAAGTTAATGATAATTTATTAACGCTTTCTAAAATAAAATACGTTTAGAAAATGGACTAACGTCATTACAGGACACATACATTAATAAATGGAATATTCGTTGCAGTAATTATTTTCCTGTTGAATCAAGTGTATAAACTGTTTTCATAATAAAAAAAAACGTGATGGCGAATATGAAAAAAATCTGAAAAGTACTTTCGTATGGAATGTTAACCTTCGGTGATGATCTTGTTAATAAAATGGCAAGTATAGCTTATGGTTTTATGAACAGTAAGAACAGCTACAGTAATGACAATGACACAAGCAAACATTGCACTGACGTCTTTGCAGGAACTAGGCATGGCAGTGCGAGCTCAAATGACCTTCCTTCCAGAGGCGGCACGTATCCCAGACAAGCACGAAAACGATCTAAGGGTCGCCGTCAGTCAGCTTTAACGGTGAGATTTTTCTTCAATAATAGTTTTAAGTTTTTGCCTTGTTTGTTTTTACTCGACGTCTAAAAACACAGTCACAGTTTTCGTTAAAAAATTTACAATTGTAGATGTATACATCAAGAACTATTTATCGCAGGGTATCAATACAGCACAGATGTAGATTTTTGTTAATTCGAATCCTAAAACAATTATATAGCATTTATACATAATCATAAAGTATAGTTTATCCACAAGGGAGCTAAATCTCATATTATTGAAGACAACTCTTAATTATGAAGACGCGATAATCAATGTCACAATTAATATGTTGACAAATTGACTGCGTAATTATAGGCGATTATGTCCGGCATTGGTTTACTTAACAGATTATTGAAATGAAGTATTCAATAAAATTACTATGCAAAATAAAGCAAAATATGTCATTTATTGACACACTTTCGCATGACAGTATTTTGACCTGTCAACACTTTAGAAAACGATGTATCATACACTGCCGTTTTTGTTTATGTAAACGTCTACAAATTAAGCCCAACACTGTTACAATTAGATTGTTAATGCTGTCAAAATTTTTGCTTACCCTTAGCGGAATTCGAACTCGCACCGTTATCACACTGGCACCCATTCGCCTGCAGTATTTCCAGCGCTCTGGACCACTCGGCCCAATTCGCTGTTAAAATGTAGCTTCATTAAGCGAGGTGAATTATTGAGACAGGCATAGTACATGCGTACTAGCGTGCTGCGATGGAATTTTATCTTTCCACGGGACTTGTTGGGCTAGTAAACTATTTTGAAAAATAAACCAAAACATTTTTGGCACAACACAACTACATGTATATGTATTTTAATAAGTAATCTATGACACTTTCATTAATTTTGTTCAGTTATAGCTTTGCGTCTAGTTTTATTTGGGAGGAAGTCAGATAGCTACAATACTGTAGCTCCTTCTTTTATGGACGGAACTACAAAGAGGTCCCATTACTCGTAATGGAGCAAAAACACTCTTGGGATTTACACATATTTTCCTCTGTCTTTATTTCATAACTATGTTTTCTTTCCTCCGCCGTCCATCTGACATGTCTACAATGTCTAATTAAATAATTTTATCACTTTTTCGTAATCATGGCATTGTTGACATAATTAAAATTGTGGAGTGTAGAATTTCGGAATCGTATCAGTAAAATTTGTAATAAGGGGACATAATCATAATGCAATGAATGCAGCTGAAATCATCCGGAATGATATTTTTTTTTACCAAATCGATTCCGATATTATCAAAATTATGCACTTCCGGAATTCATAGTTTGTCAACAATGCCATGATAACGAATAAAGTGATAAAACTAACGAATACTGTGTTGTGGAAATATTAGTTAAACTGCAAATACATAAAAAAAGTATGTAGCAAACTAGGGAAACAGTTTAATTACTTATAATATGCATAAAACCCCCGGGTGTGAATCACTCCTGGGCTGCTCTATATCGAGTAATGGAACCGCTTTGTAGCTCCGTCCATAAAAAAAAGAAGAAAAAGAAGCTACATTATAGTAGCTAGAAGTCCGAGTACCCGCAAAGAACCACCCATGCCCTGGTGAATGACTTCTCATGATTGATGTATGCTAAAGACATCCCCTATGTACTTATAATACACTTGTTTGCATTGGCCAACTAATTATACCACGAATAATATAAAGCTGCAAGTAGCTACGTACGTCAAGTCTTAAGCCAGATCTGCTTATATCCATGTAAAAATTAGACTGATGCAGATAGCATTTTTTATATGATGTATTTTTCTAATTACACGTACCGTACGTTCATGCTAAAATCAATACAAAGGTCTCAATGCTATGAAGACATAACGAGATTTTAAATATTTGTTTTAGAAATCGCTTTGATTAAATGTAAGATAGAAGTCAGATAGTTGGAGTAAATCTTTGAAATTTATTCCTCTCCATTGCAAGCATTGATACATTTATTTATTGATTTTGTTGCAAGTGATGAGCCTAAAGTCCAATAAGATATTTGTGAAGATCTTAAGCTTAGTAATTGTATTGCGCAATTGCTGGCATTTCAAAAAAATAACAGTTCAAATAATCCCTAGTAATCCATCAAAGTTTGCAACGGTTGACAGCTTTCTACAACTCGTTATGTATCTTAAAATATCTTAAGACTGTAAATAAGTACGTTGTTATTGTCAACGGTCAACTAAGCCTGCTAAAATCCCACCAAACACAATTTTTTAATCCTAAAGGTATAGACGACATAAAATGCATTGCATGCATTCGGAACATAAATAAGAAACGGTTTATTTATGTATAAGCAGATCTTTGTACCTTTCTCGTAGATGTTATTTTTGATATGCAAATACAAATCTTTTTACGTCTTGTTGGTGAAAACAACGCATACAAAATAACACTGTATAAATGCAAATATGTATTATATTTGCTGATTTTAGGAAATTGGATTGCTTAAAATAGATAATAGAAACCAATGACTGGGTGTTATACAATGTATACAATTCGGTTGTGATTTGCATACAAACTGATAATTATTGATTAGTTATGAAATCTGATGTCAGATAAGCAATGGAGTGTTTTTGGTATCAAATAAGGAGACAACCAATCAAATTACATTAACATATCCTGATATTCTGCCTTCTTCTGTTTGAGCACATTTTACAGATGTCTATTGGACCAGAATGGTTTTATACAAGTTTTATCAATTTGAGGTATATTATAACTGAGAAGGGTTGAATTGAGGCCAGAAAAATTGTGCTCGCATGAAAACTTAAAATTACATTTTTTTGCATTTGGAATTTGGACGAAAATTAAATAAATCAGATATATTTTTTTACTAGTCTTCAAATACAAAGTTTTGATTAATGGAAATTCGTAGACAAATGGGGATGAGTATTCAAGGAGAACATAAATACCCCATACTCTATAGTTTGTCGTGCGCTTCATACAATCAGTGGTTGTGACAAACTAGACACTGTTCAAAGACCTGAAAAACCATATTTAGTTCGTCTCTGTTAGTGTGTACCGTTAATTAAATTGGGTTCGACAAGCTACCGGAAAGGCAACGACGTACGATTTACCAAACGCAACCGAAAATAACCAATAAGCCCATACTCTCCATACTCTATTCACCTAAATATCTAGTTTTACAGCCATTTTCAGGTGTAACATGACATGGAGAAGTAAGCCAGGGTTATTTACTTCATTGTCAAGATATTGCTTTTTTGTACCATTAAATCAAAAAAGACGAGGAAGGGATTTGATTACACAATCTTCAATAATACTTTGGGGACCGAGTAGTTAAGGTAGTTCGTCTACTATTGATCACGTGGTCTGTCAACACTGAGATTGCTGGGTCGATTCTCACTGCATGCAGGTTGTACTAGACTCCAGTCTTAATTGACAAGGATTGCCAGTTTTCCTACCGCAGGTCGGGGTTCTCTCCGGGTACTCCGGCTTCCTCCCCCAATAAAAACTAGACGCCATGATTTAGCTGAAAAGTTGCTGAAAGTGGCGTTAAAACACCATTCAAACAAACAAACAAATCAACAATACTTTGTCAATATAAAATGACTAAGTACTTGTTTTTTCAATATTTAATAGTTTGCTTGGTTACCTGAATGAATTGATTGTGATTGTACAGTTTCTAGGACCATTTCAGATAAAGATATGTCTGTAAAGGTTTGAGTCGAGCACACCTTTCCCACGCTCAGGCTCGACCTCGCACACCAGTTATTCATAGTAAATATTTCAGCCAGGGAGCTCACCCACTCCCCCTCCCCAACATTTGAACTCGATAGGTCAACATTCTAAACTGTGAGTTAATTCGTGGTATATACATGATTTTGTTTGTTGTCAAGTATGTTTTGTTTCTTGGCATGTCTTATAAAAGATTTCTGACTTACATTCCAATTACTGGCAGGTAACACGTGACAACGGCAATATGTCAACACTAACGAGGATACAACGCGCGAATAATGTGCGTATTGTTTGCCAAAATGTTACCTAATTAGGTTTGAAGGTATGTTTTGTCAGTAGTCATTGTTTTCTGGGTCCGCTAATTCATCATCTATAATAAATGTCTTATAAATCTGTTGTTGATAATAATACCGTACAGAACGTGATTTAATTCATACGTACATTGTTTTGTGCAAGCAAAGGGATCTATTTACGAAGTTAACAAAACGTCTCCGCCATCACAAATTCTATCAGAGTCTACCGGACTGTTAGCGGATTGATATAGCTCCACGGCAATGCTTTGGTGATATAGTTTTCTTCTAGTTCGGAGTTATCTTTTCCTGGTATGGGTAACGGTGCATCCAATTTTGATGAAATTCATTGGACAGACAACGCCAAGCCTCTGACTGAGCTCCACATAAAAAGGATGAAAAAGGCATGTTTCAACTGCAGCATTATCTTTAAAAACTTTCTTTTACTTGTTTGTTTGTTTGTTTGAGTGGTGTTTAACGCCACTTCAGAAATTTTTTAGTTAGATCGTGGCATTCAGTTTTTATTGGGGGGAAGAAGCCAGCGTATCCGGATAATACCCCCAACCTTCGGTTGGAAAACTAGCAATCCATACTAAGTAAAGTTGGAGTCGAGCACACCTTGCCCGCAGTGAGGCTCGAACCAGCAACCTCAGTGGTGACAGGCACTTGACCAATAGTAGTTGACTAACAAGCTGGTAACTGTTTGTAAAGTTCCTGATAGTCGCTATATATGAAAAGTCGCTGTAAATAATGCCGTAACAATGTTTATCGCACGTTGTATCAGTTTACCTGAAGTTAAAACTACAATAACCGATCAATAATAATTATATTTCATTCGGTAATTTCAATTTCATAGCAATTAATCTAGCTCTATTGCTGTTATATTACGGACATCACTTATAAATGAGGTAGGCGGGAAAAATTACAGCATCTGGAAACAATATTTCACACAAGCAATAAATTTTGTTTCGTTATATTTTTTATCCTACAATTTTTATCAAACCTGGTATGAGCTATTCTCATAACTTGGAAATCAATAAGGCTTGAAACAAGATAATTTATTTACGCAAATTTTACTTTCAAATTCTTCTTTATTATTAAATATACCATAAATGTTCTATCTATTTTGAAATTTTCACAAAAAATGGCGGACGGTGTCGTGCATCCTCTTAAAAACATTATTGTATTTGCATTATATAAAAGGGTCATATTTTAACATTATTTATTTATATGAGTCCTCTATAAATCGGTACTTCACTTGTTGTTCGGTCGGTTTCTTTTGCTTTTTCTTCTCACTGCAGTTAAAATTAAATTTTATATTAAATCTGTCAACTGGAGATGTTTTGCGGGCTTATTAAGCATTGTCATGATGACTGCTTAAATAATTAAAAGCATGTATTGTGTACTTATTCCAGGACACGTAAGAATATATATTTTCCAAACATTTAATTCTCCCTCTCGGGCACCTAGCTCTAAAAGTCATACTGTATAGGTATGGATAGGAATCGATCTGTGTATTACAATAACACGAAGAATCACATGACAATCATTACATAAAACAGAATCGTGACATACTACTAGTTTAGAATAGTTTCCATGGTACCTACTTAATTGATTATTCTAAGGAAAAATATACACCGGAAGTAAACACCACGTGACGATAAAACTTAAACTTGTTATGTACACCAAGTTAGTTTATCTAGAGTAGTAAATCGGTTTAACAGGTTCTTCTTCTTTAAATCTCACTTTGCAATGTTACATGGCTATAGAATAAAATTAACGAAACCCAGTTTTTTTCAGCAATTTTTAGCTATATTATGGTGTCCAGTGAGAAAAAAACTAGCATCTAAACATATACGTCTTACCCTATCTTATCGTGGTCATTGGATGTCTTGTTTGGTCTGGGACGGGGCCTTGGATGTCTTATTCTGGTCCGAGGACGTAGTGACGTGTTGGGGAAACTAGCACGTAGATGCGAGAGATAACTGAGATGGTAAAATTAAATTTTATATTAATATTATTTTTGTATTAATCAACTGCAATAAGCAACAGAATACACAGTAAACAAAGGAGTTACAATACAATCGGAATGTCCAGCATTATTGCACTACGGAAAATCACGGTAGAACAATTAATATTCGTTACGGTTGCCGCACAGTTAACTTTCGGTGATCCGAACTGTCCAACAAATATTTCTGTAGACTTTTATATCATAATTTCAAAGCAAGTTGTCACTCACATCTGTCGATACTTGTCAATTTGTTGTAACAACAGAGTATATTAAACTAAAAGAAAATTAAGTTCTGCCTTATCTTACAATCCGGTAATTGGAATGATAATAAAAACGTAAAAGTCGGAAAATTAAATTGTTTGATAATCTTTAAAATCGTCATAATTTGTACAATTTAAAACCATGACAGTAGGTCTTAAATGTCATGTCTTGGGCGGGGAAGGTGAAAGGGCCGTGGATGTCTTGTTCTGTCGGGGGCGTGGGCCTTTTAGTTTTTTTTTCGGCTTGGAAGCATGGACATTGCTTGGGTGTCTTGGGTGTCTTGTTTGTTCCTGGGACGTGTATTTTCAGTCCAGGGACGTGGAGCGTGGATTTATCGTTCGGGTACATGAGTGTTGTATGTCTTGGTCGGTTAGGAATGTGACCCCTAAAAAGTGGGCGTGGAACTTGGAATTCTTGTTCGGTCGGGGGTGCGTCTTGGATCTGTTGTTCGGTATAGTGGTATGGGTCTTGAAATTTTTATTCCAACAGATGTGTTTTTCACATGCAAAGACTGCATCGAGTACGCAGCCATCACGTGACCTGGGATGAAGAGTTCTCGTCCTTGTTTCTTTACTTATTAAATGTATATATTTGATTTGTTTGTTTGTTTGAATGGTGTTTTAACGCCACTTTCAGCAATTTTTCAGCTATATCATGGCGTCCAGTTTTTATTGGGGGAAGAAGCCGGAGTACCCGGAGAAAACCCCCGGACTTCGGTAGGAAAACTGGCATTCCTTGTCAAGTAAGATTGTAGTCAAGTACACCCTGCCTGCAGTGAGACTCGAACCCGCAACCTCAGTATTCAGATATATAATTATTGAAACAATGACATTGTCCTGAAACAGAACTTAGTCAATACAGAGTTTTTGCCAGAAGGTTAATGAATTATAACCGTCGTCACGTGATTTTCTGCAAATAACAGCTGAGCGAATTAAAATATTGTATTTTCAATAAAACATTGGATTTATTTAATTTGAGAACGATCTTTATCATTGCCTTTTAGCAAAATATGATTAAATATGATTTATTGGTGGAAATCTGAACTTGTTCTATGAACAACTTGCAATGAATGCCAGAATGACTCTTATACGTCCAGACATTAAAGAAAATTTGTGGATAAATAATAAGAAGTAATAAAATTAGGTAATTTTGCATTGCTTGTGCAGCTTACCTGTATTTTCATAAAGAAGAAATTCGAGATACGACAGTTATAATGGAAATAATCGTAGCCTGCAATCCAGTCACATCTGGATCTTGCAGGGAATACCGTAATACAACTGAATCATAAAGTCACGTTGATCAAAACTTTACCTTTAGGTGAATTATATATTTATTATCATATACATGTCAATTCAACATAAGTTATGCTGCGGAAATTCGAGTGAGTGATGACAACTTTAACTCAATTACGAATGTCGGAGATATACTTGAGCAGATGTAGCGAGTGGGATAGACACGTTTGTAAATTTGAGGTAAAATTGTCTTTTGAATAAGTAGATTGGTAGATAAATTGATTTATTTTTTTTTTACAAAAATTTATATTAACCGAAGCATCAAGCTGAAGTTTGTTTGTTTGATGGTGTTTAACGCCACTTTCAGCAATTTTTCAGCTATATCATGGCGTCCAGTTTTTATTGGGGGAGGAAGACGGAGTACCCGGAGAAAACCCCCGACCTGCGGTAGGAAAACTGGCAATCCTTGTCAATTAAGATCAAGCTGAAGTATAAAATTATGTATGTAGATCTATATTATTTTTATTTCTTTAACTAAAAATTGGATGTTAACCAAAGCATCAAGCTGAAGTATAATATTATGTATGTATGTAGAGCTATACTATTTTTATTGCTTTAACTAAAAATTGGATGTTAACCGAAGCATCAAGCTGAATGTATAATATAATATTTTAAGAAGAGCAATGATTTTAATCTCTGATAAAACCCACTTTTTTATTTACTGTCACAAAAATCAGCAGCTTAGGCATAATTATGTTTCAGAACTAATGAAAGAACATAAAAATTTACTTGATTTAAATGACTAACAAAAACTTATTCTCATTTTAAACCCAACAAATTTTCGACGGGGTCAAGAATTTAGCTTCTTTTCTAAAACAGTCAATCGAATTGAGGTCAAAGTTAAACTGTTTTTTGTAATGTCTTTATATTTTCACGCGACAAGCTGTCAAAATAACTTACTGATAATGAATAAATAAATTGAAATTTTAGACGTTTGTTTTCTGTCGTATATCTGTTCATTGCTTGATGAAAATTGATATTTACAGAGTATAATAACGTAATCATTATTATGTTAAGATAGATATGTTGTGTAATTGTTTTGTCGCGAAAACTGATATTCCCCAATGCATAAAGCTTAGGTTAAATATGATGTATATTATTTTAAGCTTATCTTTTGTAAAAGAAGATATTGTTGAGGAAACTGGTATTGACCAGCAAATTAACTTTAAATATAATGGAGTGAATATTTTATTAAGCTTACTAACGTAAATATCGGAAATGTAATATTTTTTCTAAAAGTAAATTAATTATTTTATTCCATGACAGATAAACACCATTCATCCTGCAATCGTCCGATTAGAGCAGCTTTAAATGCGTTGTCTTGTTATTTGTATGTATTGCACTGCCACTGGCTATGAAACGAGTTTTAGCCACGCCCCCTTTAGGAACTACTTTTGAGTATGATCCTATATCGAATTATGGCCGATAAAAATTACAATTGTCGCGAAAGAAGTGAGTGGAGTCTTTTGACAAAAACTGCTACCACCCCTAAATGATCTCTTTGTTTTATTAATGACGTAAAACATACTTTGTATATTTTATACAACAATATTTAAATGATAATTTTCAATAAAGTTTTTCAATTAAGTTGAAATAATTTCACGTGTTTAGAGAAAGGGACGCAACCCATGACATACTACTTTGCGTTGTTAGTTTTTTTGATTTGTAATAAGCTTTGTGATGTTGTGTAGACTTATAGGCTCCATAATGACCCAGATAGCAACACTACGTTGGCCATTTGTTGGCATGGTTGGCAAATGGTTGGCGTTGGCGTTCTAACATCGGCCCAAAGTTGGCGCATCGTAGTTTGACCAACTGTTGGCTTTCCAACATCGACCCAACGTTGGCCCATCGTAAGGTGATCACCTGTTGGCTTTCCAACATCGACCCAACGTTGGCCCATTGTAACGTGACCAACTGTTCCAAGTCAACCCAACATAAATTGTCCACACAAAAAAATTAATGCTCGATTAAATTAAACTGAATGTAAATGGAAATATATGACATAAAAAGTGCAGTTAATAATCAAATATGAGTGCATTTAGATCATACGTTTTATAACCTTGCTAATTACTTAATTAATTCAAAACATGTGGGACATCTGGGATACATATTTATAGTTACATCTTGTTAGAGCAATTAGTGTGCATATTAGACGCGGGGCATTAGTATCCTATTTCAGATAAATTTCGCGCTAATCCATAGCAATCTGTGTGCCAGGAATTCACATCGGTCGCCAATTTTTGACAGCTTAGAGTATTTTATTCAACACAAAATAGAATGTAAGTACATTAACTTATTAGTTTAAATACTCAGTTTTTTATTATTAACCATGTATGTTTTAAGCTAAAATATTCAGTTTTTTTATTAATAAACAATGTATGTTATTTAACTGCATCCTACTTTTCCGCAGGCTTATTTTGTTTGTTTTATTTATTTTTCAACTTGTGTTTATTATATTTCGTAACATAATGCAAATATTAAACATATAAGTCTTTTACAAAATATTCCAGAAAATATACATGGAAGAATTAACACATTTGTTTTATTTATATACTACAGTGTACTAGTATTCCGGAATAAATCATCGAGGCCCATGTTACAGAATAGGATAGGCGCACAATGAAGTTATGTAAAGACAATACATGTACGCTAGAAAGTGCAAGGAATCAAAGATCCTACGGAATGTCCAGTAACAGGTAAGTTCATGTACGTTTTTAGAATGTACGTTTTTATGTGCCTTGTTGATGAATCGTTTACATAAAAAATTACAATAATAACAAAAACAAAATGACAAATGAAAATACAATATCGAAAGTATTTTTATGACAAAAATATATTTTACATTCTATATTCCATTTTTTCAGGGTATGTTAGGAAGAAGGGACTAAGTGTTCAGCTAGTGACAGTCATATTGACAATGTACTTAAGGACTGGTTAAAATTCGCGAGAGATATACATGTAGAGTGGTTAGAAAAAGGTCTTTCGTAAAAAAGAGAAGAGAAGCTGCTGATAAAGCTGAATTGGAATAAAGTTGATCATAAATTTAATGTTCTTGTAATTGCCAACCAACCAAAATATACATTGTATATACCAACACAAATTTCAACGTAGGGCCGATGAGCAAAATTACGTTGGGCCAACGTAGTCTGCCAACGTTGGCCCAACAAAGTTGCCATCATTAACCCAACGTTGGCCCAACGTGTGATTGCTATCTGGGTATTTATTTCAACATGTTTTCATACACCAAATCCGTTAAACCAAAAAATGAACAATGGCGGTCGACCAATTAAAATAATGTAACAATAAATATTGAAATTATAACTGACTTTCGGAAATGATTTGAAGGAAAATTCGGTATAAAAAGGGTGCTTCAGTAGCCGAGTAGTTCAGGTGGTTGATTATGTGGTCTAGCAACACTGAGACTTCCGTTTCGAGTCTCATAATTGACAAGGATTGTCTACCGCAAGTCGGGGTTTTCTCCGTGAACTCCGGCTTCCTTCCTCAATAAAAACTGGATGCCACGATTTAGCTGAAAAATTGCTGAAAGTGGCGTTAAAGGCCATTCAAACAAACAAACAAAACACACAGTTTAGAGGGTAATAGGTCATACTGATTAAGGTTTCCCTCCGAATTCATTGCCAATATGATTAATTACCAATTATATACATGTTTATAATTTAACGGGTTACTAATTAACATGTAACCATCATTAGCCAGTGTCAATTCTTTATTCTTAAAAAAAACATTAAAGCAAAACAAAACAAAAACAAGAACAAGAACAAAAACGAAACAAAATAAATAAAAAAAAAAAAAACAACAAAAAAAACCACACTATTAAAGCAAATATTTCCGCTTAATTCATACATTAACGGTCGATATAAATAAGCTATTCGTTTATCAGGCTCGTTGCAGCTCTAAAAAAAAGTTTAACTTCTTGCGAAGTCAAAATTTGCTATCCATGGATTGGTTCATTATCTTTCCCCAAATTGAATGATTGATTTACTTGTTCTCGTCCTGATTAACATAGCTAAATATTAATCATCCATAGAAATCCAACCTCGTTCTGCAAAACTTTATTAACTCCCTTTACAAGGACATTAGCTGCATCGCCATTAACTTCTGAAAACATCGCTTATCCGTAACTACATGTATCTGATTCTTGTAAAAACAAATAGAAAATTGATTCATTTGCTTTTATTTAAATGTTGATTTATTTGCGAAATTAGAAATCGTTCAATGCAATTTTTTAGTGTTATAAGTTTGAAATCCAATAAATTTGCTGCTATTTAAATACCATTACCAAACAATCTATCACGCGATGTTTATATGGAAAACTTAGTATAAAGATAAATGAATGATGTCAAAATTATATATTGGTTCCAAGATTGCCAAACAATTATTTATTTAGACTATTTGTCTTTAGAATTAACAACAAACATGCAAACCAAGTCTTGCTTCTACCCGATACAGTTCAGTAATCAAAATTTATTATTATTATCTCAGCCTTGATCGTATGTGCCTTTTAGTTAACATGCATTTGCACGAATAATATAAAAAGAAAATCGAACAAAAACAAACTTTTGGCGTCAAGCATTACACGTGAGACATTATATGGTCTAACGTATGCAACGGATAACGATATCTTTCATATTAAATTAAGAAACCTTACGGAATAAAACTGAAGATTACAAAATCAGTAAATTAATTTTCTTCTATATTTGTTAGTTTCTCCGCGGAAGTTTATTTCATCCACAATCAGGATTACACGTGCGAGCAATACCATTGGTTATTGGAAGACTTACAAAGGGCCAATGAAAACAGGAACATGACGCGATGGATTATAGCGACGGGCCACATACCCATGTACTGTTCCAATAATAACCTAGATGACTGTACCCTACATTTTTGGGGCCAATGGGTTAAAAGAGGGTAAGAACTTTTCATCGTATCTAAAACAAACCGATTATTTTATATTCACGTAGTAGTCAGGTGTTTGATGAACACTCATTAACAGTTGAAAGTCAACATGTTTAAATATATGTTCCAATGTTTAATTGAAATATTTGCTGAACAATAATGCTTAATAAAAATTTTTGTAAATTTACCATAAGGTTGTAATACATATAGTTTTGTTTAAGGACTATCACATGAACATTTACAATGTAAAACACTTCTATGCATGCTAACATTTTTTTATTGTTGAAATAGTCGGTAAACTTATAAGTGCAAAATATTTTTAACATCATTAACAAGTATTTATGGGTAATGAGAGTACATATGTACCACTAAACGGGTAAGAAAACTGTATACCGTACATTTAGTATCCTTTGTTTTATATTGTATAAAGCCAACGTGTGTAAACTCTGGCTTAAATTGAGTTTTGAAAAAAAGGTTAAATCACACCTGATATCCAGATCCAATATCCGGAATCCAATTTCATGGAAGCCAAACAACGGCAACAGCCTAGGCGATTGGTGGGTTTCAAGAAAATAATCCGTATTGGATCAAATTATCTTAAAATCCACCAATCGACTACGTTGTTTTCGTTGTTTGGCTCTGCGGAATTTCGATCTTCATACCCAGTGTGTAAATTGTTGTCAGATCTTGCAATGGAAATTGCGGTAGTTTTTTTGTTTAAACAATTTTGTATTTTGTATTATCACTGTACTGGAAATTGAAGTAAAAATGGTTCATCTCAAAATTATTTAATTGGTAAAAAAGGAATTGGTCAAAGATACATGTGGCATATATTTTTTTACTGCTAAGTTTATTAATTATCTGGCCCAGGTAAGTGATCAATGCTTGAAAAGTATGCAAATCAATGAAATGTTTATATTGTCTGCGATGTCGGAACAATATACCGACAGTTCTATTGATTATACTAGTACAGCATTACACAAGAAACGACACAAGATAAAATTTAGTACATTAACTTAATTGTGTATAATTGTAGACTAGAAGACTTGTTCTATGGAATGGGCGTTGATTTAGTCATGGAAGCACACGAACATTCATATGAACGGTTATGGCCTGTATAGCAGTCTGAAGTAGCACAAAAAAGTTACCTCAACCCACGTGCTTCCGTTCACGTCATTTCGGAGCAGGGGGTAACGGAGAAGGAGCTGACTGGATGGGAAGACCAAGTAAGTCACTCTTAGGATGGCAATATATTACTCACATATACAAACGAAAAATTAATTAAGGTGATATTGCAGTAGATCTCATTATGCTGATTTCCAGTAAAAAAACTTGCATCACGGTAGTTCTTAAAGTAGACTGAACTTTAATGGAATGATTGAATGTTTGCTTAACGTCCAGCGAGCAATATTTCTGCTATATACATAACGAAAACAAGTTATCAAACAGTAAATTAACGCGAAAGCGGGTGTGGGACATCGGAGACAAAATTTCGACTGACACAGAAAAAGTACGGAGTAATGGTTAGGGACGGAAAATTTAGCCTTTTATTCTGGCTACAATGACCTGCTCTCTTTTTCGTAATCTAGAAAAGTAGTTTTATTTGGCAAGGAGCGTGGCGTTCTCCCAACACGGTATACCCTATTTTCCACTCTTCAGGCTTTCGGTATCGAAACTTGACAACAAAAAACGAGATGGTTTTCACAATCCACCACCTGGGAACGACCTGGTCAGCTTTTCTTGTCGAAAACTTGGACAGCACCCAGTGTAGTCCCAGTCCACTAAATTTTAATGTTTATGGACATTGTTAATTTATGATTCTTGTTAACAACCATTACGCAGTTTGAGATATTTTGGAAACACATCTAAGTATTAAAGTTATGTAACCGTTTAAGCTTTATGAATAGCAAAGCGGTAAGTAAAAAGAGAAAACTGCCTCAAATTAGATCAAAAAATATAACCAACTGTACGAATTTAAAACTCATCTGAATCATTAATACATGTGTACGTTTTATTTACTGAATAAAAAGAAGTTACGAGTCCTTGTCAAGGTGACTTGCCAATAGAATACCAGCTTATATTGTATAAACAATGATCCTTTGTTAAGAAGAACAGATCAAATTTCGTGATAACAACGAAACGCCAAAAGTAAAAATTCTTACGGACGTTTATCAATTGTAAACGGGACACACTTATATTTCGATCAGGTAAATGCCGTTACTAAGGAAGTAATCGATAATTTCTGGCTGATTCGGGAAGACCTTGGTCCATTTATTCCTAATATTGACTGTAGCAAGAGTATTGAGAGCCATAAGTTTTGTACCTGTCCACCTCCTTTTCTTTTGTACCTGTTCACCTCCTTTTCATTACATTTCCTTGCTAATTTACATATCGGTTGGCTTTCTGACGGCAGTTGTAGTTTCTATTCTGTTATGTTGTTATTCGTGTAAATGCTGCAGAAGTTGCTGCTGTTCAAAAAGTTGTTTTTCAATAATCGGAACCGGAAGTAATACATCTTGTAAATGTTGTTATAAAACCGGAATTGATTCCGGCAGCGGGCCTCATTATGGACATCAAATATTAGTTAACATAGATGTAAAAGATATACAATCGGTTAATACAGACATAGAAGATTTAACGTTTTATCAATCTATGGAGACTAATAATTCGTTTGAAACAGAGTTACTTTTATCGTCCTGAAATTACAGAATGAACGATTCGTTTATGCGAAAGATAACATCCAAGGCCTCCTATGGCTGTCGATATCAGTCAGTGAGTCATTCGATGTTTTAATTAGCAATCACAACTCTTACGGAATTGTAAAGTAAAAGAAGGAAATTCCAAAAAGAACTGTAGGCAGATACCATATGTTTTGCGAGACAATTACAGATATCGATATCACCGTTCAGCGGCGTAAAATAAAAGAATGTGTATAGTATGTACTACCCAAAGCTATATTAAACATTGTACTATAAATTCAAGAATGGTAAAAAGATAAATGTGTATGAAAATAGCAAAGAAAACCGTTTATGAGTGGTAAATATACACTTAACTCCAGATGCCGTTTTTTGAATGTTATATTTATTAATAAACGTATTTTGTGATATTTTGTCTTATGCTCTTTTTGCTGTAAAAAAATGTTAAGTTTCAGTTGTGATACTTCAGTAAAGCTAAATTTAACCAAAATACTGTTTAAATTGGATTATCCAAGAAACTTTCCTTCGATTCAAAAGAAAATTATTTACACGGGAACGGATGATAAAAGTGCAACCATCCCGTGATATCCCGGTTTATGAACATTCTGTAGTTCTTATGCTTTTAAAAACCTTCTTAAAATATGATATAAATCAGTCGTTTAAGAAGATTTGTGAATGCTGAAGCATCATCCGTCTTCGGAAATCTTGATGATTTTAAAACTATGTCCGATATTCATCACAAATATGTTCTTGTGACAGCAGATAAGGCTCCTAACAACATATATTATTTTTATCTGCAAAAATCATTACATAAAGTGTTGAATAAATAAGCTAGGCATGGATTGTTAACTTGGCAAGCCTACTTACACATACACTGCGCTTTTAAATGAGGGGATTCTTGAAAATCACAAATCGATGTTTGCATCCTTAGGTCTCCATTTCAAAGTCGAAGATTGCGATTTCCCCTTCTTATATTGGATACCAAAACTTCACAAAAATCCATACAAACAGCGTTTCATATCAGGATCGTCTAAGTGTACCATCAAACCACAATGAAAACTCCTGACCACTATTTTATCAAAAATAAAACTGGGTTTCAAAAATACAGTGATTTTAATCTTACATTCCGCTATATTGATGATGTTTTATGCCTTAACAATGCTAAATTTGATGAATATTTGCAATCAGTCTACCGTAGCAAGGTTGAAATTAAAGACACTACCAATACACTTAAGTCGGCATGTTACTTAGGCTTATTTCTAGAAAAAGACTCGGGAAAACTACAAACTAGACTCTACAACGAACGTGATGACTTCAAATTTTCAATTGTCAACTTCCTGTTCATCGATAGCAACATTTCAACAGCTCCAGCATATGGTGCGTACATTTCACAACTTATTATATATCCTGCGATCAGTATTCCGATTTTCCACACTGCTCACTGCTGTTGACTACTAAACTTCTCAAACAAGTACTCTTTTGTTGTACCTAGGTTGATGTTCTATGGTCGTCACCATGACTTAGTCGGTCGGTATAGAAATCCATCTCTAAAATACGATCGGACATTTTCGTTGAGTCATAGTTAGTCTTTTCTATTCATGGATTTGATTTTCCCTAGACATGACAATTAGTAAATATATGAGTGTCTAATTAGAGGCAGGCACTACTTTCTCGTCGGGGCACCTGAGTTCACCCATCGTTTTTATTGGGTTCGGGTTACTCTCTGGTTTTTGTGTTGCGTTTGTCTATATCAGGATTTGTAAATGTGCCTTGACATTCGGCTCATTTTGTTCGGTCGGTTTCTTGCCATTTTTCTATTTTAAGTGTGTTCGTTCAACGTTTTATTGGGGTGAATAAAATTTATAATTGTGACTGTAAAATAGACAAATATAGACTAACAGAATGTCCCATCAGAATGCTGAAAACAAAAATGCGAGATTTTATTTTTTGCAAAGCTTTATGGATAATGATTATATATTTTTCCTACTATCACATTTATCCGATACAAATAGACACTCCACTGTTACATATAATACATGTACATGTACAGTAGCCGTATTTGGTCACTACAGTAGTACTGCTATCGATTACGGCGTGTAGGAAATCGTGGTAAATACGGTAGTTATTTTCAAACCAGGAGTTTTTTTTACCCAAACCACTATTGACCTGGTTTTGGAAAACGACTCGGGAAAACTGCAGGGTAGACTCTGCGACGGACGTGATGACTTCAACTTTCCGATGTCGACTTCACGTTCATCGATTGCAACACTCCGGCAGCTCCGGAGTATGGTATGTGCGTTTAACAACTTAAACGTTTTTCTAGATCCATATAACTAAAAGATCAAATTAAATATATTTACCAAATACTTTCGAAATTTTAGTATTTTTATATGAAATGGGAATTCGGAAAGGTTCAAAGGACCAGACATACAGACGTTGTCAGCGTATCACTAGCTGGTCGAACGGCGGAGATTTTAATATGGGGCTGTTATAATATCAGAAGGCTGTTATAATATCAAAAGCCTGTAGCGGACAAACTGGATAATGTGTTTATAGC
Organism: Limnoperna fortunei; assembly: GCA_944474755.1. Lineage (NCBI taxonomy): Eukaryota > Metazoa > Mollusca > Bivalvia > Mytilida > Modiolidae > Limnoperna > Limnoperna fortunei. The sequence goes on from OX104125.1 coordinate 4,006,951, forward strand.
GGACAAAGTGATATCGTTACTGGCACGATAAAGACCCTATTGCAGATTTCATAAAATTAAAGGCGGCAAAAGGCTAAATTTTCCGTCCCTACCAAATAGTCGTTATTCATTACAGTGGCAGTAAAAATTTTGTTACCCTTGGGCCATCAATGTTCTCTTCCTGATTATAGTATAAATATTGCTAACAGGTCGCTAAGCAAACATTTAGTCAATTAATTTCTAATGAACTGATAAATATACTACAAGCACTGTATTTGTTCTTTAATTCTAACAAATGTACAAATTCGGTAACCATACATTAGAGATCATATAGAAACTAATGTTATCAGCACAACAAAATCCACATTAAACAAAATGCAACAAAGATTGCCAATCGATTTAGAATGTCGATTTGACCCAACCAAGTATCTCGGATGTGCATAAATGTCAACAAACTCGAAAATCGGCAGAACAAATAAAATGTCGAGACCCCATCGGGACCCCTTAGATTTCATCGGTTGAATTTTTGTGCATTGATTAATCATTGAAATCTACATCTGTATCGTTTCTTCGTGAGTTGTTCTAGCTGAAACAAACAATTTTTGTACTTGCATTTATTTTGAAATGACAATAAAATCCACGCGATGTGTCTCGTCTGTTACGTACGATTTCTGTATTTCTTAGAAGAAAAATCCGTTTCCTTCTACAATGCATTGAACGTAACATTTCATTGATCACAACTGCATAACTGTTGACCTCCTGAGCCGTGATCTTGATGACACTTGTATGTATATCGCGATCATATGTAATATGCATCTGTGCAGTATAAAGTCTCCCCCCAAATGGCTATATTATACTAAGTCCGCGATAATATACATCATAATCACGTGACGCTAGACGCTGCAGACAGTCAAATACACGCGTTCTATATGTATTTCATAAATAAAATCATATAATTTTCTTGTCTTTCTTATTTATTTCATTTGTAAATACACGAAAACATTACAAAATGTCTTTGTAAAACATCAAAAACATATAGTAGGTATATATACGTCAACATTTGACATTTTCTCCACCGGCTTCCGTGGCTCAGTGGGTTAGAGTGCTGGCTGGCAATACTGACATCCAGGGTTCGATCCCAGGATGTGACATGTCGTTTTTGCATTCTATACTGCTACGTTTTACGTATATTTTATGCAGTTTTGGTTTTTAAATAGGAAAAAAAACAAGAAAAGCTTCATTTTTTTACTCCGCGTTGTAAAAAATGTCGATGAAAGTGGGTAGCCATGATTTTTTGTTCCGAAGGAACAAATGAACCTATATTTCTTATTTTCTTCCGCCAAGTTTTGTTATCCCATTATAAATTTTGTTTCGCGACATGTCGTAAAGACATTTTGTACTATGAATATATGAGACATTACGCTTTCGCAGTTAACCCTGTCGGACCGAACACTTTTTCTTTACGGAGTTATTTGCCCTGTCATAAAAATCTTTTGTGCAGATTAATTATGAAACCATAAAAGATGTCGCAATAAAAGTTGTTGCAAAATGGTCAGCTATAGATTGCGACAATTTGTTACATATCGTGCAAAGGATTTTGACGACTCCTTTTAAGAGTTATTTCCCCTTATTTATTAGAAGTACAGTCAAACCTGTCTTAAGCGACCTTTGAAGGGAAATTGTTAAAAAGGTCACATAAGACAAGGGGTCTTTATACACAGGTCATCATGTTTGCAGACCAATCAACAAAGTCATGTTGTCAGCATGTGAAAGAGTTAATTGAAGACCTGTATTGTTTGTTTTATTAAGTAAACAATAAAATATGACATTTATTTTATGTAAATAACGCAAGTACAAAATATACAACAATAATGAGCGTTTTGATTTCCGATTGAATTAACGCAGGTCAACTTTATTACCCCATTTAGTTGTTGTATTTTTTCTCTGTACCGGTTTTACATGTTTCCTTGTGTTTTAACAATAAGTTCTATGTAGAGAGTGCAAGTCGGTTTAGAACCAGTGTACACCGGTTTCGTATTGATTATTTCCCTTTGTTAAACAAAATGGCGTGATTATACAATAAACACGCCGTTATGAGAAACATCATCATTTCCAACCCTAATGGCGACAAAATCGAATGTCGACATTGACGACTATTCAAATTGTACAGGGCAATCTGAACTTCACTTCTAAGATAATAAAACAGTTTTTGATCGCTTCATACTTTAGTTTTCCGTTTCGAAGAACCTTGATAATTGACAACAATGTCAATGCCAATGGTGTACGAATCTTCTTTTCGTCCGACAGGGTTTATATATTGCTTAATGATTTTGACAGTCTCGAGAGTCGTTTTAGACAGGTTTTCTTGGTCAAAACGAACGGAAAACATGGTCGTAGTCGCGCTAGACAAGGAGTCATTATATAAAGGTAAAATTAATGGGAAAATGCTCGGGAGGAATAAATACGGTCGCATAACACAGGAAGTCTTTATATGGAGGGGGTCGCTAAGACAGGTTTGACTGTACATTTTGTAACATTGTAACTTATGAACCAGAGGTGATAGAGACTTGGAATTTCACAGTTGGTCATCATTGACATTGACCTTGAAAAGGGTCACAAGGTCAAAGGTCAAGGTCACATTCTAAATGTTGACATTGTGGTGTGTGCGATTCTCCTCCTGAACCATAAGAGCTACAGAAATAAATCTTTTACCAAAATGTAGACCATATTAAGGTCTTGAAAGGTCACTATAAATGATTTGACTTTTGATAGTTATCTCCCCTAGACCAATAAAATGTATTGTGAATTGCATTATATCACTATATCTCAGTAACTATAACAGGTATACATATGAAACTTTATATCATTGATCATCATTGACCTTTACCTTGAAAATGGACACAAGGTCAATGGTCAAGGTCACATTCTAAATTTTGACATTTTCTTGTCGTTGCTATTCCTTTGAAACGGTAAAAGATAAGCTATAACTTATAACGGATAAAATATCGACCTCATAAAGGCGCAACTGTTTCCTATTTGGAGGAAAAGGATTCGACTTCATCTTGTAGGAGTTATTTCCCATTATAACCATTGATATTTAGTTTTTTATTGATAACTTATAAGAAAGTAGAGGCATGGGGTCTTCACCAAAGACAATTATGACCCTTGACCTTGAAACAGATACAAGGTCAAAGGTCAAGGTCATCTTATAAATTTTGGTATTTATGATAAATAGTCATATCTTCATTACTTTAAGATATATTGACATAGGGGATCTTCACTGTTGGTCCTTTTTGACCCTCAGCAAGGTCAAGGTCACATTTTAAGAAGTCAAGGTCAAATCCTATTTTTTGGAAATTCTGCTTTTGCGTGTATATAAAATGAAAAATAATAATAAATGATTTGTTTTTAAAGCATTAAATATGCAAAGATCAAACACTTGGTAGTCAAGGTCATTTATCTCAATTAACGTCCTAATTTGTGACCTTTTTATTTCGAAAGATATACAAATGGTTTTTCTTGCGTTTGTTTATTTTGAAAAAAAGATTCAATTTCCATATAAGCAAAGTCAAGGTGAAGGTAATTTTTGCAATACGTGGAAAGTCTCTCATTTGTTCGGTAGAACCAATGAACTTATATTTTTATATACTTGTTAGTTATTTTTACAAAGGGTTTTAAAATATAAGATGGAAGGGTTCAGAATTTTTAAACGTGTAATCGTAAAAGGAACGGCGACTTTGATTTCAATTTTCTTTTTTTGGAAGGTACACAATATAACTATACATTATTTTTACTTTCTAATTTTAAAGCATGTTAGAGTGAATAAAAAGAAAGTTTATCATCAGGAATTAATATCAACAAATTTCCTGCGGTATATCAACATTTCAATCAGCCAGACCACTCTATTCTGTCTATGAGGTTCGCATCCTTGAAAATATCTATCATTCTAGCAATCCTGAATTAAGTACACCTCTACGTAGACAAAACAATAATATAGGATCAGAAAATTAGGCACTGCAATACCATATGTGTGCAATGACAAAATCGATAGTTTAGGTAAACTTTCCAGTGCTGGTTGCATCATTGTGAATTTGATAGGCCTTTTCAATCGCAATCACATCCGACAACGTAGTCATGGTGATCGTCGCTATAAATCACCTTTGTTACATGATGTATCTATAAATGGCTTATTACCGATTGTTAAAAACCACTAGGACTTCATCATATTCGGACAAAAGTGTTCTCTAATCCACTAAAACACTACATTCTCTTTACAAAGAATGCCTCCAGTCATATGTAACAGACCCATCGTCCACTCTGTAGAGATTAGTAGATGTTATTTTAGACATTGAAAAACGCAGATTGTTCAAAACGGTTATCACACACAAAGATGAAGAAGAGTCTCGTTACTTTCTTTCTTTACGTTTTGCAAAAACATTACATAGAGTATTTAATTAAGGAGTTAGGCATGGAAAGTTTATTTTGCAATCCTACTTACACATTCACTGCGCTTTCAAAAGAGGGCATTATTGAACATCACAAATCGGTATTGGCATCCTTTGGTCTCAAAATCAAAGTCGAAGATTGTGATCTCCCCTTATTGTATTGGATTCCAAAACTTCACAAAAATCCATACAAACTGTGTTTCATAGCAGGGTCGTCTAAGTGTACTACCAAAACACTATAGAAACACCGGACCACTATTTTAACAACAGTGAAAACGGGACTTAAAAAATACAGTGACACTTTCTACTCCAGGAGTGGAATAAATGAAATGTGGATATTGAAAAATTCGGAAGACCTGACAGACATCTTGAAGTCTGGATCTCTTTGCAATTGTAACAGCATTAAACAAATTTAATTGTTCAACACTCTATACGGCCATCCTCATATTCACCTTAAACCACATCTTATAAAACGCCGCTTTTTCAAGAAAAACGGAAAGAGACGATATAAATACCTGTTGATTAGTCATGACATAATTTTCTTCGTAGTCATTTATGACTCTAAATCTAATACTAAATATACTGAAGAACAAATCTGTCATATGTTAGATTTTCTGACTGACAAAATATTCGTCGTGTTTGGAGGACATGTAATTTAACAGACTGTTGGTTTACCAATGGGTACTCATTGTGCTACTCTCGTCGCCGATCTGTTTTTGTACTCTTATGAGGCAAAGTTACTAGATTGCCTACCGAAGAAGAAAGAATAATCACTGGCCATAGACTGTTAATTTCACATTCCACCATATTGATGATGTTTTGTCCCTCAAGCGTTAAATTTGGTGACTATTTACATTAAATTTACACCAGCGAGCTTGAAATCAAAGACACCACCAATACAGTAAAGTAAGCCTCTTACTAGAAATAGACTCAGGAAAACCACAAACGAGACTATACGCCAAACGTGATGACTTCAACTTTCCAATTGTCACCTTCCCGTTCACCGACAGCAACATTCCAGCAGCTCCAGCGCATGGTGTGTACATTTCACAACTTATACGTTTTCATAGATCCTGCGATCGCTATTCCGATTTTCTAGATCGATCACTGCTGTTGACTGCTAAAATACTCAAACAGGGGTTTGATGTATCTAGGTTGATGTTATCTCTCAAGAAGTTTTATTGTAGTCACCATGACTTATTTGATCGTTATGTGATATCAGTGTCTCAAATACGATCTGAAATTTTGTCGTGAGTCATAGGCAGTGTTTCCTATACTGAATTTGACTTTTTTCTAGACAATGAGTAACTCGACAGTTGTCTAATTAGAGGCAGGCACTGTTTACCCGTCCGGACCACGTGAGTTGTATTGGGTTCGTTTCACTCTCATTCTTTTTTTGGGTTTTGGGTTTTTGTGTTTGTATTCGGATTTGTAACTGTCCCTTGACTTTTGTCTCTTGTTGTTCGGTCGGTTTTTTTTGCTATTTTAAAATATGAATTTATAATAAAATAAACGCAAGTATTTAAAAGAATAGTTCAAACAAATGTTTCGTTAAAAAATAAAAGAAATAAAAATATAAAACATAAAACAAAAAATTCTAACCATTTTGTATATAATATAATTGAACAAAATTCTTTAAGGTTTGACATCAGGAGCGACGAGGTAAATGTTTAATTTTTGTTATCCATTATTAATCTTGATTTTTTTCCGCGACTCGTGATTTCGGCTTATTCTATTTTCTGTGACCTGTTACATGTATATTATTGTAAATATTAACCGACCCTTAAACCACTTAGTAACCGATTTAATACACGTTTAGCAAAGGACAATCCTCTTTTTGACAGACATCATTTTTACATGCAGTTAACATTAACTTTAATGTATACCTGTATGTTTTAATTTAGTTTACAACAATTTTAAATTCAATTATAAAACTGTTATGTATAAACAAATACTGAACTTTTTAACAAGCATTGTCAATCCAAACACACTGTTAACTTAACATACAGCGATTCTTGTCACAAGTTTTATTTTGCATGCAATTAAAGTAGTTTAAAAAAGTACACTTACATGTACTCTGTATTTTTGATTGGTTTCAGCAACATTTCAGTTATTTCATGGCTTCGTTTTTTTTTGGGGGGGGATGGGTGGGAGGAAGCCTGAGTACAGGTTAAAACCGACAGTCCTTGTCAATTAATTTGGAGTCGGGTAAACTATACCTGCAGCAATTCGAAACTCTGCAACCTGTTGAAAGACATGTGATCAATAGTAGATGACTAACTAATCAGACACCGAGGCCCCAACTGTAGTTTAGGGTAAAAGTGTGTTACAGATAGACACGTTTGACGGTACAAAATATTAATATTTTGAACAAAACGTCATTAATTCTTTAGTTCTATAAAGATCGGTTTAAACATTGTCATTACTATCATCTAACAGAACCTTTCCAAAATTTGCCATATAAAGAGCGTCCTTCAATATGAATAATAACTTATTTCATTGATTGATTGATTGGATATCTGATTTACTTCCATCCAGCAGTATTTCAGCTTTATTTAGGACGAGAACAATCAATTGGGGAAAGGGCAAATAATTTGAATTTCCATTGAAAAATAAGGGTATATGTAAGGGCAGATAATTCACCTTTTTAAGCCTACTCGAGTTTTTCGAAATCTACAAAAGAGATCCTTATCGTGCAAGGAGAGCGGCACTCTCTTAACACGTCATCCACTATGGTCCGCGGCCATGCGTTTCCATATTATGACTCTATATACAAGACTGTTTAGTAGTTTATTAGTTTTATAATATCATTTACACAATGAAATAGTGAATAGAATATATAATAGATGTTTTCGCTTTTCTCGTAAATCTTATTTAATATTATACCCCGGAATTCTTAGGAATTGGGGCATAGAAAGAAATCTGATCAAACCGCGACAAATGATCTTTTATAACGTTTATAATAAAAAACACTTTCCTCTGTGGTAACGATAGCAGTAATCTACTACTGATCAACGAGGTTATCTGTTCTACCTTAGCGCTTTTCCGCTTTATAAAATTTCAAAGAAAATACATTATTATAGGTCAATTCGTTTTGAAGTAATTGTTTGTGTGTGTTTTTTAAAATATATTTATTTTTAATTATTTTATGTAATAACACGACACTTTGTGATGCGTATTTTCTGTCACAGATGCATGTGTTATAGTGGCAGGATTTTCATTTATATTACTTATAATTTTAGACTAGTTTACACCTTATGTTTAGGTAAAGCGAGCTAGAAATGAGGAAATAACAGTTGACATTTTTATACAAATTTTCACATGTTGTAATATTAATTTCTCTGACCGGAAGTTGAATATACAGTTTGGAGCTATCAGACCAAACCATTTGATGACGGATTGGGAACGATCTTACGAATTTTGGAACGCTGACCGATCGCTGGTGGATTGCTAAAAGTGTTGGGTTGTTAAGTTAAGTGTGAAATATATTGGATTTTAAATTTGTCTGAATAAAGTAGAGTTACTTGCCCATTGACCATACCTTATTTAGTTGCTACATTGTGTTTGTTGGTTCTAGCGTTTGCATGTTCCTTGGTTCTACTCAATGTTCGGTAGTTTGTAATTACCTTCATTTACGTATGCAGAATAGTAAATTGGCTTAAATGTTTTATTGTTTAAAGTATATAATACATTTTTGCCAGATTTTAGCAACATTCATACTGTAAAGTTATGTTTTACATTTTTCATTTGATAAATTTGGGAATATCTTTTTGGTTGCAGGAAACAGTCAAAGCTTGTATTAATGCATTGTTGTGTCTTTTATCCAATAAGAAATATTTTTATATGATTATTCATATATTTAAAAATGACAACAACTCAAAATTAAGTTACTCAGTGTACTCAGAAAAAAGAGCTCTTTATCATGGATGTTTTAATGCACAAGTTTTTTCTTGCAATTTTTGTTGGCATATGGAAATATCGATTGAGTGATATGGCTATGGAGATTTCCTTTCAGCACATATTTCTGTCAAGGAAAATAACATGCATTCAATGTAATGTTTTGTTTTGTTTAAAAAAAACAAGATTCGCATTAATATATTCCACGATGAAATGTTTAAGGCTGCAACTTCATTTTGTCAACTCTTGATAGTTAAATTTAAGATTTCGACCTAATTGATAAATCTCGCATGTTAAAGTTTTATAATTTCGATTTGAGAAATATTGTTATATTCTGGCACAAAAAGAGAATTTATAGCGATAAATGAGCCGTAGAGTTCGTTAAAGGGGCGAAAACACTAATTCAACTGTTTAAGATTTTCTACTAAAGTTTGTTATTTGTTTAATTAGGGCAGTTCTTTTACCTTACTTTTAACTTAACCGACACCATATATATACAGAATCGTACATGACAGGCTTACATTCTCCCCAAATCTTATCACCATTTTCATGCCTTCCAAGAGAAAACCAGTTGCTGGGGTAAAATAGCACTTTATTTTCAGAAAATCTTGGTTTATAGGTCATGTAGTAAATATGACATAAACATTCTGACATCATTAGAACTGAGCAAATTAGGACTCAAAATTGTCAATATATTCAACTTTTAGAAAAACTTTCATTCATTAAAATCCAGTCAGCAGTTTTTAAACTACACTAAAATAAACAGGACTATTAAAATTCTAAAAACAACATTTTTAGTATTTACTCTATCCTATACTATCAACTGACAAAATCCGCATCTAAAAACATAAACATAAATGTCTTTGCTACCTAATACTTAGACTGTCTGACAAATACTGAAACATTTTTTAATGCACTGTTCTAGGCAGAAAATACAGTTTTTATTGATAAAAAAACCAACATTTTAATAATATCATTTTTAGGCTGAAAATGACACTACCAATTTTTTCCCCTAAATATGCATTTAAAATGAGTTATGGGTTATAATCTTTCAATCTCAACCTTTTTCTGGCCAAGGGAGGGAATATCAAAAGTGGTACTTAAAGGGTAGACAACACTAATCCAATTCTTTAAGATTTTCTTCTTAATTTGTTATTTTTGTAATTAGGGCAGCTGTTTTACCTTATGTTCAACTTGACCGACACCATATATATCCAGAATCATACATGACAGGCCTACGTTCTCTCCAAATCTCATCACCATTTTCATGCTTTCCAAGAGAAAACCAGCCTAGGGGGTAAACCCCACTCTAAAAATAGCACTTTATTTTCAGAAAATCTTGGTATATAGGTCGGGTAGTAAATATTGACAAGGATTGCCAGTTTTCATACCACAGTTCGGCGTTTTCTCTGGGTAGTTCGGTCCCCATTAAATGCTGAACGCCACGATGTAGCTGAACAATTGTTGAATGTGACTTTAAACACTATACAAACCAGCAGTGTTTGTTATGTTCGTTCGTATTGTAAAGCACTTAAGTTCTATTTCAGTATTAGGTGATCATTATTCTTATTTTTCTATCACTGCGTTTGTTGCCGTACGTTAACTCTTTATCTACATTTTATCGTTTTTCTAAACATTTAGGCCACCCTTTTGCGTATAGACTTACCACGCATTGTCCAGTTCTTGGTATTTTCTGCATTGTTTTCATGGTTGGCTATATTTAGAATTACGTCATTTATTTTGTTGGGACAGGTGACTCTTATAAGTAAATGACATGCAGTATTTTATAAATCTACATGTCTTTCTTTTACCATTTAAAATACCTACAGTATCGCGTGTATTGTGTCGTATATTTACCATTCAAATAGCAGAAAACTACCCACAAGAAGGAAATATTGCACTACTATTGCACACTGCTTTATTGGTAAGAACTATTTTTCACATTTACGTAATCATTAAATATTTGTATAGAAAGGTTTGCTATTTTGTAATTCATAACAAGCATGAAATCCGTCATTGTGGAAACTGCGACGATCAAACTACTTTGCTATTTTATTTTTCACATCAACATTCTTAACTTAATTTTATAAATTTTGATTTTTTTCTAAGCATTAATTGTGTTAATTTACGTGAGCACTCACAGAAGATATGTTTGCTTAGCTTGTCTTTTATACACATGGAAATACAATAAAGATGCTACTTGGAAGGGATTTGAAGATCTATGTTATAAAAAACAATTCTACGGCTAAATGTTTATTTTTAAGGAATACATAATGCAATAATTTAACTCTTAATATAACAAGCCTGCGGTTTCTGTTCACTCTTTCTCTGCTTCGTTTTGGGGTTTTACGGGTGATGCGCTTTGCATTACTTTATTATCCCGAGCAATCGCTAATTGAGAGCTTAGTGTTATACACAATAAAGACCTAAAAAACTATAATGTGTGTCTGCTAGTGAGTTTATAGGGTGCATTACTGGTTTCATTTGGGTTCGTGTTAATTAAGTTGTCTGTGTTTTATTGTCATGTTCTGTTTAATATTTTAACTAAGTTACCTAAAACAGACGCCATTCGCGCCTTTAAAAAGTTTTGCTATAGATACCATTTCTTTTTTGAAAAATTAATCTCGTTTGAAAAGATGATTATACGTAGGTTTTTCCAAATTTTCAATTCAGTACATTGTGATTGTGCTGCAATGAATATTTTATACACCTATTAGTGACCAGTTGTGTATGACACCAAACTATTTTAATAAAAGAGCAAAGCACATTATACAGTAATGGAAGCGAGAGGTTTAGCATGTTTAACCACATTTATTTTTCAAATTCCTGTACCAAGTGAAGACAATTGCTGTAATTTCTGTGTTTTTGATTGTTGGATCTAAAGATTTTGAATTGTTGATTGTCCATTTTGTGACAATTTCCTAGGTGTTTAGCATTTTGTTATAACCTATATTTACTTTATTCTTAATATTATGGAACATCACAAATAATATAGATCTGCTAAATGGCAGTCACTTACTTTTATTTACATGTTGGCTTGAACTATTTGAAATCATATTGCGATGGATGGGACATAATTATCTATTCGACTTTTATCTCTTCATACCGAAATCGCCAAAATCTAATATCATTTAAAAAAAAATCTTAAAATTGGCTTAAACTTTTTTATTGTTTAAAGTATATAATACATTTTTGCTATATTTTAGCTAAATTCATACTGTAAAGTTATGTTGTACATTTTTCATTTGATAAATTTGGGAAAACCTTCTTTGTTTCTGGCATCAACGGTCATTGCTTGTATTTATGCATTCTTGTCTTTTTTCCACAAGAAAAATGTTATTTATATACAATGTAATTGTTCATGAGTCCTAGATTGCCTTAAAAAAATTAAGACCACATTTTAGGTAAATGACTTTATAATCATTTTGTGACGTCACTGTGCACGTTATTTTTTTAAAGACACCGAGTGTTGAGAAGTAAACACAAATACATTTTAAAAAATGAAAACAAATGACAATATTAGTTACAATAACACTCATTTTGCTCAGAAAAAGAGCTCTTAATAGATGTTTTACAGCACAAGTTTTTTCTTGAGATATTTTTAGGAATATGGAACTTTTGAATTAGTAAGTAATAAGGGTATGAAGATTTCCTTTTAGCACATATTTCTATCAAGAAAAACAACATGGATTCAAATTAATGTTTTGTTTGGGCTTACTCGGAAGCAACAATCATCGAACCATGATAGTAACATCTTTAAAAACAAGATTCACATAAATATGTGCCATGTTGAAATGTTTAAGGCTGCAACTTTAATTTCTCAACGATCGATAGTTCAGATTTTAACCTAATCGATAAATCTCGGATGTTCAAGACTTGCGATTTGAAAAATATCGTTACACATATATTCTGGCACAAAAAGAGAATTTATATCGATAAATGAGCCGTATAATTCGTCATATAGATGATATTATCGGTTGTCGATATGAGGGAATAACATCAATGTCGTCATTAAATATATAATTATATACATAAATACGTATGCCAAAATCATATTCAATATAACCCTATACTATTCGATTGCATTGAAAGTACAGTGCAATGTTTGATACATTGCTCTCTATAAATCCGTAAATCCAGTTATTAGTATGCTTCTGAAAATTTTATTGTAAGTCATTTTAGAACCTGAAAACGGTGTTCTAGTATTATCGCTAAAGAAAAAATACTATGATTATTGAGGATTATTTTTTAGACGAATGGTAATATGTTTCTGATCAAATATCGCATCGGAACCTCTGTGGCCAGGCGGTAAGAAATTTCAACACTTTTTTGTCAGTTAGAGACTTTTAGTGGACAGGGTTTTCTCGACTACAATTTTAATTGAGAAGTATTTTCAGTTTTCCTGTCACATGTCAAGGGTTTTCACCTGGTATTTAAGCTTCCTTCCCCCAAATATAGATAATAAAGCTGCAGAATTGATGAATTGGCAATAAACATACAATTAACAATGCACACATTTAGACACGCAGAACTATTTGCCAGCCAATCATGTAATGTGTAAAACGAATGTTTAGGTTTAATGCCTCTGTACATTATAATCTAGCACTGCTGTTATGTTAAACAAATGTTAACAAAAAACTATTCTCTATTTTAGATGTGCATATAATATATTGGTAAGAACTTTTATTTCCCATTATAGTTCTCATTAGGTATTTGATAGAAATATTTTGAATTTTGTTATTTATTATAAGCTTGAAAACCCTCATTGTGGAAAGTGGGACTATCAAACTACTTTGCTATTTTATTTTTCGCATCAACATTCTTAACTTGATTTGACTAATTTTGATTTTCTTCCAAAAATTCCTTTTTTTATATTTACGTTCGCATTTACAGAAGATATGTTTGTTGAGCTTGTCTGTTTTAAACGTGGAAAATAAAAGAACATTGCTATTTGGAAGCGATTTAAAGATATTACAGCTATGTTATAAAACACTATTCTACGGCAAAATGTTTATTTTTAAGAAATAAATAATGCAATAATTTACCTGTTAAGCTAACAAGCTGGCGGTTTTTGTTGACCTTATCCTGCTTCGTTTGTTTGATTATACATGGTGATGTGTTTTGCATTACTTTATTATGTTAGTGTTGTACATAATATACCTCTAAAAACGATATAATATGTGTCTGCTTGTGACTTTCCGGTTTATTACTGGTTTCATTGGGTTCGTGTTTTTTAAGCTGTCAGTGTTTTATGGTCATTGTCTGCTTCATATCTTAACTTTGTTACAAAAAAGACTCGTCCTCGCCTTTAGTAAGTTTTACTATAGATAACATTTCTTTATTGAAAAAATAATCTCGTTTGAAAACGTTTGATTGCTGATATATTTTTTTAAATTTGTGAATTCAATACACAGTGATTGTGCTGCCATGATTATTTGATACACCTATTGCTTACTAGTAGTGTATTACACCCAACCATTTTCCTTAACAAACCAAATCACATGCTACAGTTATGGAAGCGTGAGGTTTGGGATGTTTTACCACATTTTCTTTTGAAATGACTGTAGCAAGTCAAGGCCTTTGCTGTAATTTCTGTATTTTTGGTTATTGATTTTAAAGACTTTGAATTGTTGATTGTTCATTTTGAGACAATTTCCTTGGTGTTTGGTATTTTGTTATTACATTTGTTTTAGTTTATTCTTAATATTATGGAAGATAACAAATAATATCGATCTACTTAAATGTCAGTCACATACTTTTATTCACATATTGACTTGACCTATTTGCAATAAATATGCGATGGAGAATGCAGTCAAGAATGGGACATAATCATTTATCAGACTCGATTCTCTTCATACTGAAGGCGCAAAATTGTAATATCACTAAACGGTAGTTTTTATTGTTAAAATATGACCGTCGATACGAAGCTGTTTATAACCTATTATGACATTTTATTAGATTGAAATTGGTGTCTGAAAATAAGTCATATTTTGTCCAGTGTAACAAATACAATTATCAATGTTTTTGATTGATTGTCCTCTAAATTTGATTGGTTCCTAAAAGGCGGGTCATAGCCAAAAAGTCAAACGTCTGAGGTTATTAAAAGATTGAATAAAGAACCGCGTAACATTTTTGGTATGTCAGATTGTGTCGCAATGTCACACAATCTTTTTGTTTAGGTTTGGTAGTGGGATTATCTGAGAAGTCTCAAAAACAAAATACATCATCCCATTAATAATCCAAATCGACCATCCTTCTTTGTTTATATAAGGTTTAACGCCACTATCAGCAATTGTTCCAATTGTATCATGACATACGCTTTTGAAAGGGGATAGAAGCCTCTTAAACCTTTGGCATTCGTTCAAAACAAAACCCATGGCAACATATTGTATATTTTTCAATACAAAAAGAAACGCATTAGCACTTTAATATCGGTAATCATTGTTTATAAAATAACTTTCGTTGTTAATTGTGGAAATAATATTTTTAAACTGAATATGTTAGTTTAGTACTGTTCTGTGTAAAATCCAGAAAATAGGTGGCACTTTATTGTTCCAGAATTTGATTTAATTGATCATATATGTTTCCAAAGTTATATTTATGCACAAGTTATTTTTTTAATAACTGGTTGCTATGGAAACGGTCTCGGTAATTTAAATCTGAGAAATAGTCAGCTTTTATAGTAAAAGCATTGAATTTAAGGTGTTAAAATGTTTTTATTTACAAAAAAGGAAAAGCTACATATAACAAACCTACATTTTATTTGAAAATATAGCCATAAAGGATGCTTATTCATAAAACCATCACATGTAACTAACATGTACAACTTGTACCGTGTTAACAAAAGCGACTATCAATTTGCCACTGATAATTTGTCAAAAACTACCATTTTAAGAATTGGTCCACCCTTAAACGACAAATCCTGATAAAATCACCATATTTACAAACACATACATTGAATATAGCTAAGTACATAGAATAAAAAAAAATTGTGAAAATAATACCTCACTATAAAAACAATCCTGAAAAATAAGTAAAAAGGACCGAAACGGCCAATTGCTGAAAAAATCATTTCAGGTGGCAAACAAGAAGAAGATCAGCTACAGGCCTGAAATTGAATCTCATGATATGGGACCACATGCTTATGCTTCATACCAAATATCAAGAGAATTTGAATAATAATTGCTGAGAAAACTATTACATACATATTTCCTCGTCCAGCATGGAGCCTAACTTCACAATAGTGAATACTTTAACGGGTGTTTGCATCTAAGTTGACCTTGTGTAGCCCCGTCAAATGATTTTTTTAATCTCTGTTTTTCCAATTATTTAATTTATAACATTGTGTCATTTGTAAAAAGGACTATATGTTTTGTTTCATAAACACTGAATCTGACATTTAAAGTCTTATTATATATTGTAATATAAAGTATTTGCTACATAGACAGACACGTTTATTGTCATCCTTGATTATTAATAGTTTTTTACATCAATGATTAAGACTGGAACGGTCATCATTCATATAAATCTTGTCCAGAGGGTCATTCTGCCAAAAAAACGTGGATCAAATTTAAGGAACATTACTATATGATATACTTAAGCGTCATGGTATAGAATACCTCAATTTCTGCTTTAAGCAAAACACTGGCTGTTAAGGTAACACATGTACTCTAAGTAAACCAGTCCTATGCATTTCTAGTATAATTAACTCTGCTATTGAAAGATTCCTTTAGGTCTAGATTGAACAAACAAACATTTTTAGTTATTCAAATAAAATAACAGAAGGTTAAGATTTGACACAAAAGTATGTGTTCTTGTTTGAATTTTACTATTTATTATTTATTAACAGCTGGTTGAGACTGTAACCCAAATATGTGTATGTTATACATACACCAGTAATCAAACTCGTTGCTTTGTAATAGTGTCCACTTTTGAGATGCAAATCCTTTTAGGTTTGGATTTAACATTTAAAATATCTTTGTATTGTACAGATTATAACCAATAAATATATTATCCCTTAATGGACACAATAGTTTTTGTAGTTATATAATATTTATTAAAAAAATCAAACATTATAATAAACTCAACAATTAATTTGGATAATTTTACTTTATAATTACATTTTGAAAGAAAAGATTAAGACGCAAACTGCAAGTGTTCCTCTGACGTTATTACATCACTGGAAAATTTTCTTTTTAGATAATCAAAAGTCAGTATTCTTACACAATTTATTTATATTCAAACTTTACCTTACTTACTTCTATTAATGTGCATTTGTTTATTTTTGCATGTATATCCCTAAAGATGGGAATCAAGTACATAAATAACAAAACTTCACATCAAGTATTATATTCTACTTGTAGTATAATGCCAACTAATTCTTGGAATAACATAACGAATATTACTTTAAATATATGACTGGTCATCTATTCATTTAGTTCCAAGAAATGACATACATGTACTAGTAATACAAAAGACATAAGTTACCTGTTTAAATACCTTTGACTGTATTGCATGTTCTGAATGAAAGACTTTAAACAGTTGTTCCTTTCTTATATGCATAGCTTACATATTTTTTTAATTTAAGAAATACGTCATGCATACCATTTTATCATGGATGGGCAATAGTTTTGTAAATATCAACGACAATAAAGCATGGTATGCATGAATTATTTTGATTCTGATTACTAGTATGACAAATATGGCAATCTCGATTGGACATTTTCCTTGAGTCATAGGTAGTGTTTTCTATTCCTGGATTTGACTTTTACCTAGACATGACAACGAGTAACCCAACTGGTGTCTAATTAGAGGCAGGCACTACTTACTCATATGATGCACCTTAGTGCTCCCATGGTTTTTATTAGGTCAAGGTTATTCTCTTTCTGTTTTTGTGTTGCTTTGTGTATGTTTGTCTATATCCGGATTTGTAATTATCCCTTGACTTTTGGCTCTTGTTGTTCGGTTTTCTTTACACTGAAACATCATATTAATGTTTGCTAGTGTATGGCTGTTCCAGTATCATAATATACAGTGATTAGAGAAATAATGGCAGTATGTTACATTTTGTAAATCCTGCAAATCTTAGACTAATGAAAACTTTATCAAAAAACTTTGTTGTTAAAAAACTGGAGGTTCTCTGAAAAAATTCAATTTACTGAAAATATTAACTTACACACGTGTGAACTAAATTTATTGGAATTTTAACGTAGCTTTGTTTAAATATTGAAAACAGGACATCATTTAGAATTTTCTAGACTTTAATAATTTTTGTAATGAATTTGTGTTGGTGTTTCATTTAATTTAAAAACATATTAGATTGTCTGCTGAGTTAAGTATATGAAGTTTATGAAGTCAAACATATAGTTTAGATGTAAAGACATGTAGAGTTGATACCAAAAAAATGGCAACGAGCTCCAATTATCTTGGGTTATATATGGAAATTCAGATGTTTGCATAAAATGGCGAAAAAACTATGGAATTATCAATCAATTTGTTAATAGCCATAAAACAAAAATTGTCTGTGATGTCAATCTTGAAGTCCAACAGATAAAAATATTAGTAAAACTTTCCAGAGGCCCTCCAATGCATTACCCTACATTTACAATATATAATAAATACATATGTAATATGGCTGTAATCTACTCACAGTTTATGAGAAAAATGCATTAGAGATTAAAAGATTAAAATTTTAAAGGCTTACCAGTGTACATTGTGTATGACTGTTTTAATTTTCTATCACATAAAATGATTTACTTTGGCGATTAATGTGGTTTCTTGCAAATAAGTTGATGCAGGACACCATTTGCTTTGATTTTTAAAAAATCTTTGAATAGATATATTTATGGTAAAATTAATATTAATTTCATTCAATTTTCACATACGTAAAAAAAATTATGAATGACTTACACCTATAATATCACATCAATTTATTATTCGTTACTGGTAAATATAAAGTTAAAACTAAAATAAGTTAGGATAGGCAAAAATAATGAAAATAACATTTTACCAATTGAGATAATTTAATTTTGTACAAAAAAATCAAATTTTTAAGTGGGCTTTTATTTATTACTTCTTTTCCAATAGACAACATTATTACACAGAGACTTATTTTTTCATCACTTTAATGTATACAGATTACTTGGAAATATAACAAAACTTTCATGGGATAGAATTTTGTTATTGGTCAATTTGCCAATAGTTATCCTGCTTTTAATGATCTCATATTACACTACTTATGTATACATGTACAACACAATTTGAAATATCACTAAATCAACATAATGTTGTTTACAAAATCATTTTCATACAAACATTTGATACCTGATATGACAACTTATAGTATTTAAATGGGTTAGTTACAAAAATTCTTAATGTACTTCACACGTTAAATGCACACCTTTCAGTGTTCTTGATTTATATGCAAATCAGTGAAATAACAGATAAATGAAGGTCTCTCTACCTGTGTACATGTATATGTTATTCTAAGGATACCATATTTGTGGTAAAAATCCGCTTCTACAGAGGTTTTGGGTATACATGTATCACCATTACCCAAAACAAATGAACATCAAATGAGGACACTATGTTGTACATGTGATTCCAAGGTACTGTTGGAAGAATTCCATGCTTTCTGTGTTTATATAAAAGATCTGATCTTGCAGTCTCACTAAGGATGCAGACTGGTCCATAAGATAACAGCTCAAAGACTTTAATATAAACTGTGTGTGGTAATTGTTTGTTTAAATAAACCATCAACCTAATCTTGCTAAATCATATACTAATTAAAAATAATGTGTTGGGATGCCAACACAGAAATCGCCTCAAATCCCAATGGATAGTATTGCGTTCCATTCAGGACAATAAACTGTACCTACACATCAAATTCCATTAAAATCGGACAATGTTAAAAATTTGACGCAATCTTGGCCGCCATTTGAAACACACGGTCGAAAAAAAATTTTTGAATATAGAGTTCCACTCGGAACTCCTAAATATACCTCCACACCAAATTTTGTTGTAATCAGCGAAAGTAAAATTTCATCGCGATCGGATAACGTTGAAAATTATCCACGTTTTCCCGCACCATTTTGAAACGCGACATCAGAAAAAATTTCAAAGATAGCGTTTCACTCCAAATACAAAATCTACCTCCATACCAAATTTCGTTGAAATCGGATCACGGGAAAATTTTTGCCATTTTTTGGGTGGATGTCGTCAAGTGGCGGCCATTTTGAAATGGCGGCCATTATAAAAAATCTGACTATTGACTGCACCGCTCCATATGTCAATCTACAACTGTGCCAAGTTTCATTTGATTCTATTAAGGCTTCTCTAAGAAATGTGTCGGACAAGTTCACGATCTAGAAAAAGGAGAAACCGGAATAATAATTATTAAAAATAATTTTTTAGGATGCCAACACAGAAGTCGCCCAAAATCCCCATGAATAGTATTGTGTACCTATCAAATTTCATTAAAATCGGACAATGTTGAAAATTTGACGCGTTTTTGGTGGCCATTTTGAAACCCACGGTCCAAAAAATTCCAAATGTGGAGTTCCACTCTGGACACTTAAATCTACCTCCACACAATTTTTTTTTTGCAATCGGAGCACGTTTAATTTAATCGAGAATGGATAATGTTGAAAATTATACACGTTTTTGCCAACATTTTGAAACGCGACGTCGGAAAAAAATTTCAAAAGTAGCGTTTCTCTATAAAAACTTAAATCTACCTCCATACCAAATTTCGTTGAAATCAGACCACGGGAAAATTTTTGCCATTTGTGTGGGGGTGTCGTTAAGTGGCGGCAATTTTTAAATGGCGGCCTTATCAAAACTCTGACTATTGACTGCACCCCTCTAAATGTCGATCTACAACTGTGCCGAGTTTTATTTGATTATATTAAGGCGTCTCTGAGAAATGTGTCGGACAAGTTTACGGTCTAGAAAAAGTTGAAAACGAAATAATAATAATAATTATTAAAAATAAATGTGCGGACAAAATCGAACGGAAAGAAAAAAGAAAAAAAATAGAAGAAGAAGAATAATAAGAAATCGGACAAAAACAATATGTAATATAATTAAAAAATAATGTGTTGGGATGATAACACAGAGGTCGCCCAAAATCCGCATGAATAGTATTGCGTTCCACCCAGGACATTAAAATGTACCTTAACATCAAATTTCATTAAAATCAGACAACGTTTAACATTTGACGCGTTTTGGCGGCCATTTTGAAACCCGACGTCGGAGAAAACATTTAAAGGTATTTTTGTGTGGGTGTCGTCAAGTGGCAGCCATTTAAATGGCGGCCATTATCAAAATTCTGACTATTGACTGCACTCCTCAATATGTCGATCTACAACCCTGCTAAGTTTCATTCGAGTCTGTTAAGGCGTCTTTGAGAAATGTGTCGGACAAGTTCATGGTACTGGAGAAGTGGAAACCGAAGAAAAAATAATTAAAAATAATGTCTTGGGATGCCAACACAGAAGCCGCCCAAAATCCCCATGGATAGTATTGCGTTCCACTCAGAACATTTAAATGTACCTATAAATCAAATTTCATTAAAATCGTACAACGTTGAAAATTTGATGCGTTTTGGCGGCCATTTTGAAACCCACGGTTGAAAAAAAATTCCGAATATGGAGTTCTACTCGGGACACTTAAATCTACCTCAACATCAAATTTAGTTGCGATCGGCGCACATTAAATGTTATCGATATCAGATAATGTTAAAAATTACACACGTTTTCAGTGGCCATTTTAAAACCTGACATAGGAGAAAAAATTAAAATATTGCGTTTCACTCAAATACTTACCACTACCTCCATACCAAATTTCGTTGAAATCGGATCACGGGACAGTTTTTGCTATTTTTGGGTGGGTGTCGTCAAGTGGCGGTCATTTTGAAATGGAGGCCACTATCAAAATTCTGACTATTGACTGCACCCCTCAATATGTCGATCTAAAACTGTGCCAAGTAAAGGCGTCTTTGCGAAATGTTTCGGACAAGTTCACGGTCTAGAAAAAGTGGAAACCGAAATAATAATAAATATGTATGATTGTGTTGGGATGCCAACACAGAATGTCTCCCAAACGAACCCCCATTGCCACTATACTTGGGCATTTTGAAAACCCCCAAATAGACATGATATTCTTAGTTTGTGCATTAAAATCTATCTACATATCAAATTTCGTTGCAATCGGCCTGCCAAAGTTGACGTTTGTGTGTGTGTGTGGGGGGGGGGGGGGGAGTGTGGTGAAACGGCTGCCATCACAAAATGGTGTCGTTTGCGTCCAATTTGTTTTTGGAAGAAATGCTCACCATAGTTAGCTGTATCAGTATACCAATGTTCATTGAATTTACTGTGGCCATTACTGAGATCTGACAACGGGCGCCATTTTTAAAACTTTAAAACGGCCTCATTTTGAAACCCGAAGTCGGACAAAAATATCAAAAAGTAGTGACACAATCAGGGTACCATAATCTACCTGTGTAACAAATTTCGTCGAAATCAGATGATGTTTAAATTTTTGCATTTTTAGGGGGTGTTCGGATGGCGGCCATTTTGAATTGTCGTTCGTGTCCAATTTTATTTCCGGCAAAAATGTTTAGGATAGTTATCTGTATCAGTTTACCAATTTTCATTGAAATTGCTCTGGCCATTACTGAGATCTGACAACAGCCGCCATTTTTTAAAACTGTAAAACGGCCGCCATTTTGAAACCGGAAGTCGGACAAAAATTTTTAAAAGGAGCGGTACACTCAAGGTACCATAATGTACCTGTGTACCAAAGTTTGTCGAAATCGAATGATGTTTAAATTTTTGCATTTTTAGGGGGTTTGTGTTCGGATGGCGGCCATTTTGAAATGTCGCTCGCGTCCAATTTTTTTTTTGCCAATATGCTCAGGATAGTAAGCTGTATCAGTATACCAATTTTCATTGAACTTGCTGAGGCCATTACTGAAATCTGACAATTAACGGCCGAATTTTTTTAAAACGGCGGCCATTTTAAAAGTTTTAAAAGTGGATTGCACAACTTCAGGATACCCTTAACACTTTCCCAAAGTTTCATCTTGATTGAACATTGCATCTCAGAGAAAATGTGCGGACAAGATTGAACGGAAAGAAGAAAGAAAGAAAGAAAGAAAGAAAGAAAGAAAGAAAGAAAGAAAGAAAGAAAGAAAGAAAGAAAGAAAGAAAGAAAAAAAGAAAGAAAGAAAAAAGAAAGAAAGATAGAAATAAGGAAAGAAAGAAAGACGAATAATAATAAGAAACCGGACAAAAACAATATGTCTCCCCAAAACTTCGTTTGAGAGACATAATAAATATAGGTTCATTTGTTCCTTCGGAACAAAAAATCATGGCCTTCCACTTTAATCGACCTTTTTAACACCGCGGCGTAAAATAAACATTGTTTTTTCTATATAAGAGTCCATAACTGCAAAAAATATACGTAAAATGTAGCGGTAGAGCATGCAAAAACAACATGTCACCTCCCGGGATCGAACCCGGGATCTCAGTATTGCCAGTCAGCGCTCTAACCGATTGAGCCACGTAAGCCAGTCCTCAAAATGTCAATTTTGACTGGCTATATATTGTAAATTCAGAAAATTTTGCGATGTTTTAATTATTGCAAATAATGCGATCGCTCTGTGATCGCAATAATTAAACCTCGCAATTCTACTTTTGTTTATCCATTGACCAAAAATACTCAACCTAGCTTGCATAAATAAACCATCTGTAAAGCCTTACCATAGCCATTTGATTTGAATATGATAATTAATTGGACACAACATAATTGATTTTTCTTTGATTTAAACAAATAGCCGTTTTAGTTCCCACGCTGAACCTCTATATCCACAATCTCATCATTAAAGACACGAGACAACTGTTTCCGATCTTCAACAGAGGTAAATCCCTTTAGAAAAGGAAATGTGCATTCCGTTTGTTGTAGTGAGATTATTTACAGACGACAATTATTTAACGCAAAACTGACAATTGCTGAGTAATTATTCGTTGTCATTGCATATTTTGATACTTCAGCCGATCGCAAAAATATGAACTCGCATTTTTTGAGGTGGTCCCCGAATCGCAATAATAAATGCACGCAATAATTTTCGAATTTACAGTACCTACTATCCGCTAGAACGCAAAAGACAAAAACCTAAGAAAAAAAAGGAGAAGCCGTCGATCTTGTGCTATCGGGCCTCTTATTATACATTTTATTACATTAAAAACATGTCCGCTAATCATAGCGGCAATAGAAACGGGAAACCAGTCGTTTTGTTTTGTTGATTATTTTTAAAATACAAAGGCATTTTTTAAATGTTTTCTTGTATTTACACATAAAATCAATAAGAAAGACAAGAAAGTTATATGATTTTTATTTATGAAATACGTATAGAACGCGTTGATTTGAATGGTTGCAGAGTCCGACGTCACGTGACATTGATGTTATATTATCGCGGACTTATTAGTAATATTAATTTCAGTTGGGGAGGGGGGAGACGTCAGACCGATAACATGCATATATTACATATGATCGCTATATACATATCAGTGTCATCAAACTCACGGCTCAGGAGGTCAACAACGATGCCGTTTGTGATCAATGGAATGTCACGTTCAATGCATTGTAAAAGGAAACGGATTTTTGTTCTGTGAAATACACAAATCGTGCGTAACAGACGACACAGCGCGTGGATTTTATTGTCATTTCAAAATAAATGCAAGTACAAAAAATGTTTGTTTCAGCTAGAACAACTGACGAAGAGACGATACAGATGTATATTTCAAGAATTAATCAATGCACAAAAATTCAACCGATGAAATCTAGGGGGTCCCGATGGGGTCTCGACATTTAATATTCTTCTGCCGATTTTCGAGTTTGTTGACATTTATGCAAATCCGATATACTTCGTTGGGGTAAAATCAACATTCTGAATCGATTGGCACCATTTGCGGAAAGCTAGGATTTATGGTTTATCTGAAAATTGCAATCTTCAACTTTCATGACCTGGAAATTTTTTTATCGTTCGTCAGAACAATTTCTACTGTAGCGACAACTTAAGGACATCAAGCCCTTAACGATTGGGCGTCCATTTTGTTTCACCATTAGAGAATGGTGATCTAGGATGAAATCTGCACACAACGTTTTTATGGGGTCCCCTTAGAATTCCCCCTTTTTGCAGACTGGCGGAATGACAGGGTGAACCATAAAATTCCCCATGTTTTCCTCATGCGTGGCTCACAATTTCATTGCGACATGTCGCCAGCTAAAAAATACGTAGCGAATCGAAAGGTACAAAAATTCACATGTCGCTATACTGAAACCTTTGACCTTGTGACCTTTTTCAAGCTAAAGGTCAATGATGACCAACGGTAAATCCCCAAGTCTCTATCACCTCTGGTTCATGACTTACAATGGTACAAAAATCTACTTCCATTAAAGAAAGGGAAATAACTCCTATAAGAAGGTGAAATTTTGTTTAATGCGATATGTTATAAAGTGTCGCAATCCTTCGCTGAACATTTTGGAACAACATTCATTGCGACATCTTTTACGGTTGCATGGTTAATCTGCACGCAAGCTTTTTTGTGACAGGGGAAATAACTCCGTAAAGAAAAGGTGTTCGGTGTGCCAGGGTAAACTGCGAAAGCGTAATGTCTCATACATAAAACAGAGAATAATAATGATAAACAGACGAATAACAGGAAGACTATTCACTCGGAAAGATGAAAGCCTTAATAAGAAACGGTCCAAAAACAATAAGTCGCCAAAACTTCATTTTGGGCGACTTAATAATAAGAAACGGTGCAAAAACAATGAGTCCCCAAAACTTCGTTTTGGGCGACTTAATAAGAAACGGTGCAAAAACAACTTAATAAATAGGAGTTAAGTTTCTGACAAGAAGCAGTAAAAAATGAAACAGAATGACTGCTTAATTGTATTAAAAGGCCCACTCCATATTGGTATGTTGTTTTGTGTTCTTTCTAAATATTGCGTTAAAATGGCTGTTTCACTAGCCTAATTTATGCCTTGATTGATATATACACACAACTTGTTATACATGTACAATTATATATTTAATATCTTCACATTTAAAGACATTACCTTTATTTGTAATAGAGGTGAAATGATTCACCGAAGTTTCGATGATTCTCTGTATATTTGCTGTGTTCGATTTTTCGATACAGTATACCCTGATTTCGGTTCGGAATAATTTTGACAATCAAATTGCGTGTTTTAAAATAATTGTCCCATTGAAATGTTAACTTAAAAATTCGCTACACAGCCTGAATCCTTAGCTCGCTTTGAAAGCCGACTCAGTCTTAGGCGAACAAGGCCCATTATCGTGGTCCCACTTCGTCCATGGTCATCATAACAAACACCGAAGTTAAGTCACAGTGTCTTTTTGAACAGTTATCTATGTCATCTTTCAATTTGATTCCCATTCTAAATCTAAAGAAAATATTAATTCTTAATTCTTTCCGGGGCAGATATGAACTTGGTGCCGGAGATTGCAAATACGATGCTGATAGTATTGAAATGAGCATCAGCATCGCAATAAAAATAAGTACTTTGACAGTAACTTAAAAAAAAATAATTCTAATCTGAATAAATATTTTTAATGGTGCATTTATATAAAATACATGATATTATAAATGTTGACAATGATGTCATTTTCTAATTTTAGTTCTCAACTTGTGTATTTAAATGACAAACAAACAGTTATTTTGTTAAACAATTGTGTAGCAGTTGATTCTTTTCATTTGCAATGTTGAATATATATGTAAATGTTTGATATAAGAAGACTGATAACTTAATCATTCTGTTCCGGTCATTTGTTGGTACTTTATCCCCATTAAAAAGCTTCTCCCTCTAATTCTGAACTACATGTAACATAAGCCTTGTACTTTGAATAGAATTGTGGACAATAAGGTCAAAGACAAAAATGGGTTAAAGACAGAAATGGCCGGATTTCGTTTAACAGGAAGTAGATAAGCGACAGACCTGAAATCGAATCCCACGTTATGGGAGCCCATGCTGATGCTGCATGACAAATATCAAGAGGCTGTGATTAGTAGTTGCTGAGAAAACTGTTATGAAAATATTTTTCCCGCCCGCACGCCGCCCGCCACCCACCCTCCAGCCCAACATTCAACATTTTATAACCCGGATTTTTCACTCCGTGAAATCCGGCTAAAAATGGCAGAATTTTTGTTAAACAGGAACGTGAGGAAGTAGATTTGAAACAGACCTGTAATCAAATCATAGGACCACATGCTGATGTTGCATAATAAACATAAAAAAGCTGTGATAGATAGTTGCAAAGAAAACTGTTATAAAAATACACCCTTAATCAAGTGGAATATCAATAATTTTATTCTAAAATGAAATGGCTAACCCAGCAACAGATTCTAAAAAGGTCAGAAACCAATCATCAAAATATCATGATAGCTTAGATTTGGCTCTTTTTTTATATAGAAAATACATGTATTACAGTAAAACCTGTCTAAACAAAGTCCTGAATACTTGTTCAAACGAAACTGGATTTAAAGTTCTTAACTTTTGAGACTTGAATAAACTAAACTCTTTTTTTCAATCCCAAAGGGGTAAAAATTAGACATGTTTCAATGTATTTAAGGAAAAGTCTTTAAAGTATATATTTTTTTCAATATAACACTCATTTTAGCAAATTTTCTATATATTCAATATTGTCATAGGCTTGTTTTTCGTCCATTTCAGCCAATTCTGCAACCAAGTTCTCATCTGCTTTAATACATGTATTAAAATTATCAGCAGATATACCACCAAGTCTTGAAAGTAAGATGCTGTCTGGGCTGCAGATAAACATTCTGTCATAGAAAAAATATTGTTACCATTTTGTCCTTCAAAGATTTCATCTCCTTTTCAACAGCATATTGAGTAACGTTTCCCCGCTGTTCTCACCATTTTGGTTATTTACTTTCAGAAAGTCATTTACACTGAGAAAATTTAGGTTGCTTCTGTATTGTTTTAAGTGCCCAACCCATGTCTACGCACTTTTTGGTTGTCTGATTTGTGTTTTCAACTACCATGGTTTTCTTTTCAGTCACTATAACATTGTCACACAATTTAGCCCATTGTCTCTTAACTTTATCGTTTAAGTTGTTTGTCGTTTTTCGTTGGTGTGAGTTCCAAGGGGTATATGTTCCTCTAATAACATGTATGAGCTAAAAGAAGCAAAACACTGACTTTCAGAACATACGAACTTAATCTGACAGTCCTCATCTGACCCTGTCTTCAAATTGACTTTGCCCTCTCCAGCACTTGGTTGTAAGAATTCTTTTATGCAAATTAAGCAAATTAAGCCAGTCTCACATTGGCTAGCTGCCATTTTGTCTAGTTCTTGGGTAGAAAAAATAGTCCTTGACCAAGAGCATTTGCCTTTTGTACTCTCATTCCATTTTCTTCAAACACTATTTCATTGTAAGTAGAAACATTTTTCATGTTATGTCCATTTATGGTCTGCAAGGAAGGATCCATATCACTCACACAAATCAGACATCCAACTACACCTTAAATATAAATTACTAAATTCAAAATCTCAGTAAAAATGTGCGTTTTAAATAGAGTTTTGTTATGTCATCCTTAACTGCATAATTGAACCTTCACCTTAAAGTAAGTGTTGGTAATGTTACAGTTATCACTCTTACAGATTATCTAAGGGAGCAACCATTTAATTTTTATGAGGGCTATGATGAAATTTGAAATAGAAAGTCGCAAAAATCAGGAAATAAATAGGCAGGAAAGTACTTTGAAATAAAAAAAGACAGTGTGCAGTGTTTGGCTGAAAAATGTATGGTAAATTTGTACATTAAAAAAAATGTGCTCGCCAGCGCGCAAAATAATTCAGGCTCTGATTTTTCCGAAAATTAAAAGGCAGGATGAAAAATATATCTATAGCCTCCCCCCATAAAAATCAAATGTTCTCCCCGTAATCTTCCTATTGATCCAAAGTGAGTTCGCTTTGAGTATTTTTTTTGGCAGCTTAGTTATTATATATATGTGTGTTTATTTGTGTTGTTGTCTTCAGCGTTGACTGGTTGTGTTTGCCAAGGGAGGTTTGGCGCCATAAAACCTAGTTAAACCCACCATTTCTTTTAAAATGCCTGCACCAAGTCAGGACCATTGTGATCTTAAATTTCTTTGGTATGTCTGCCTTGCTTTGTCTTTTCTCTTGAATATTTGAGATTGATCCTCCAAGTTCAGTAGGTATGTTATTACATTTATTTCCAACATTGTTACTTCTGTATTTCTATGCTGATATATAAAGTTGACACATAATTCTGTCTCAAAAATTGAAAGATGAAAACAATATAACCATGAAGGGATGGAAATTGCTTACAAGTTTAAAAAACAAAACTTTTCCATCATTAAGAGCTGTCTTCATGTCCTCTGCTGTCAATATATTATTTCCCGATGCAACATACGTCTTCATTTTTTTGCGCATGTGCGCAATTTTTGCATCACAAAATGATTTTCCACTTTCGGCTTCTGAATAGCAGCAGTTGATTATTCTAATACCTATTCTAAAAAATAAAAAAAAACAGGTATTAGATATGACTCGTTCACACTGTGGTCTAGTTAAGTTTATAATTGAATGTTCAATTTTGTTAGATAATTGACCCTTCCGCAATTCCCCCCTCTTAGGTCGCAAGGTCGCTGTAAAAAACTCTTCGAATTTTTAAAACTGTTGCAGGTCATTTTTTTAATGAGTTTTGAAGGTACCTTTTTTAAATCACATTGGGGTCACAAGTCGCCCCTGTAAAGCAGGTCGTTTCTGACCCTGTGAGAGCCACATAATTGCTATTTTACAAGATTGTTTAAACCTGAAAATGTTCCATCAAACTATCAAAAATCAAATATGCAATACTTGTAGTCATGATTAAAAATAATCGACTTCCAACAAACAAACAAGTAAAATATTCGTTTGTAGTTTAAACAAACAATTTCACAAACTTCAACATGTTTAAGGAGTATGAATCTACAGGTCCACCTTATTACTACATTTTATGAGTATGGTAACAAAAGCCACTATTTATTACTTGTATGAAATATGTGATAAAAAACAAGAAAATGTCCTAAAGACGCAACTTGATCTTTTTTCTGCAATCCCTGAACCATGATGTTAATGCGAGGGGTATAATTCTATTATGATTTATCTATGCTCATATCCTTATATCTATGTGTATAAGGTTTCATGTTTATATCATAATTTTTTCATATAAAAATAACTTTAAAACATAGGGAGACATAATTTATCCATTTCTTTTTACTTTGAGATAGAGGAGCCTACCGCTTTAAATTGAGATGGGCAGAATAGGCAGCAATTTGAAGTGTGTCTTCAAAAGCAAGCCATTGAAAAATTAGTTTGTTCTTGTCTGCAAAAACGATGTCTACCCTTTCCCCAAACGTTCTTATTTCTAAGTTCAAAGGGCAATAACTTCCACGAAAAATTTGACAATCAAATTTCCTTGTAATGTGCACATCACTACAAACACCAAAACCTTAATTTCCTAGGGAACCTTAATTTCCGCGTCAAAACCTTAATTTTCTAAGGGTTGACTGTAAAATTAAATGTTGTTATCTAAAATTAAGGGTGTGACGGGGAAATTAAGGTTTTGACGCGGAGATTAAGGTTTTATAACTTACGCAATAGAAATAATTTCAATATCCCTGTTTCTCGACTTTCTGTATTACAACAATCTTTCTTACCAGCTACACTTAATTTATGGAATAAACTTGAATCCTCACTAAGAGATGCTCCATCTTTTAAAATATTCAAATCCAGATTGAAACTTAAATATCGAACGACAGTTATACCTCCTATTCATTATAAAGTGGTTCACCGGCTGCTAAACATATTACATACTCGAATACGTAATCAGTGTAGTGCTCTAAAACATGACCTTTTTAGAAGAAATATCATAAATCATATTATGATTCTCCTGTAGAGAAGATAAAGAGACATCGGAACATTATTTTCTTTCTTGCAAAAGATATTTTCATCAAAGAGCTGTCATGCTTCAAAATTTAAGAAACCTGAAAGTTCTTATCAGCTTGCAAACCATTCGATTTGGTGATAACACAAAAAATGACAAAATTAATTGTTTTAACTAACAAATTTTCAGAAGAGATACAGGACGATTTCTCCGTGACTAAATTTTTCAGTACTCACATTATTACAAGTACGACCAGATCATTTTTTTTACTTTATTTGTGTATTTATTTATTTTACCTTTTGTACTAATTTTCGTTCGATGTTTTTTCCATGCTTTTCGTTTTTTCCTTCTGTTTGTTTTGTTCTGTGACAACCTATTCATTCCGTTCATCTCTAATATTATAAATTATTTGAGTTTACCAGTACACTCATTTTATGTTCACCTTGGTACACGTATATACCTGTATACTTATATAATTTTTGTAAATCTATATTATTGTCTTGAAATGTACTGTATGTATTATGTAAGGAGAAGACGTCCTAAGTTGTATAACTTGTGTCCAATCCTTTTGTCTGTGTTTGACAATAAAATATGTTTAATTTAAGGTTTTTACTTGGAGATTTAGGTTTTTTGTTGATTGGACCTCTGGGTCGATTTAAATGACCTCGTTCATTGTTGTTGATAACAATCATGTACTATACTGTAGATCTTTATCTATTTGTCTGTGGCTATAACTTTATTGATGTATACAATAATTTTTTGTCCAAATAAATACAGATCATGTGCAAAAAAATTTAAAATATTACAATGCACGAACGTGAATGCATTTCCCTGTCTGTTTGTTTATAATATTATTTAATAGTGCATTTTAAGTATTAAGAACGATAGAGATGAGCGGCAGTTTGTAAAGTTTTATATGAAACAACTTATACAAAAATGTTAAATATGTTTTTTTTTAAGTAAAGCGCAAATAAAAACGCATATTAACACACTGGATTTTTGCGGGCTTTTATGGAGTGTAAAAGAGACGAAGAGAAAAAATATTTTAATCAATTTATTTAATAAATACAAATGAAGAATCATTTTACAAACATGTTGATATTATATCAAATGTATTATTATTGTTCTTGAGCGTCCGTCTTAGTAAGGACATAGATAGAGAGTTGTGGCTCTAATTGTAAATTATTCAGTAAATTTTAAACTAAAAACATTTTATTAAAAAATTTCTAATGTTCAATTTGTTTACATTATTGTATAACTGCTTTGATGCTGGCAGCAAAACTTCATTTCTATATCTTTGGCAGTGGGTTTCACTACATAATAGCAATAAACGTTCTGTAATACACGTACAGGTACAAATAAGTATATGTAGTTGTATGTAAATAATCAATTTTAGGTTGATTGTATGCTTGGTGAATCCGTAAATATCGAAAACACGTAAATAAAAAAATCTGTTGAAATATAAAAACACATATGGAGGGGGGGGGGACACACATGTATAAATTAACAATCTCAAACTCGGTTTCACTTGGGACTGGTGTTAATTTATAGGTTCATGATTTCTTTCACGTGGTAATAATTGTCCAGTACTTCCCCAAAAAAAATTTCCATCAAACATTTCTGGTCTATTGAAACGGGGAATTTGTATGACAATAATGGCGATTCGTAGTTCAATACATAACTCAATTTATATCTTTACTGCCTTGGTTATCTTTTTTAAAGATAGTACTTGTTTGTTTAACTGTTGTCACCTGTGGCTTTAAAAAGAAAATGTTTTATTAATGATTAATGATTAATTAAATATTAAATAATGAAGGAATTCCTTTTAGTTAAATCATTTTTGCAAATGATATTAGCGATGGGTTTTAAATAAGAGTTTGTTTATGATCACTTTAGCACTTATTTAGTTTACCAACATTGTATTTAAGATCAACATAATAAATTGTCGCGTCAATATGCAGTGAATTTATTTCCTCAACCATTTTATATAGATGACAGTTGACAGTTTCGTACCTCTGGCCGCCAAAATGAAATAAGACAATGACAAGTTTTTTTCTGACAAAACACTGCATTTTAATCCAACAAAGCATTATTTTTATCGGAGAGTACCGTCTGAAATAAGACAATAAATACCTGTCGCTCTATTTACCTGCACATTCGTGTATACTGATTATATCTTTGATGTTGTAAGATTTTGTGTACTTATAGATATTATGTTGCACGAGAATTAGAATTATATTTGTCTCTTGTTAATATTGTTTTCGAATAAAGTATCTATTTTCTTAAAATGTATTTCAGCTGTAGCATATATATGCACTTGTACGTTTTTTGACCAATCCGGGATATGTGAGGGGGGATATGTACCAGTCGAACTGTATATATCATTGTGCTTTAAAAAAACCATTTGCTTGTTTTTTGTTTTACGCCAGTTTCAGTCATTTTTCAGCTATATCATGGGGTCCAGTTTTTATTGGGGAGGGTATGATTCGTTCAAATGAACTTAGATAGATATCATGCAATCATTTGCTGTACAATAAAGGTAGCCAAATAAATGTTTGCTTTATTCAGCATTGCCGAAAAAAGTCTGCTGGTTTCTGTGTCCTCATTTCTTATAATATTGATTATTCTTGAGCTGATTTGCGACATGCTGTCGAATACGATATTTCTCCGAAAATTTGAAGTCAAAAATCGGCTAGAGATGCACCTTTTTCATGTTTTTTATCAGTAAAAACGTGTTTTATGGTTGCATATTAAAAACAATATTTGTACATATCGAAACATATATAGTTTATTTGTTCTCACCGCGGAACAGGTGAGAAATGTTTGACAGAGCCTCGATTCCTACTCGTTTCTTAGACTGGTGCTAATAAATTGTATATATTTTATGACATTGTACGAATATTTCGTACGTCTAGGTGCATACTGTTGTCCGCGCAGGACGTTAATCCCCACTCCCCCCCCCCCCCCCCCGAGTCAAGTGTACGAATATTGTATATTTATAATGTACTAATTGTACATGTTTCACCACGAACTCATTTTCACTCCGACGCCATCTGTAAAAGTACAAACATCGCGTGTTTGTCTATGTTGATCTATAAATTGTAAAATCAGTAAATAAAATAGATAACTTCCACCCTTTTGGAATCCTCCGTTGTTGAATCCTTGTTGAATGTTTAATATTTTTAGCACACTTTAGTCGTAGCGCGGAAAGACAATCCGTTTGTTACAAATGCGTTAAATTACAGACGACAGAGCTAAAAGACTCTTGAACCTTGTCCATTTTTAAAAATGACTCGACTCAAATGTCAGTGTTTAAGTGATTTTATTACCCGTTCTGAATAAAGTAAAAACACTTATGTTCCAGATGCGCTCGCGATGTGAAAATCGCTTGTAGTATTTCAAAGCAAAATCTCGCATTCATAAAAAAATCACAGTCTTTGCTTCGCGCAGACGATTTAGTCAATAATATAGCCATTTCGGATTTTAGAGTTTTAATTGTATGCTTCCATTAAGAAGATGCGTAACATATTTTAAACAGTTTGGAATTATCGCAACTACGAAAACATCATCCCACACTGGGTACCAGAGGAAAATATTTTTACTTTTCATAAAAAAGAACACATATCATAAGCTCAATTAGGGTTCAACTGATAATTTACGCAGGTTTTCCTTCACAACATCATTGATCCTTTCTACCTACTTCACAAAATAAAAATTAACTCATATAAATAATTATAGTTATAATTTTCTGATTAGATGGACACCTGCTGATCTTATAAAGTAACTATACCCAACAGATTTATAAATTACAAATGATTTTACGGTTTAATTGAAAATTAATACGTATTGAGGAACAACAAAGAAATTATTTAATTTAATTATTTAATATTTAAGTAATCAATAATAAAAGATTTTCATTTTAAAGCCACCGCTGACAACAGAACAGTTACGGAAATAAAATTAAAAAAAAATAAAACGATATTAGCACCAACGTAATAATAAGGCAAAACAATTTTAAACAGCAACAGATTTTAAAAGAACACACCAAAATGAAACAAAGCATTGAACAAAACTTAAAACAGGTAACAAAATTTAAATTTAAATAACACAAACTTACCATGAAACCTGTTGGGGAAAGAAATAAAAAAACAAAGTAATTAGAAACAACGTTCAAAACAAATACTTTAGTAACATCCGTCCTTTATTCTTTTCATATTCGTTACAGTTATGGCGGATATGTATTGCATCTGAGATCGGTGATGTTTCTTGTAAATTAAATTAACTAACGATCTTCAAATGTAAATGTTATATTGCAATTTTTTTTAAAACAATCATGGTAACTCACGAAATACATTATTTTTATTAAACAATTTTGCAATGAACATCTCTCGTCGTGAAAAGTTGACAGGGAAATGCATTCACGTTCGTGCATTGTGATATTTTTAATTTTTTGCACATGATCTGTATTAATTTTTATTTAGACCAAAAATAATTGTATACATGAATAAAGTTTTAGCCACAGACAAATAGTTTTTAACCTTCAAACACAGCTTTATCCACCAGTAAATTGTGAGATCTTGTAAATGAACAAAATGTTTTTAGAGGTCCTTTAGTACACTTCCATGTACAGCAATTTGTTATATGTGTTGATGTGTATGCCATACATGTACATGTACATGTATCTAGTTTGTTATTTGTGTTGATGTGTATGCCATACATGTACATGTACATGTATCTAGTTTGTTATTTGTGTTGATGTGTATGCCATACATGTACATGTTGATGTGTATACCATACATGTACATGTTGATGTGTATACCATACATGTACATGTTGATGTGTATGCCATACATGTACATGTTGATGTGTATGCCATACATGTACATGTTGATGTGTATACCATACATGTACATGTTGATGTGTATACCATACATGTACATGTTGATGTGTATACCATACATGTACATGTTGATGTGTATGCCATACATGTACATGTTGATGTGTATACCATACATGTACATGTATCTAGTTTGTTATTTGTGTTGATGCGTATGCCATACATGTACATGTTGATGTGTATGCCATACATGTACATGTTGATGTGTATGCCATACATGTACATGTTGATGTGTATACCATACATGTATGTACATGTTGATGTGTATACCATACATGTACATGTTGATGTGTATACCATACATGTACATGTTGATGTGTATACCATACATGTACATGTTGATGTGTATACCATACATGTACATGTTGATGTGTATACCATACATGTACATGTTGATGTGTATACCATACATGTACATGTTGATGTGTATACCATACATGTACATGTTGATGTGTATACCATACATGTACATGTTGATGTGTATGCCATACATGTACATGTTGATGTGTATGCCATACATGTACATGTTGATGTGTATACCATACATGTATGTACATGTTGATGTGTATACCATACATGTACATGTTGATGTGTATACCATACATGTACATGTTGATGTGTATACCATACATGTACATGTATCTAGATATTTTTTAATATCTATGTTACAGTAAAACTTGACTTATTGTTGTATATCATCTTAAAATAAGTCAATTGTACACTTTTAATGGTTTATTTGATTTTGACTGTTCAGATCCTTGGGGTATCATAATTGATAACTACTAGAAAATGTGTCTATAAGCCACTGATGTGGTCCTCTCCTTCTTGAAATGGCGGGCAAATTTTATTTTTTTTATTCTTTACCCATTTTGATGAAATGTTCTGCCAAGTTAAAGGAAATTGACCAAAAATTAACATAATTTGCCAACAAAATCAAAAACATATTTTGTACATGTGTAAATGGCCTAATAATTCTTTTTTTCTTCTTTTTTTGTCAGAACATAATATCGTTTCATACATGATAAATCAATAATTTACAATATTTAAGATGAACCCGTTCGATAACTGAATTATTTCCGTAACCCCAAACTTCACAACCGTATAGTAGGATTGGTTGAATGACCTTAACAAATAAATCAAAAAGACATTCTGAAGATAAATTATGGGATCTCCTTTTACGTAAAATAGTATACATTGCGTGAGTGGCCTTCTCTGCATTGTATTTTTTAGCTTTAGAGAAACTTCCAGATCTAGAAAATTTAACTCCTAAATATGTAAATTCGCTTACAATGTCGACATCTTTACCATCATATTGAAATCGAATGTTATTTCTCAATCTACCTTTGGAAAAAAACAACAATTTAGCTTTTTTCTACATTGACCTTAAGCTTCCAAACTGTGCAATATCTTTTGAGTGTATCAAGTTGTTTTTGTAAATCTTTTTCTGATTCTGCCAGTAAAGCAGTATCGTCAGCATATAGTATAAGGAAGAGTTTAACAAATTTGTCAAGTTCATTTTCTAATTCTTCAGAGATTTTTTATGCCTATAACACCATTTTCGTGCATACAATTTTCCAGGTCGTTCACATATAATGAAAAAAGGACAGGAGAAAGATTTTCACCTTGTCTGACACCTATGTTGCAAGGGAAATAATCGGAGTATTCAGAACCATTGAAAATACGGGACTTAATATTATTATACATGTTAACAATAATATTGTAAATTTTCCCAATAATGGACGAGCGTAGTAATTTTGCCCATAAGCCTGGACGCCAGACGGTGTCGAAAGCTTTGGCAAAATCAATAAATGCAAGTACATTTTTTCTTTTTTTCGATTTAGTAATTCATATAATAAATGAAATGTAAAGATGGTGTCAGTAGTAGAGTATTCACATCTGAATCCAAACTGATTCTCGTTCAAAGTTTCTGAATTTTCTAAATAGTCGTTTAAACGTGAATTCAGGATGGAGGTGAATAATCTACCCATGCAGCTAAGTATTGTAATGGGTCTGTAATTTTTCGGGTCGCTAATCTCCCCCATGTTTTTATAAAACGGGATTATGTTTCCAATTGACCATATTTCTGGTACAATACCCGAGTAAAAAGTTTGATATAAACTGGCATAAGTATATGACATGTATTCTTAACATATTCATTAATAATTTGATCGTCACCAACAGATTTTCCGTTTTTTAAATTTTAAATACATTTTAAAATTTCTTGTTCAGAGATCTCATCATTGATGGTGTCATTTAGAACATTTTGTTCATTATGTTCCGCGGGTAAATTAAACACTTCGTTTTCGCTACCGATGTTCAATTCTTTGAAAAACTATGTAAAGTGTCCATAGAAATTCCTTTTGGCCCGCTTTGTATTTAGTATATTCCAGTACTCTTTGCTGTTACTACTTCTGAGACATTTGAATTTTTTCTCATTTTACGTCGGTGCTCATTTATAGCCTTATTTATTTCTTTCTTGTAATCCGCTTCTTTTAATTTTAAATTGTTTGCAGTGTCTATAGATTTTTTATTCCATGACGACTTTTGGCTACACGGAAAGCCTTTCGTTTTTCCCAGCACTCTGCATTAAACCACGGTTTACTTTCATTCGATAAGATTATCAACTGTTTCCTGAGACAAAGTATCGTGTTCGACATCGTTTATTGTCTGCAGTAGTTTTTTGACTTTTTCCAGCTCGATATTCTGTTTTAATTCGTCTTTTTTTATCGTCATATTTTCTTATCCTCCTAGTGCCGCCACTGAAACTTTGACTACTTGTTGTATTCGTGTCATTAGTTGCAGGTGCAGCTCTAAGGGACAAGGAAATAGGGCAATGAACATCGGAGTACAGTGATGAGAAATCTTCAATATACATAGTATCAATAAAATGTAATTGACTAACAGTACATATACAATAATCTACAACACTAGATTGTCTACAGGTAAAGTTACCACTTTTGTCTCCTTTTACTCGTCCATTTAAAATAAAAAGATTGTTATTTCTACAAGATTCTAACAATTGGTTACCATAGTTAGTTTTAACAGTGTCCATGCTATTTCGATTATGTAGAATATCGTATTGGGGTAAAAGTTTTGCAAAATTCTTTAAATTGTTGAAAGAACTATGAATATCTTCAATAAATTAAAAAAAGTAATTTTCTCTACCTGTTCTTCCATTAAAATCTCCGTTTAGTAGTACGAAATTATGATTTGCAGAAAATCTCGAATATTCCTGTTCAATTTCATTATAAGCATCTTCTGGTTTATAAACTGAATTTTCTGGGGGTATATAAACATTACCAATAATGAGGTCCTCTTCCCAAATGAAAAGGGATTTTGAAACTTTAAACCATGACACTAATTTGCTTTCTGTTTTAAAGGGATGAATGAAATTTGAGTATTTCTCTCTATATCCAAAAGCAATACAACCTGATTTAACCCTACTTTGGGGTTTTCTGTTTTTTAAAACAAAGTTATACCCTGGAATTAAAATTTCATCTAAATCGTCAGTTTTAGATTCTACTATGCAGACAAAATCATAACGGCTTACAAGATCAATAAATTCAGGATATTTAGACTTTTTTACAACACCACCACAATTTAATGTTAACAATTTAGGCTGATACATATCATCGTTATTAGATATATCAGGATTCGTTATGTGTCCTCCGTGAGTGTCCTAGTGGGTCTTCTGCGGAGTAGATGATGTGCAGTTCGATTTTTTGGTGTCGTTGTGCTTGTTACATCGCTGTAAGGTATGCGACGGGGTGTAAATACTGCGGGGTCTTCTTCGGGGAGGTCGTTGTATACCTCGCCATCCACATAGA
Source organism: Limnoperna fortunei (assembly GCA_944474755.1). NCBI lineage: Eukaryota > Metazoa > Mollusca > Bivalvia > Mytilida > Modiolidae > Limnoperna > Limnoperna fortunei. The sequence continues at coordinate 4,045,994 of OX104125.1, forward strand.
GAATGTCACGGACAAGTTTGACGCGGCATCCTTGATTTTTCTTTTCTTTCATGATGGGGTATAAGCTACGCCTAGCCTGTTCGATTACCTCTGGGAATTGTCTATTTATTCCAAAAGGGGTGTTCTTCAGCCTATAAGCATTCGACAAGACTGCTTCTAGGTCCTTCATGTAAATGAAACGGGCAATAATCGGTCTAGGTCTGCCTCTATGTTCCCGTCCTGGTGGAGAGCCACTCCCAAAGCGGTGGACATTGCCTAGTGCCATAGAATAGTTTAAGCGAAGTTCTCTTTTAATAAAGTTACGGATAAAAGTTCTGTATCCTCGTCATTATGTTCTCTGTGGCGGGTAAAGATCAGGTTATATTTCATTGACCTGCATTGTATATCCAATACCGTGTTTTTTTAGTTCCCCTGTTTCTTCACGGACATCTGACAAGGCTGCCTTTATTTCCTGGCGCATTTCATGTGAGTGGTGTTTTATCTCATGTTAAGCGTTCTTGACTTGGTGTCCAAGTTGGTTAATGTCTTGCGCACTCCTTTCGTGTTTTTTCTTTTAGGTCATCAAAGACATTACTTAGGCCCTGTAGGTCGTTGCTATGAGACGCAATCGAGCTTTTGATGTTGCATATTTCTCTTTTTATTGCAAGATTGTCTGATTTAACCGATTGGATTTCTTGGTTCTGAGTTTTATGAGTTTTCTTCAGATTTTCCACGAAAACCTCTATTTCACCCACTTTACTTTTCTTTTGGGTATAGCTTGTTGATAGATTCGCAATTGCTGCACTTAGTTCATCAATTTTCGAGACATTGCTTTCAGTAGTTGATAAACGACTATCGATTTTCACCATAAGATTGTACAAAGATGGATATTTCATTTCCACCCTCATCGCCAGTGTTTAAAGTTTGTTCCACGTTTTCCATGTTTCCACTCCTCTAGACCCTCACAAATTTGTTGATCAGTTCTCAGTCGAGTACAGTAATAATCGATAATACTTTCGGGTTACCTCGGGAGTTCACTTTTACTAGTTCATTTGTTTATGTTGATAACATAAACAATATATACAAATACTAATTTAGCTATAAGAAGTCTATTTTCTCAAGTCTGCTGCGATTTTAGAAAGTCGAAACAATATCGAAATGTATTCCTTAGTTTCGTCGCTTTGTGTTTAGTCTTTCAATGTAAAATATTTTAAAAACTTATCTGAGCAGCGAAGAGATGTACCTTCCTTTTGTCCACTCGGATCTATTTCCACTTTTCAATCCAAGTCTGGACAAATGGGTTGCAATTTGCCTGTTGCAATCATACAACTTTACAATTTCTCGATCATTGGGATATCTTGACGAAGAATTACAATCACTCTTACAAAATATTGGCAAGGAACATTTTCCATTAAAATTATCTGCCTTCAATGGAGGTAGCTATTTTGTTCAGAAGCGCCACCTACATAATGTATTAAGGGGGGATAACTCTTATGACAGAAATAAGCTGTTTTTACTGTTTTTGAATTGACTTTAAAAATATGTTGTCAGATATTTTCCAGCTATATTTTGGATTTATTGAAACTATGAGATAATGTTCTTTTTGATAGGAAATGATTTTTGTGTGGTTCTTTATGAGCATTCCTGATATTTTTTTAGGAAACTGTGCACAATTTGGTTGCATTGTTTGTATTACTAGTCATCAAAATGAGACTTAAACAAGCCCCATCACTAAGTTAATAATGCATTTTATTCAAACTTTTCTTCATATTTCTAAATTATATGCATTATTTTTTTTTCCTTTAATCAAAATCAATGATAATTTGTTGTAATTATGTGCCAGACATTCTTAAGGAATTGACTGATTTTTACATAGAACGGTAACATAACAATAAACCACAGTCAAACATATATTTGTAACTATGTATGATCCTGGAACAGAAGAAATACTCTAAACATATGCATATATGACAAATAGCTCTAATTTGTTTAATAACCAGGATGAGATAGATTATAAACAATGTTTAAAATTTTAAATATCTTATTTAAACATTCGTAGTGGCCAAAAATAGCGCATATATTGACATTTGTTTTACACTATTTTAAACAAAAACGTTCATTAACAAAATGTCTATACAATGAAGTCAACATTTCCTTTCTTTTAGGTAATGGCTGATAAAGAGGTTGAAGTATACTTCACAATGCAATTTAATGTATTGAAGGATGCAATTGGTCTGTTTGGGGTATGATAAAAGTATTATTATACCTCATAAATATTAACTATAGTATAATAGTAAATTTTTATTGGTTATATTCGAACATGATTTCAATTCATTTTCCACTGCATAACCACCAACTCTGATCTAAAAGTCAACATATATTATGTGACAAATGTTTATCAATACTTATGATATTGCTAATGTTGACTTCTCAATATTTGTCACATGACATATGTTGATATTTCACTAACACAACTGGTTAACAAATGGATGTTATCTTCAGACACAGTTTGTTTATTGTTAAAATGTAAGTCTGTATTGTCTATTTACAAACAATAATGAAATTAATTTATTCAGTATAATACAATTGATTACTGCTTTCTTGTTCAATGGTAGGAAATTATGAACATCTTGACTTGAACTGACCTGACCTCGGCCGTTGGCCTATATAAGGTATGGTCATCTCGAGTCCAGGTCTTGGTGTCCATTATCTCCTTCAATTGACCACTTAAGTAGTAATTATTGTATATTAATAAAAATAACATGAAATGTTCATAATTAAATCATTGCTTTTAATATATATATATAAAGCAGCAACAATCTCGTTTAATAAGTGCTGGATGCAGATGCAGACTGATACAATTACAAATAAAATAATATAGTTGTCTAATAAAAATAATCATAACAACACTACTATGTACAAATAATATATATGGAACGCAATATTTTGATCTACCAAAGAGCTTCATCATTCGTTGACTGATGAAGCTCTTTGGTAGAGCGAAATATTGCGTTCCATAAATATATATATGTATAAAATACAACAAATAAACAATTTACAGATTTGCATGATCAAATTTCTGCTGAACTGAAATATAGATCGATAAAGAGAAATAAGTATTTAACCAGTTTTTGTTTTTGTGTTTTTGGTTTTTGTTTCGTTTTATATATGTTTGTCTAAATCGGAAATCGTAATCGTCGCCTTACTTTCGGCCCTGGTTGTTCTGTCGGTTTCTCAAAGCTCTATTTTTGCACATGAAAATTTGAATAAATTCTCTATTCGTGAAGCGGATGATGACGTTTTCACCGAACGCAACATATACGTTAAGCAATGCTCAACAGTATTAACTGGCTCTCTGCTTATTCAAGTATCAACTTATCATATAGGAAAATCTGATAGAACTGAAGACAATCGATCCAAGACAATCACAAGACTGTACAGAGTTTATGGATTTTATGGTGCGTGTACACAAAACAGATGGATCAAACGACGCCATTGAGAAACTTAGGACACAAGCAAAAAATCTCAAAGTTGTTCACACAGGTGCATCTTTTTAGCTTTATATTACTGATTTAATAATATATCGGAATATTTCTTTCAGGAAATCCAGATACTTTAATTTATTTTAAAGTATGCTGGCTCTTTGTTTCCGAGTTCGAATCCCATATATTTTTTAATAACTTGCAACAATGTTTCATGTATATAATGGATTCAAGCATCTGCATTGTGTATCCGTAGAATCTTTATTTAAGGACAAAGTGTAGCACACCTTGCCAAAAGGCTAACTGGGACATTTTAACACGGTAGATGATAAGTAGATATGACTAACTATCTAAACCAATCGGATAAAGAGGCCTTTCACAAGTAAAAATAGACATTGCTTTATTTTAGCAGAATGGTTTCCAAAACACGTTTCAGAACTTGACCAAATTTCAATGGACATACTCAAGCCTAAAACTCCGAAAGCTGATGATCCAGTAAGTTCTTGGTAACATTGTAATACCGGCATGTCAGTGAGTTACATTCATTTGTAAAACGAATTACTCGAGACTGACCAACGAATGGCCTAAATCATTGAGTGTCAATATAAATAAATAACGTAAACAAGTAGTAAAATATTGATCTTGAACCCTCTCACTTTAACCTAACTTCTATACATTTCCCCAACCATCCACTACCCGGGGATGAGCGTTCACTTGGTTTTGTTCAAATATTCCAATAAAAGGTTATCAAAAGTACAAAGGAATATATACCCTCTTAAATTGTCCGAACGTTTCGGACTCACGGCATAGTGATGAAGTTATGATATTTGCAACGTTACAATAGCCAACGCCATAATGTGAACATAAAATGAATAAATAAATAAAATAAAATAAATAAATAAATAAATAAATAAATAAATAAATAAATAAATAAATAAATAAATAAATAAATAAATAAATAAATAAATAAATAAATAAATTAATTAATAAAGAAATAAATAAATAGAAACAAACATACATATATACATACATACAAACACACAAAAAACAAACAAACAAACATACATACATACATACATACATACATAAATACGTGCATAAATAAATAAACAAACTAACTAAAAAGTATAAGTAATAAATAGATACATACAAATGGTAAATGGATAAGTAAATAAATAAATAAATAAATAAATAAATAAATAAATAAATAAATAAATAAATTTATACAAGTAATAATGTGTATAAATATAAATTAAATGAATGGATGTTCGAAGTTTTTTATCCAAAACAATTCTTTGACTTTTCTGTAAGTATCTTCCCCATGGACTTTTTCAATTCCAATTACAGTCAAACTACGACAAGCCGAAGTTTGCGGGACCGTTAAAATATATCGAGTTATACGAAGTTCGAGTCAACCGAATTTAGGGTGTGACGTCATTTCATTATGTGATTTTAAAAAAATCTAAGGGTATTTATTTCATGTATATTGGTTTTCAACTTCGGCATCGCTTGTAATTGTCAAGGTATTTGTATCGTGCGATATATGAAGTATATTATCCATTCAAATAAATCGACAATAATTAAAAGTGTAATCAAATTTATAAACTTTATTACGAAGTCACGGAAAAACATTTCAAGAAAACACTTATCAACTTACAGCTCGAAAGGGTTTATTCTGGCTAATCCAACATTTTTAATTTTAGAGGTAAATTATTAAAAATTCATGTTGGAGTAGCCAGAATACTTATATAAACAAGGGATTATGTTTGTGTATACTGTAAAAAACATCTTATTTTGTTATATTAGCCAAATTACAGGTAAAATATGTTGGAATTGACAGAAAATAAAAGATACATTTAAAGAAAGAAAATATATTTATTTGCATTAGCACAAAAAACACGCAAACAATGTACAAGCATGAACAGCTTCTTCCCGGTTTAGTAGCTTGATCATATGGGAAATATTTGGGTGGGGTACTTTGACCAATTTTTTCAGCTTGCAATGCCACCCTTTAATATGATTTGTAGTCCTGGGAACTTCTGTGATATAACCGTTCTAACATTTTCGGTTGGTCTCTACTCAGTAGCTGGTTATGGAAGCGTTGGAATGTTAGTCTCCGCTTCATCGATTTCTTCAAGTGCATTTATCCATACATCTTCAGCGCTGTTTGATGACAGCAGTGTTCAATGCTTAACAGATTTTAGACATGCCTATCTTGTACATTCTGCCAAAGTAGGGGTTCTGATTCCACGTTCGCTCCATCATCATCGCTCTATGATGATGGAGCGAACGTGGAATCAGAACCCCTGAGTTGGGATGATGAGCTTGTATGCTTAGCCTCATCTGCTGAAGTGGATAATGAAGACTTATTGATACTAATATTATCATATAATAATTTATTAAAGGAAATTAAGGAATAAAACATGTTCATGTTAAATAAAGAACTTTATTTTCTTCAAATTCTACATATTTTAATACAAAATTTCAGATAAATACAGATAAATTTACATTAAAAAAATTCATTACCTGGAAAAATAATTATAGGCTAATTACTAAAAAATACATTACACAATAACAACATCTATTGTTCTTAGCATGTTGGAATAGCCAGAATAGGTAATTTTAAAATGTTGGAATATCCAGAAGACACATTCGAAAGAACTAATTAAACAATACAGATAGTTTTTGTACTTAATTGACAACACACAAGTCGACAATAATAACAGAATGTTTTTAAGGAAACGAAACTCGACCACATAAATCATTAATCAGATCAAAAGAAATTTTTAATAATTATCATTTTATATTAAACATGACAAAATAATTCGGACAGTAATTAGCGGATCATCAATTTACTTAGTAATGCATATACTGCGCTTGGATTACCAATTTGTTTTATTAATTTGCCAATTCAAATTGTAACAGCAAATAAATAATCGTGTTTTCTGTATGACAGTTGTTTAAACTAAACAGACGCAAATTAGGTAACACTACAAAATACAAACGAAATTGTTATTTTTGATATCGATATCGAGAGCAAAATTAACTTCGAGACAACGAGGTAAAAATTACACTAATTAATATTGTCCGGACTACAAAAATCCATCGAGTTCAGCGAAATATTAAAACAACCGCGATCGACACATACGAGGAAGAAATTCATTGTTGATAAGGGAAAAATGCCGGGAATTATATATACAGCACCGTGCCAAAAGTGTGTCCCAAAACAATATGGCCGCTAAAATTGTTTTTCTTACCTGTAAAGTCGGCGAAGTTTTTTCTAGTGGACGTCAAATAAAAAAGAATCAATGGCTGCTCCTTCCGTCTGAATATAAAACTTATTATTGAATGTTTGTTTGTTTGATTGATGGTGCTTAACGCCACTTTCAGCAATTTTTCAGCTATTTCACGGCGTTCAATTTTTATTGGGGGAGGAACCGGAGTACCTGGAGAAAACCCCCGACCTGCGGTAGGAAAACTGGCAATCCTTGTCAATTAAGACTGGAGTCGAGTACACCCTGCCTGCAGTGTATTATTGAATGAAAAAATATTATTTTCCAAAACGACGTCCATTAAAGTTAAAGCATCATTGTATCTTTGGGTTGGATCTTTCGCTAAAAGCATCTTTGCATGACTCTTAAGCATTTTTTTCTTAGCACACTTGGGTAGAGCGATTTTAAATCTAAACAAACCATGATCGCATCATCTCGTAGTAGCTGAGAAATATTTTAAATTTTATTCAAGAAATCAGTCATGTCTTTATATATGATTTGAGTCGTTTAACATTTTTACTTAGCTCCTCTTCTATGAATTCCGCTATGCTTCTTTAATACTGTGTTGTCCGTTTAAAATAAGTCGCAGAGGGTTATTGTTTTTGTGTACTTTCGGGTTCCCTGGTACTTTAGACTAAGCTATGTCGAGTGTCTTTGGGTAATTTTTGGTAGAGTGTCTTTGGGTAATCAGAAATTTTTTCATCTATTTGTTTGTATGTTGTGTTGTCTTAAAATTCTGTTTCTACATCGTCTGTGCATTCATCAGCGTCAAGGACTACAATACCCGAACCCTTGTCACCTGGCCTTATGACAATGGAATGGTCCTTTAAAAGTTCTTTCAAAGCTTTCGCTTCTGTTCCGGATTAATTACTCCTCAAATCTTTCTTCAAATTCTTTATCACGTCATCTTTTACTTCTTGAATATATTGATCTAATCATTTATTTCTACCTTCTTTTTTTACCTTTTTTGCTACATTTCATTTTCGAATATCTTTTATTTTCAATTCGTAAACATACTAGAATATATATTTTAAAGTTCGGAAAGTGTGTTACTCAACATACAATGAACTTTAATTTTCATACCCTAATTATTCTTTGCAGATTTGTAAAGACAAGGCTTATAAAGATAGACGACAGTATTTTGCTGAAATTGCAGAAAAATATAAACAGTGTGTTTAGAGTTAGGGTTATCACTATGCGTTAGGATGGTAACATGAAATCTCTAACTTCTGTGTTAAATCGTCTGAAAAAGCATTATAGACACCCATTTCCGAAATGAGACATATAAAATTAGACAAATAACTCATTGCTTAGAATTTTAATTCAGGTTTAATTCATTCTACCTAACGGTGTTATACGAGAAGTCGAAAGTTTCCCTTTGATGTCTACCTACAACTGTATGATAAAGTCAGTAACACCATACTGGAATGTATAACCAAAGTCTTTGAGTTATTTGGTTAATTATCGACAAACAGTAACAACAAACTACTGGCATTTATCACCAAATTATCGGCCATTAGGCAAATAACCGGCAAAAGGAATACAGGACATTTTGTGACACTTTGTCACGGCTAATATCAGTTCAGTAATGAAGTTCACATTTAACGCAAAATGCATTTCCCAGTTGGACTTTAATTTGTAAGTGATAACACATAAAACAAATCAGTAAAAAACCGAAAATTAAAACAATATTACGGGTAAAGTCCATAAAAAAGTCATGTCAGAGCTTGGTGAAAGACAAAAAACCTTTTGAGACATTACCCTATTTTATGCGACATAGCTTAGTTTATTTGTTTGTTTTAGCGGGCAACCCATCCCACGTGCTAACTACACAACAGAGGAGATTAATACCTGGTATGAAACTTTTTCTTTGAAACAAGGGTCTTAATTAATTATACAGCATAGTAATTCTGAAATACGAGGCTTAATCAAGAGAATGAATCCAAGTAAGAAATGATAAACATAACGAATACAGCAACAAACTAACTACACAAAAGGTGTGATATTATCTGTAACATATAGTATGAGCTAAGAGAAAAACCATAAGTTACCAAAAATATTCGTCACCATAAATACTGGCAGGTCCAGATCTTATAAATTAATTGAGAAATTGAATGTTACTCACTTGTGGTACAATGTAGGCTACAGTACGGAAATAAGTATGTTTTGACAAAGTGGATTCACTCAGTTTGGCTGATTCATTATTTTTCAAGTAGATAACCTTCATGTTTTTCGTCGGTTTCTGATTACGTTTTCGTTATTGACCATAAAAACAAACATTTAGTACTGAATTGTCTCCCTGAAACCAATAGATCTTACTTACGGACATAATTTAAAAAAGTAAATGATATTGCAATTAAATTGTAATAAGATAGTATGTAGTGGATTGTGTCACTTTGTTTCATAAGGATTTTGGCGACTCCGAAGAGGAAGTATTTACCTTTTGTTGCAAGTTGATAATGATACCATTGTAACTTATTAAACAGATGTAATGTAGACTTGTGTTCTTCAATATTGTTTAGCAGTATGGAAAAATCAGTAAATACAACAATTGCATTGGTCATTATGTAAGAGAAACATTCTAGTTTATGTAACTTTTTAATTTGAAGTATATCTAAATGGGTTCATTTTTAAATTGGAATTATTCTAGTTGTCGAAATGTCAATAGGAAAAGTCAACAAATGAAAAAAGGGACTTTCTAATTTTAACTAATATTTATATAGTTTTTGTTTAAATTGTTGTAAAACTTTTTTTAATGAGAAACGCCTAATTTTCTCAGTTTTGAATCGATCATATGCTTCTTTAATATTTTGAAAGAGATTATTTTATTCCGACAGGAGTACAATTCTAAACAACGTAGAATCAATGTATCCTACTTATGCCTGTAAAGAATTCAACGAATTATTCCAATTGTTAAAGGAAAAGTGTGGTTTGAGACCAGACGCTATTCCTGAGATGCAGGAGGTTTCAAGCTTCTTGAGAAGTAATATGTTTGCATTTTTAGATTTTTAGATATTATTATTTTTATACGTTTAAATAAATCTTTAAATCATTTAAATTTTAATTTGTTCTTTTTTACCAGTTGCATTTGGCTGCAGCCGCATATGGTATTTTGATGGTAAAGCTTTGCCACATCGTAATCACTTCGATTTTCTATTTTGGGTTTTTAGAGGAAGAGACGCGCGTCTGGCGTGGTATATATTTTAAAATAGGTATTTCGTTTATGACATTTTATGACATATTTGTAACTACGAACATGTGAAATCAATATCCGTAGAATACTGACTTAAACGAATGCGGTTAAATATTTCAAATCCCAAAAACTTAAAACATTTACCATTAAATCTTATATTATTTACTTTAAATGCGTGTTATTGAATCATACAGTCTAAAATAATACTTCGTGCTTCTTTAATTAAGGATGAAGAAACAAATGCTGTTCAGATTTGAGACAAAAAAAATGTACCCCCAACGGTATTCTTGGTTAAATACATTTGTTTAATCAAGTGTTCTAGCAAAATATAAATAAATCAGCGTGTTAGTCAAGTACAAAGTAGACAAAAAATCATCTAAAACAAATGTGTTGTGTGTTCCTCATAACCAACCTAAACTTATTCACTTCTAATGAGTTTAAATCATTACTACATAACTGATAGTTTTGCGTTTAGCTTTTGCCAATGTTTTGTAGATCGTACAGGTTTTACTTTACGACCAGTGCCAGGTTTATTGAAAATAAGAGGTTTTCTGAACGGTCTAGCATTTCGTGTGTTTCATGCTACACAACACATCCGCCACACATCACAAATAGAGCATACTTCAGAACCGTAAGCCTTATTATACAATTTAAATTAGATAATTATCCTTTACAAATCTGTATATATTGATTTATCTCCTTATAGTGTTCATTCCGAAGTTGCTCTTTGATTTTCCAGAACTAATATTTTATATGTGACTTGATCCCTTAAATAGTTACAAATAAAAATGTCATCAAAATAAAATAATTGTGAAGAGTTTTAAAATGTCTGCCTTATGTATTTTAATTTTCCATTGCTGCTTGTTATCGTGTATATAGGAGATGATATATAAGTTTATCCTACTAGCCAATCCTATTGGTTTATGAGAATAAAGTATAATGAGTATATAACTGTTAACTGAGTACGTAGGAAATAACTTTAGATGCGAAGTTGCCGGTAATTGAATTGTTTCCAATTCTAGTCCAATTTTAACAGGAATAACATATTTTCATCTTTAGTCTTCAACAATTTCATTTACACAGAGATTTTTGTCACGAGCTGCTTGGTCACGTTACAATGTTTGCGGACCCAGACTTTGCTCAGTTCTCTCAAGAGATAGGTTTAGCAAGTTTGGGTGCATCAGGATCAATCATCAAGAAGTTGACTGCGGTATGCATTGGTTAATGATTTTAGGCATCATTAATATAGATCTTTTCTGAAATTAACCGAGTTGTTAAAGATCGAAGATATGAGTTCGTTTCAAATTGTTGATTGATTGATTGATCAATTGGATTTTTGCTTTACGTGCAGCGATCAGTACTTTTGCTATATTCAGAATGAGAACAAGTTAAAAAACAAGAAGTCAATTCGAAAAAGCTCGAACAGGGGGAAACAAATGATTGCCACTGGTAAAGTATGATGTTGGATAATGACTGAAAATTACCGCTTTTTAACGCCTACAACGAGCCTACTCTAATCAACATCTAGAAATGGGGTCTACAAAAGTGGCAACCCCAACGAGAGGGAGTCTCGTATCCGCTACCCAGGCACTCAGGGACGCACTGGGCAGCTCTGTGGTTCGATAACTTTAAAAACCTCACAGTATGTCCTTGTCATCAATTTAATCTTTTGTAGTATCATCTAGTACAGCGAAATTTTAGATTAAATACAAAGCTGATGTTTAACACGTATATATTGACGTCATTCAAATTCTAAGGTCGCTCTTTTCGAATTCCTTGCAGAAGTTAAAAGCCGTTTAAGACACTTTAAACTGGTATTAAATTTATGTGATTCTTTTTAAATTTCTAAATCTCTAGCACAATTTTATGCCTATTGTAGTTATACATGTTTACTGTCGAGTTTGGTCTTTGTAAAGAAGAAGGAGACATAAAAGCTTACGGCGCATCACTTTTGTCTTCATCTGGAGAATTGAAGGTAAGTAGTGAAAAAATCGAATTCGACAACTGTACATAAACATCTATGAACACTTGTTCAATACTTGTTTAAATAGAAATATGGGTGCATAATCAATTTTTAGTATATTAAACAGTATATACTTAGCATTCATTTGTATAAAATTTTAGTATTGCAAGACAGATCAACCAACCAAGAGAGAATTCGACCCACTGAATGCTGCAGAAGAAAGCTTTTGCAAAGATAAATACCAACCACTGTACTATGTCGCAGATTCATTTCAATCCGCCAAGGAAAAGATGAGGTTATACATTTAATGAACATTATTAATATAATTTTATAAAATGTCGGCTTGATAAGTTTGAAAATTTGTCTTGAAGTTAACCTTTGCTTTAGGGATGTGTTATTACATCGCAAAGGTTGCTAATTGATATGTCGATTGCTAAAGACAGTTTAAAATACGTATAACATGTTCCAAAGGCTAAAAATAGTTTCCTGCTAAAAATCTGTAAACTAATAGCTAAAAGTATAGTTTGTGTGAATAGTTATCTTATAAAATCATGTATAAATATAAACCAGTCTAAAGTAAACATAAATAAATATTGTAAACATGTTATTCTATTAAGGTCCGTGATCTAATCAAATAAAATACCATGATTGTAGAATTTACTACGCCAGACGAGCGTTTCCTCGAATCAAGACATATCAAACACAACACAACATTTGAATTCCAAGTTTTTAAGATTATGTAGATCTTATATCTTCAAAATTCCCAAACGTGATACAAACTCTGGCTTATGCATCTGCACTGTGCAAATAGAAAAATCTCAGAGTTGCAAAAATTTTCAAAATGTTAGGGCAGTAAATTTGGATAATGTCTAAATCACTGAAAGCATCAATGATATTCGTGCTAGCACTGAAGTGCGACTACTCGGCTACAGTAAAGTAAGATAGAAAAGTGCTAATTTGGCAGATACTTACTTACTGCAATTAGTATTGTTGATATGCGAGCACATTCTTTAATATATATACGGTTAAGATGATATTGTCTTAGTGTATGATTTTAGTTAAACTGAAGCTATGAAATATATTTTAATTGATTCTCCAATGCAATGACATTTTTATCTAGGAACTTTTTATCCAATATTCCACGCAAATTCAATGTCAGATACAATCCTTACACTCAAACCATGGAAGTTCTTGATAACAAAGAAAGCTTGGTGAAGTTCGTGAAAGAACTACATGGTAAGAATTAATCAGATGTAGCGCTAAATGCTTATATATTGGTGATTAAAAAACATCCACATTGAACTGTCAGTTGTGAAAACCTTGCCTGTATCAAAACGTTAACACAATAAAATACACAATTTGATACTTGCCGAAAACTAGAATCGTCATTTATCCTATTGGTTATTAAAAATATTGTGTTGGGTGCTTACAATAAAATAGAAAAAAACATAGCAATCGAACTAAGATTTAGCCTCAAATATGTAATATGTTTTAAGGATTAACTACAAAAAATAGTTTTTCCATCGAGGGATAACAAAATTTCCGTTTTGCACATTGTATAATCCCCGTAGCGGATTATATTAAATGTGCACAACGGAAATTTTGTTATCCCTCGATGGAGAAAATATTTTGTGTAGTTAATACTTATAAATAAATTCAAACAATAGAATAAACTCAACAATTTTATTTTTGTAAATGGACAATTTTGAAAAAAGAGATCAACATAAAAACTTAGTTTCCCGTGGAGTAATATATGACGTCAAATGGCTCGTGTCTCCGTGACGATCAAATTTGTTTTCCATCCTCTGATAGAAAATATTTTCCAGCCAATCAAAAGTCAGTATTATCGCAAAATTTATTTATTTTTAAACTGAAGAAACAAAGCATAATACAAATATCAGGCACAATTTTATTTCAACTTAACACATGGAAGAAGATAGAAAGAAGTAAAATTATTAATGAAAAAGAATGAGTAATGTAGATACGTATCTATTTCTAACATAGAGCCTTGACTTGAGAGTTGAAATCAAATTTGGCAAGTTTCTCACAAATATTTCTCACGGCATCCTTCATAATAAAGCAGGATACTATCATAATTCAGCTGGAAAATTGCTGTAGGCAGCGTAAAATTAAAATCAAAGGAAAAACGACAAACTAAACTTCGGAAATGTGGAAAACTATTAATCGATAATATAAGTATCGACCATATTTCATGGAGGTCGATTTGGCAGGGCCGCTTCGCAAAAAACTTGGCAGCTTCCTCTCTGCTACAAAGAAGAACAAGAAGGAATATGGTTTAAAAATCGTAAGATATTTAAAAATTTGACGATTTGTAAAATTATTGGAGATCTATTATTTGTTGTCTTGCAGGAGAAGTTGAAGTGTTACAAGACTCACTGACTAAGCTGTGAAAGAAGTTGCAAGAGAAGTTAACATGTAACAAGACTTACTGAATAAGCTAGCCTCGAACAACATTGCCTTTTTAATTAATAACCATTCCGATGTTTCTTTCGTTTTCCGTGTTTGGTCCCGATAATTGTTTTTGTCGGTTTTTAGTTTATTTCCACATTGATTTACGATGCTTACAAATTACGACTTGGTATTTTATATTATTAGACCAATGATCTTAAAATGACAGGTATATTTGTGTTTTTTATGAAGAAAATTGAAATGTGGATTCAAATAATTGTTCTTAGATATAATTGTATGTGCATTAATGTAGATAAAAAATTCTCATTCAAGATTTATAGTTGATTTCCACATAATGTATAAGATGTGCATACCGTTTAAATACATACAAGAAATAAACATTTAAAAAACATGACTCAACGTGGAAAGAATTATCATTAGTGCTATTTGTAAGTAATGAAATATATGTTCATACTTATATTCAGTTTATGACAGTCGTGCAAAATCTAAATATATACAACAAATTTGACGATTTCATTAGGACGCATAGCGTCTAAAAAGAATTATTGAGTTTTAGAAAGAAATGTATAAGATTTTACATTGTAAATGCCTTCCTTTGTGCTAATTTGACAGCTACTTTAAAGAAAAAGACCCATCTAATTTAAACAAAAATATCGACTGATCCAAAGTCTACCTGTGGTGTGGACCTCGAAATATCTGTAATTAATGCTTTTTTTGGCGATCAAATTGGACACAATTTTTACAAGAGTTGTGTGCCAGGCTTTGGCCGTCAGGCGGGAGCCTTATCGGAACTTATATTTGTACGACAGAATAAGGGAATACATAGGTCTTCCAGGGAAGAATACAAAGCTGGCTACAAAAATGACAGTTGCATTCGTTTTCTGTCTGTCTCTGAGTGGGATTGACTTTCAATGACCGCAAAAGTGTCTGTAAAAGACTGCAAACGTTGTGTCAAAAAATAATTTGTACAGTAATTTGTTCCGTTGACCCAGTCGGGAAGTGTCTGTTACAACGGCGTTTCCTTTGTATCAGTAACAATTTATGTCACTGACATTAGCTAACTGACCCCTCTAATTAAATAAAAACCTTCAACAGACATCTTAACAATGCCATTTCTATATTTCTATAATATTTTTTTCAAACATGGCGAAGTTAAAAAAAAATTATGTCGTAGACTGTTACTTTTTATGTAGTATTTTTCAATTAAATTTGACAATTTGAGTGTTTTTGAGTAATGTTTAAGCTATTTAAATAATAATATATAAAACATAAAGTAATGTTAGTTTTCTTTTTTTTCATATGCTGTTGTTGAATTAGATCGTGTAATAAAATTATACAAGTTCACGCGACTCTACCGAATATTAATGTTGTATCACGTGATGAAATTAAAATAATTAAAACTTGTTGCGACAGGTCTAAATTTAATTACATATGAAACATCTTACAAAGTCATTTCAAAGTCTTAATAACGAACAAAGGTAAAAAATTAGGACATGACATGTTTTTTAGGTCCTGAGGGCAGTTAAAGATTACAAGCATAACAAGTTGACAAGTATTAACTTTGCGATGCATATTTGTAAAATTATTTTTGTACTATTTGCTATAGATTGACATTCGAAGAGAGATACCTCTTATAAAATGACTGTACTATCGATGGTTAATTAGTTCTGTATGTAAAACTAATTATTACTTGATTTAACGGGAGATGACTTGTGTAAGATTAAGTCAAATCCTTTCCTTCTAAATGTTACAGAGTTAAGCCATTACAAGGTCATAAGTTTCCTTGATGTAATTTTTCTATTTATCTCTTCCGGTTTGACAGAACAACAATAATAGACAAATTTCAGCATGTATAACGTTACCTTGACGTTTGACCTTGTGTCAGTTTTTAAGGTCAAAAGTCCCGAGAGGCAATGGTGACCCCATGCCTCTACTATCGATATTTAATAAGTTATATATGAAAAACTAACAATGACTTGTATTAATAGAAAATAACTCCTATAAAATGTAATCAAATTATTCCTCATTTGACAAAATTGCATCCTACTAGGGCGAACATTTTCACCGTAATAAGTGTTTACCTATCTTGTACCGATTCAAAGGAGTACAGACACACAAAAATGTCCAAACTTAGAACGTGACCTTGACCTTTGATCTTGTGTCCATTTTTAAGGTCAAAGGTCACGAGGGGCAATCGTGAAGCTACACAAGTCAAAAATTCACACCCCTATTCATACCCCATGATTTGTCAGGCTCAGTCAAAATGTTGTCTTTGGTTCATCCTTTTTTAATTGGTGTATTGTGTGTTAACATGTTCTCGTCCTGAATCCTGAATATTGGTGAAATGATGCTCGCTGGAGGTAAAGTAAAAATCAAATCAATCAATTAAAATACACAAATAAATGCTGCAATTTATTATTTTGAACCTGTAACATTCAGAAAGTATTATTTAATCTGTTGCAACGTCGTCGTTAAATATCACGAATAGTGTTTCCTCGCCCGATGTTGTGGAAACGTTAATATTATTGTTGATTGTGGGATCCAGCATTTTACCTGTAAACTCATATAATTATATAATGACCAAGTCAGTCTACATATGAAGCCACAATCAACAATAGTCTTCGTCACGCTAGTCGTAGATTTTTGATTGCTTTTTCCATCTCCGATCTATTTCCAACCCAAGAGAAAAACAGATACTGATTTTATTATATCTGTCAAAGACTTAAAAAATCTGAAAGCTCTCTTTGATCGAAGTAATGTAAATAGTTACTGTTCTTAGAGTTCTTGATGAGACGTCATCTTTGCCAAAGGTGTAATACAGGCTTGGGCCCATAACTTATCTGCTCTCTTTATTCGACCTTTAAAGAAATCGGAATCATAGGAGTTAAACAATTCAGTGAGAAGAGGAGTGCAATATTCCTATTAGCAAGTCGATAGTTTGCATAAGGGTAATGGTACCTTTAAATCGCTATTTTGAAAATTCATATTTAAAACTTGCTTAAATCGTATTTTAAAAGTCATAACATCTCACTTGGAGATGTTCCAATATTTGCACTGGCTGAATTAGTTGATATAGTAATGAACAGAAAATAAGATAAGTACCAAATTTCTCATCTGTAAAACTTGTCTTTGCACATTTAAAACGTATATAGTCTATAAAATATTTAGTTATTAGGTTGTCTCCAACAATTATAAAAATTAAAAATGATATTACAAAAATACTTTATCTTTAAAAAAATACCGCGAGGAAATATTATTATTTTAATTATATTTTTAAAGAATAAAATTTTGAAATTTTCATGAAAGAATTGAGCGTGTTAAGTACAAAATGAATAAAATATGCATGGTCATGAGTGATAATTAGCAAACGATAGAACTAATAATCGTAAAGAATTTTAATAAAATGTCTTTGACATTGACGCGAGCAAATTATATCTTTTGTGACTGTAACCTTCATCAAGATTGTACATAAGTGTTTAGGAATGCGTTTTTTAAATGCCTGAGTTGCACAATTACACAATTTCTCTTATAATTCATTTAGAACCTTAGTCAATGCAGTATATATATTGATTAAACTGATCAACTGCTAATGTCGTGTAGCATGACAAATAAGTTATTCGTTTTCTTACCTAAACTGCATTGAGGGTCTAAGAATGCTACAAGGAATACCTCTTTTTTGTTAAATCTTAATTGACAAGGAAACGGCACCCTCAGTATCCCAATAAGTTCAATCAGCTACACGTAAAAAAACCCACATCAATCGGTAAGAAAATGTTAAGTTGATAGCAATCTGTGACCTTCATCATGAAAACTCCCCAACCTTCTGAGAACAAACGTGAAATTGAAAAAAATATTTTAAATTCCATCAAGGAAATAGGATTTAAAGAACTTAATTTAACAACCAAAGAGCGACTATTGCATGCTGACCTTTTACAATTTTCGCCTTGCAAGTTTTATGAGGTTTATGATTACCTAGTGAATTAATAGCACTAAAAATACGGTTACTTATTTATGAAAAAAGATGACACATATAAAAAGATAAAATTCTATCATTTCTTTCCAAAAAGGTAGTGTTACCCCAACATGTACATGTATAATAACAGTTAAACTTATGACAAAGTTAGTCTAAAGACCAAATTATATACTCAATATCTAAAGCTGCAATTTGTATACCTCCATTCCCAAAGTGAACATTTTGACAAACAATAATTCATCAAAGGTGCTCTAGCCAAATGGTTAAATATACCAAAAAAATATTATGACTTTAAAATATATGAGGGAAGTCATCATCCCGAATTTCCGATCATAATATTAGAAAATCCCGAATTCCGGTCATAAAATGACATTTTCCCGAATTCCTGAGAAATTCAGAATGTTTGTCATAAAAAAATTGTCCAAATGTTGTCATTTGTGTCAATATTGAGTAGCAGATCAACCTGAAGTTGCTACATGAATATACTTATTTGATATAATTTTCATACTTTTTTATTATAAGTAACGAACAACACAACAAGTCCAGCAATGTAATGGGGTAAGCTAAAAAGACTCTTGTAAACTGCGATTATGTGATATTCTCTGGTCTTCGGAATCCCTGCAATGTAAGGTTTGACATTTTTAAATCACAAAAATTAATCCCGGTAACTTTATATTCCGAATTCCCGAATTTTGCTCTCTTTAATCGACCTTTGAAGAAATCGAGCTCATAGGAGTTAAAACAATTCAGTGAAAAGAGGAGCGCAATACTCCTATTAGCAAGTCGATAGTTTGCATAAGCGAAATGGTACCTTTAAGTCGCCATTTTGAAAATTCATATTTAAAATTTGCCTGAATCGTATTTTAAAAGTCATAACATCTCACGTGGAGATGTTTCAATATTTGCACTAGCTGAATTAGTTGATAGAGTAATGAACAGAAAATAAGATAAGTACCCAATTTCTCATCTGTAAAACTCTTCTTTGCACATTTAAAACGTATACAGTCTATAAAATATTTAGTTATTAGATTGTCTCCGACAATTATAAAATTAAAAATGATATTACAAAAATACTCTGCTATATCTTTAAAAACATACCGTGAGGAAAGATTATTATTTTAATTATATTTTTAAAGAATATAATTTTAAAAACTTATAAAAAAAGTGAGCGTGTAAAGTACAAAATGAACAAAATATGCATGGTCATGAGTGATAATTAGCAAAGTCGATAGAACTAATTATCGTAAAGAATTTTAATAAAATGTCTTTGACATTGACGCGAGCAAATTATATCTTTTGTGACTGTAACCTTCATCAAGATTGTACATAATTGTTTATGAATGGGTTTTTTTTGTTTTTAAATTCCGGTGTTGCACAATTACATAATTTCTCCTATTATTTATTTAGAAACTTAGTCAATGCAGTATATATATAAATTAAACTGATCAATTGCTAATGTTCGGTAGCATGACAAATAAGTTATCGTTTTCTTACCTAAACTGCATGGAGGATCTAAGAATGCTACAAGGAATACCTCATTCTGTTAAATCTTAATTGACAAGGAAACGGCACCCTCAGTATTCCAATGACTTCAATTAGCTACACGTCAAAAAAGCTCATCAATCGGAAAGAAAATGTTAAGTTGATAGCAATGTGTGACCTTTATCGTGAAAACTCCCCATCCTTCTGAGAACAAACGTGAAATTGAAAAAAATATTTAAAATTACATCAAGGAAATAGGACTTAAACTTACTTTAACAGCCAAAGAGCGACTATGGCATACGGACCTTATAAAATTTTCGCCTTGCCATTTTTATGAGGTTTACTTAGTGAACTAATAGCACTAAAAATACCGTTTCTTATTTATGAAAAAAAGATGACACATATACAAAGATAAAATTCTATCAAAAAAATATTATGACTTTAAAATATATGAGGGAAGTCATCATCCCGAATTTCCGATCATAATATTAGAAAATCCCGAATTCCGGTCATAAAATGACATTTTCCCGAATTCCTGAGAAATTCAGAATGTTTGTCATAAAATAAATTGTCCAAATGTTGTCATTTGTGTCAATATTGAGTAGCAGATCAACCTGAAGTTGCTACATGAATATACTTATTTGATATAATTTTCATACTTTTTTATTATAAGTAACGAACAACACAACAAGTCCAGCAATGTAATGGGGTAAGCTAAAAAGACTCTTGTAAACTGCGATTATGTGATATTCTCTGGTCTTCGGAATCCCTGCAATGTAAGGTTTGACATTTTTAAATCACAAAAATTAATCCCGGTAACTTTATATTCCGAATTCCCGAATTTTGCTCTCTTTAATCGACCTTTGAAGAAATCGAGCTCATAGGAGTTAAAACAATTCAGTGAAAAGAGGAGCGCAATACTCCTATTAGCAAGTCGATAGTTTGCATAAGCGAAATGGTACCTTTAAGTCGCCATTTTGAAAATTCATATTTAAAATTTGCCTGAATCGTATTTTAAAAGTCATAACATCTCACGTGGAGATGTTTCAATATTTGCACTAGCTGAATTAGTTGATAGAGTAATGAACAGAAAATAAGATAAGTACCCAATTTCTCATCTGTAAAACTCTTCTTTGCACATTTAAAACGTATACAGTCTATAAAATATTTAGTTATTAGATTGTCTCCGACAATTATAAAATTAAAAATGATATTACAAAAATACTCTGCTATATCTTTAAAAACATACCGTGAGGAAAGATTATTATTTTAATTATATTTTTAAAGAATATAATTTTGAAAACTTATAAAAAAAGTGAGCGTGTAAAGTACAAAATGAACAAAATATGCATGGTCATGAGTGATAATTAGCAAAGTCGATAGAACTAATTATCGTAAAGAATTTTAATAAAATGTCTTTGACATTGACGCGAGCAAATTATATCTTTTGTGACTGTAACCTTCATCAAGATTGTACATAATTGTTTATGAATGGGTTTTTTTTGTTTTTAAATTCCGGTGTTGCACAATTACATAATTTCTCCTATTATTTATTTAGAAACTTAGTCAATGCAGTATATATATAAATTAAACTGATCAATTGCTAATGTTCGGTAGCATGACAAATAAGTTATCGTTTTCTTACCTAAACTGCATGGAGGATCTAAGAATGCTACAAGGAATACCTCATTCTGTTAAATCTTAATTGACAAGGAAACGGCACCCTCAGTATTCCAATGACTTCAATTAGCTACACGTCAAAAAAGCTCATCAATCGGAAAGAAAATTTTAAGTTGATAGCAATGTGTGACCTTTATCGTGAAAACTCCCCATCCTTCTGAGAACAAACGTGAAATTGAAAAAAATATTTAAAATTACATCAAGGAAATAGGACTTAAACTTAATTTAACAGCCAAAGAGCGACTATGGCATACGGACCTTATAAAATTTTCGCCTTGCCATTTTTATGAGGTTTACTTAGTGAACTAATAGCACTAAAAATACCGTTTCTTATTTATGAAAAAAAGATGACACATATACAAAGATAAAATTCTATCATTTCTTTCCAAAAAGGTAGTGTTACCCCAACATGTACATGTATAATAAAAGTTGAACTTATGACAAAGTTAGTCCAAAGACACAATTATATATTCAATATCGCAACCTACAATTTGTATACTTCCATTCCCAAAGTGAACATTTTGACAAACAATAATTCATCAAATGTGTTCTAGCCAAATGGTCAAATATACCAATGAAAAATATGACTTTGAAATATATAAGGGAAGTCATCATCCCGAATTTCCGATCACAATATTAGAAAATCACGAATTCCGGTCATAGAAGAACATTTTCCCGAATTCCCGACAAATTCAAAATTGTCAATATGTTGTTATTTTTGTCAATATTGAGAAGCAGATCACCCTGAAGTTGCTATACTCTAATTTGACATAATTTTCATACTATTTATTATTAGAAACAAACGACAAAACAAGTCCACCAATGTAATGTGGTAAGCAAAAATGACACTTGTAAATTGTGATTATGTGATATTCCCTGGTCTTCGGAATCCCAGCAATGTAAGGTTTGACATTTTTTAAAGTTATGGGACCACCAAATACCGGTACTAAAGTAGTACTATTCAACAGACAGGTTCACTCTTGCCTCATATAGAATTTGAACCGCACATGATACCAAAATACATTTGGTATTTTTGGAAAGCTGAATATTCTAGAAAACTTGAATATAAAGTTTTATTGGTTTTAAATAAACATAAAAATGTTGAGAGTCAATTAGGGACATGCACTATTTTTGGACTAAAACAGAAAGTGAAAGTAGATTTTTAAACCACTTGGGCTTCAGGTTGAGCGTTCTTTCTTATATGCAATGAAACATATTGTGAAATTTTGACAGAATGTTCACCCAGTGCATTTGTAAATGGGACAAAAGTGTCACTTAATTTGAAATGAAGGTAAATTTTCTAGGATAAGTCAAAATTATCAAATTTTTATATAGACGAAGAGTAAAAAACAATGGTGGTCCTACAACTGTTATAAACCATAAAAATGAATCCCGGTAACTTTATATCCCGAATTTACCGGCGAAACGTTTTAATCCCAAATTCTCGCTCAAATTTTAACCAAATCCCGAATTCCCGTTTAAAAATGCCCAATCCCGGCGTCCAAAAAAGGTTCCCCGGATCCTTTTATTTAGCCACACACTCGAATTTCGCAGCATCTTCTTCATTCAGCATCGCAAACAACGAATTCAAGGCAAAATTACTGTTAAAATATATTGCATTTATCATGTTTATTTCATTAATCAAATTATTAAACTCAAAAACAAATTACAGACATTAAAAAACAATTTATACATCTGTTTCTCTACGACTAATCGGACTGGTACACATTTAGCCTCGTTCTCGGTTAACTTCCGGTATATTCTACAATGCTGACAAAATTGGAATAAACATGTTGTGAAAAGGGTAAATTGCCATATCTGCCGCGTTTCCTCCAAAAATAACAAACACAAGATGTGATATAGACTAAAATTAGTTGAAAGTGAAGAAAATGTTAAGCACATAACCGAATCATAATTTAAACAAAATTAATAAAAAAAACTCTTATCATGAAAGACTGAAGTGAAAAAAAAATAAAATCGTAATTATGTCAACAGCTGGTAAAAATAATTTAAGTACACTTTATATTATTTGTATTGTATAAAGGAACACGTATTGTTTTCATTCGGAGGTAATTACTATCCTTACAACCCTTTCATTTTCGGATTTAATCATACCTATTGGCTTGTAATGATTTTGGGATACCCTGATACTCTGTTTTATAATGTTTCGTGCTTGACATTTATACTGAACAATTAAAAGCAAAAGGTGCATTTGATTCAGTTTCATGCGATAAAGTGTACCGGTTACTCGGTTACTTGTTCAAGCTCGGCAAATCTGTCGTGGCCACTTTGTTTTCTCTAGAATGAATGTAATGTTCTCTATTTTTTGTCAATGTAAACAATTAGAAATATAACTTCACAATTGAGTGTTTTGTCTGTAGATACTTTGTAAGATACGTGAGTTTTAGTCACTGCTACCTTTACGGCCCAAGCATGGTACACGCCCTTTAATATTGCATTTAATATTTTTTTTTAATTGTGTTTAATTTGATCGCATTAATGACAGATTTTCCGAGGTTTATATACCACAGGTAGACATTGGATCAGTCTATTGTTTAAATTAGAAGATTTCTTAAAAGTAGCTGTCAAATTAGCACAAAAGAAGTCGTTTAAAATGTTAAATCTTATTCATTTCCTTCAAATAATCTATATTTTGTGGACG
Source organism: Limnoperna fortunei (assembly GCA_944474755.1). Taxonomy (NCBI): domain Eukaryota; kingdom Metazoa; phylum Mollusca; class Bivalvia; order Mytilida; family Modiolidae; genus Limnoperna; species Limnoperna fortunei. The sequence goes on from OX104125.1 coordinate 4,070,110, forward strand.
CTATGCGTCCTAATGATGAAATCTTCAACTTTGTTGTATGAATTGGGAAACTTAGTTTTCAATAATTTATCTAAAGCATTGATATTTTTCACAAAACCTAAGTTTTACAGATTTATGCACGAATGTCATAAGCTGGATATTAGTATGTACAGATATTTCATAACTAACAAAAGAACTAATGCTTACTCTTCATTTGTTGAGACAGAAAGATAGTATAAGGTCTTAACAGATGATTATAATTGTAAAATGTGCAATAAATATAAAATAGAAGATTAAAACTATTTTTCATCAGTGTGAAAATTATACAGATATGAGAATTAATGAAAATTTACTACAAATTATCATATTATACAATGATACAACTGTTATCTTTACACAAAATTAAAGGCTGAGTAACTTGAGAAATGCTTTTATTTATCTGGAAAGCGATCCAGTTGTTAATGTTTATTGTATAATAATCTCGGCTTTACATGTGTTAATGTCTATATATATTTAATAGGTATGCAAAGTCTTTATACAGTATGTTATTTGGACATAAACTATTTTAAAGCTCTTTTCGACCACAGTGGAAGGACCTTACTAGCTTCCTTATGATTGTTATTGAGCTCTTTCACATTTGATGAAAATACCTTCTTTTTTATGATTATTATATATTGCTGTATTTCTGATGATGGCGATGATTAATATTAAGGACTTTTCAATTACAGTGGAAACATGTTCCTACCTTTCTTTTTCTTATTCTTATTGTCATTGTTTCCGTCATCATTTTCAAAAAAGTGTGGTCACATACCATTTCGATACTTGGTACAACTTATCGGTAATACTAACAGATGACTTGGTTCACCATGTGAAACGGCGGTCCAGGTTTAGTGACATAGTTATCTGCCCAAACGAGGTAAATCGTTGTAAGCAGATAAACTCAGAAACCAACACCGTAAACTTCCTGTTTACCCGTTATTGACCCGAAAATGTCGCAACTCGTAATTTTTTCATCTAGAAAATCGTAAGGCTTAGAGACTTGGTACCCCATCATTGATCTGTAGTGACATATATACAATTTTAAAATGTCAAGGACAAAGGTCAAAAGTAAAGTTCAAGTGTCACCTTTGGTCTTGGTAGAATTATATCTAAAAACGGTTAGATATAGTATAGTAAACATATATACTTGGAGTGATCAGTATTCAAAAAGGGATTCAGTTTGAGGCAAAGGTCAAAGGCCATAGGTCATAACATAGCAACAAAGTAGCCGTGATAAAAAGTTTTTAGCAATCATATATTTTTATAATCAGGATGTTATACTAGACTAAAATAAGACATTTTACAACTGGAAGTGGCATTTTGTTCCTAGCAACGGACATACATGTAACATCCTCAACACTTTCTTTACTCAAATAGCTATTTTCATGACTGGAAGTTACATTCTGCGCTTAGCAACAAACAAAAAGTCCATAACATTCGTGTATATTCTGACTGTTTAAACCTTAATATTTGTTTGCAGAATAGAGGTCAGTAAAATTAGTATTATAATTATTATTATTGAGCTTTTTCCTATTTAATGGATAGAAATTCTCGTATTTCTAATGAATAATAGTATTATTATTCTTAAGGTCTTTCCCACTACAGTGGAAAGATCTTTTTACATGTCTTATGATTATAAAGGTCTCTCCGCTATAAGGGAAAAACCTTTTTATCGTTCTTACGAAGACTTTTACAAAAACAAATTCTAAGAAAAAACAATTAATTTATGCTCGTTGTATATTCCTCTTAATTTTGCTTTTAATTTAAATCAGTTTAAACACCTTACGGATCAGCTACCGGCCCAATATATATTTCTTTGGGACAGCAACAATCCTGTATAGGGCAGTAACGAAATAAACGACAAAATATGATTTTTGAAGGCTTTTAGTGAATCCAAACGACTGGTGCATTTTTAATGACGGTGCAAAGACATATTGAAATTCTGGAATGGATCATATTCATCTATTGATCTAACAGTAGCAGTTTCCTCTCTCTTGCTTGATTTCGCATGGAAAGTCCATTACAATCTTTTGTGCTAGCAATAACATTTAAATTATATAGGAATCTTAACTTTCTTCTTACACAGAACGAGCCACTCAGTATAAATTTAACAGAGCCGATTGGCCCTTTTTGAACAACTTTGTTAAAAAAGACTTCACTCGGACACTTCTGACGACATTCCTTATCTAATTTTTAAATTTAATGAAACTCTTATTTCGATTAATGATGAACACCTAAGATCAAGGTACAATGAGAGTTGTGTGAACGCTTTTAAAGATCGTAAACAAGGCTAAACTACGCTTTAATAAACACTCAACCCAAAATAACCTGAACCAATATCGCATTTTTCGAGCAAACGCTCGCACGGTAACGAAGCAAAGAAGACGTACCTCTTTGAGGAACTTTGTTCAAAATTAAATAAACTTCTCTGCAAAGCCTTTCTTAACAATATTTTGGGAAATGGCTGACTTACCTATTTGGAAAATAGCCACTGTTGTTCAAGAGCCATGAATAGGTCGCCCATAAGCCCCAAGCTATCGGCCGCAACTTGTCTTTGTGAAACCATGGAACGCATCACCAACAATCGCCTTTTCTGGTTTGTGGAATCGAACAACCTTATCTCAAATATCCAATGTGGATTTTTAGGCGAGGTAGTCGGAATTTATTTGTTAAAAACGAACATATGTTTAACTTTTCGTAATTAAAAAAAATCAAACGACACAACATGAAAATAAGGTATTTAAAATGATTGTTTTGATATGGGGTTATTTGAAAGGTATATATACTTCCTATATTTATGTCAAACGTTCTTGTATGACAAAGAATCAAAAGTTGTAGTTAATTCTCTACTTTATCTGCCCCTTTTGAACAGCAAATCAGTGTTATTAAACCTCTTTTGAAAAACATTTTTTGAAAAGCATCGAAACAAAATTCAACCCATTGGCCGTCGGATTAAATCTCAGGTGGAAAATTCAGGTATAAAATTGTTAAGAATTCACATATGATTAATATTACTTCGAATAAACAGTTTCACAGTACTTTTGCTGTTCTTTCACTGCAGACAATATCTATGTCAAACGTTTTGACAACTCTTTGGCACATCACAGGACTTAGTTTAACATATAACCCTTTGGGTAAAAGTTTTAAAACGGTTCTTCTCTGATACCGGTTAACTACTAGAGAAATTTAAAAGGCAAAAAAACGCTACAGCACAGATATAGTATGCTAGGTTTTCTGATCTACAACATTATGTAGAATGTGTTTTTCAGCAGGCAATCGGAATTCCAATGTGTACAAACTGTGCAAAAATCATTGCCGATTTGTACTTGTATTTTTATGAAAATGAATTTCTTCAATGTCTTATTAAAGACAAGAAGATAGCAGAAATAATGCCTTTTTATTTCACGTACAGATATATTGACGATGTCCTTTCAAATAATAATCCGTCAATTTGCCTACTGGCTTCCGCTTATCTATCCTGGAACTGGAAATAAACTAGCCGCAGAAACAGCTTTATATACGTCATTTTAGACTTAATCTCAAGTATGGCACCAACGTTCATCTCGGCACAAGAATTTATGCCAAACGAGACGATTTTAATTTGAAAACTATAAATCTTCCTCACTTACGAAGCAATATTCCAGCTTCTTCTGCATAAAAAACATAAACTTCAAAGAAGACCATCCAAACAATATTGCTAGTAAGTTTTGTTTCCATTGGTTAACCGGTATCAGAGAAGAACCGTTTTAAAACTTTTACCCAAAGGGTTATATGTTAAACTAAGTCCTGTGATGTGCCAAAGAGTTGTCAAAACGTTTGACATAGATATTGTCTGCAGTGAAAGAACAGCAAAAGTACTGTGAAACTGTTTATTCGAAGTAATATTAATCATATGTGAATTCTTAACAATTTTAAATAGCCTTAGGATTTTAAATCAAGATTGGTATCTAAAATTGCATGTGTTACAATCTCTGATTTTTCAAATCTTTATACATGTATCACCTTGCCTAACGAGAAATTAAAATCTCGACTTACAAAAAAAATCATACATAAAGTTTTCGCTTCCAGATATACCTACATGTAGTTTTAGGTACTTTCTACTAGAGAAATTTAAAAGGCAAAAAAAAAACGCTACAGCACAGATATAGTATGCTAGGTTTTCTGATCTACAACATTATGTAGAATGTGTTTTTCAGCAGGCAATCGGAATTCCAATGTGTACAAACTGTGCAAAAATCATTGCCGATTTGTACTTGTATTTTTATGAAAATGAATTTCTTCAATGTCTTATTAAAGACAAGAAGATAGCAGAAATAATGCCTTTTTATTTCACGTACAGATATATTGACGATGTCCTTTCAAATAATAATCCGTCAATTTGCCTACTGGCTTCCGCTTATCTATCCTGGAACTGGAAATAAACTAGCCGCAGAAACAGCTTTATATACGTCATTTTAGACTTAATCTCAAGTATGGCACCAACGTTCATCTCGGCACAAGAATTTATGCCAAACGAGACGATTTTAATTTGAAAACTATAAATCTTCCTCACTTACGAAGCAATATTCCAGCTTCTTCTGCATATGGAGTCTTCATTTCTCAATTGATCAGGTATACACGAGCATGCATAGAATATGCTGAATGCTGCAAGTGTCACCAATTTCTTTGAGATAAAGTTATAAACCAAGGTAACAAGGAAAAACGACTCGTTTGCGCCGTTAAGAAGTTTATCTATATATACCATTTCCTTGTTGACAAATATTCCAGTTGGAAAATATGATTGCAGACAGTTTTCGCAGTTCTTGAAAAAGGTGATTGTGCTTTTGTGTACACCTACTACTGACTAGTGGTGTACGATACCCAACGATTTTCAACAAACCAATTCGCATACTAGAGAAATAAAAGCTTATCGTTTGGCATACCATAAAACCTGGTTTTACTCCCCAATTCTTCTGAAATGTCTGTACCAAGTCAAGACCATTGCTGTAGTTGCTATTTTCTGGTTGTCGATTCTAAAGATTGCCAGTTTGTTTGACTTATTTGTAGAATGTATTTTTTGACAGTTCAGTATGGCTTTTCATGGTCCATTTTTGAATTAGTCAATTCATTTTGAAATTCAAGAAATCATATGCAATGCTTTATTGGTTTCTACTTCAAATACCAACGGTTATGCATGTGTAAAATGCTTTATGTTTTACTCTTTTTTTCAAAAGAAAAGTTTACATAATTTTAACTTTTAACCAGAGGCCCCTAAGAGCCGGTATCGCTCACCTGATTTAATAAGCAATGAAGATGGCATTTCCCTGACGTTTAACTAAATCCTGTAATTTTCCATACTTTAAAGAAGACCATCCAAACAATATTGCTAGATAGTTTTGTTTCCATTGGTTAACCGGTTGTAAAGAGAAGATTTTTTTATAAAATTTGCCATAGGGTCCTTTGTTAAACTTAATCCCGCGGTAGCGGCCATTTTAAATTTTCAGTTGGCAATAAAATACATAAACTTTAAAGAAGACTATCCAAACAGTATTGTCAGTAAGTTTCCATTGGTTAATCAGTTTCAGAGAAGAAACCTTTTAAAACTTTTTTCCATAGGGTCCAATGTTAATCTATGTAATGCTGTGGTAGCCATTTTGATTTTCCTATTGGCATAAAAAACATAAACTTCAAAGAAGACCATCCAAACAATATTGCTAGTTAGTTTTGTTTCCATTGGTTAACCGGTATCAGAGAAGAACCGTTTTAAAACTTTTACCCAAAGGGTTATATGTTAAACTAAGTCCTGTGGTGGTGGCCATTTTTATTTTCCAATTGGCATAAAAACACAAACTTTATAAAGGACCATCCAAATCAAGCAGGGTGTGGTATAACACATGCTAAGGTTCTTATATCTTTATTCAGTAAAACTAGTATAAATGATAACCCTACAAAATACAACAATAAATATAAATAATGTGTAAATATACGGAGAAGTATATCACAATACAACAAAGTAAATATTGGTTATATATTATGCAACACAATATGCAATTGCAAATTAACCAAATAAAATAGACGATCTCTATATTTAGCAGCTATACCAAATATAAATAATTACAGCAACAAGCTATATAAATTATGCAGTATACAAAAGAAAACATCTCCGTATCGCATTAAGATGTTAACTAACGAATAAAATGAAATATAAGTATTGATATAAAAACATACCAATCTATGGGATTAGGTGGACATAACATCTACATCCTATATAAAGTTATCAACATCAGGTGTACAATGTGTTTCCTGAAAACAATTAATAACCTTAAATACATTTGCTAATGGAAAATATTGTTTTAATCGGAACGTATATGAAATATACGAAATTCTACAAAAATAAGTTATATCGGAATAAAACAATTACTATATCGATCTTTGACTGTAAAATACTATACGGTCAAAAAATACAAGGACCGTTTAAACATAGTAGACCCATAACTGCAAGGGTCAAGGTCACACTCAAAATCACTCGAAAGCCTCTCATTCTACATACAAACTGCAGATCCATAAAAATCTTATGTTCACCGATTCATAAACTAACTCACGCCTAACATATCAATTGGACCAAGGGCATACTTACCGCAATCGGACAGAAATCAAATAACATGCACTGCATACGCCATTCACACACCACAAATAATATAAAATTATGCTCACCTGATACAATTAATCGTCGATCACAAGCTAGTAAAGTGATCCTAGGCTCACGAGTAAAATAACTATTTACTATAATGTATAGAAAATGTCTGTAGACGATTTTCAAAAAATAAAGTCTTATAGATCACTTAAAATATCACAAATTATATCCTCTGAATTTTCAGTTATAACCGCCATTAAAATTTCAAATCTTACTACTGGGGATTATGTAAAACTGACCAATTGCAATTAACAATAGAGAATTTACCCAGGTGTGACAATTAACCTTTTATGAATTGTACAGGTAGAAACAGTTACAACCAAGTCCAATGAAGCCTAACCAACAAATACTCATCACATCCAAGAATCAGGCAAATAAACAGATGAACATATTACAAATAACTAAATAAATGCATGTAACGTATAATCCATATTATGCATAATAATAAATAACTATACTTATATAAAACAATAAAAATACACCCTATCACATTCTCCCCCTGCCGCGAGAATGTCGTCCCTGACATAACAAAACAACAATAATCTTCCCCCGGTGACTAGGGAAGACGTCCTCGTCTATCAGTCAGGTAAGTATATTAATTCTGAAAATAGAAGCAGGTAAGTAATATAAAACTAATTATCACTCTTGGTTATCAGCTTCAACATCGCTCTGGTTACTTCATCTCCAAAGGTATGAAACATGCCAGATGACGCAGCTGTTTTCAGATACTCAGCACGAACCATCCAATCTGGTTGGGCGGTTTTCAAAATTGGCGGTTGGACATAATCTTTGTATTTCGTTGTTGCTATAGATGTTCGTGTTCTGGTAGATCGTCTAGGTTGTGCAACTAGCTCTTCATTATCATCATTATATTCATCTGTTGTTCTAGCATCATCGTCTGGAATTAAACCAGCAGCTCGATCTTCTTGCGTTGTATCGAGCCCTGAACCTCCTGATTCCTCAGGCGAAGAAGCGTCCTCCTCCGGTCCAGAGTCCTCGTGTTCCTCGGTGCGGTCCCGATCGTCATCGGCTTTACCAGAAACAGTAGCTACCTCTACAACCAATTGCTGATCGACATCTTCTGGGATGTTGTCATCAGGTTGTCCAAAATGAGGGGTATCCACTACATAATAAAGAACTGATTCCTCCTCACTCTCTTCGTCAATGTCTGAAAATTCCAATAGGGAGCAGTTTGTTTCTGTGTAGAGTCTTCCTCTTCCCTTGTCCATTTTCTTTCTTTACAATGTAAACAGGTACATCAATGTTGGGTTGGTCGAGGATGATGTAAGGGTCTTCCTCCCATATATCTTCCAACTTGTGTCTTCCTTCGTGTGCAAGGATCTTTACAAGCACTCTAGTCTCCCTTGTGCAGAATGGCTCCTTTTACTTTGGTGTCATAAGCGATTTTCTGTTTACTTTGTGCCTTGTCTGCAGCTGACGATGCTAGTTCGTATGATTTCTTCAGTTTCTTTCTCAGATCTTCAATATATTTTGTCATTGGTTTTGGATCGCTGTCGCTGTTAAGTCCGAAGCTTAAATCCACAGGTAATCTAGGTTCCCGTCCGAACATTAAAAGGAACGGTGAAAATCCTGTGCTGTCGTGTCTTGTTGAGTTGTAAGCGTGGACTATGGGAGCGATGTAAGATTTCCAATCTCTCTTCTGGTCTTTTTCCAGAGTGCCAAGCATGTTGATAAGGGTGCGGTTGAAGCGTTCGCACTGTCCGTTGCCTTGGGGATGGTATGGTGTGGTACGTGACTTCTTAATGCCGGCTATCTCACACAACTCCTTGACCAATCGGCTTTCAAAGTTGGCACCTTGATCTGTATGGATTCTAGCTGGTAATCCGTAGTGAACCACGAAGTTCCGAAAGAATGCTTCAGCCGTTGTTCTGGCAGTCTCATTCTTTGTAGGGATGGTTTGAGAGTATCGTGTGAAATGATCAGTGATCACCAATACGTGTTGATATCCTCCCTTGGAAAATTCAAGCTTTAGAAAATCCATGCAGACTATTTCCATGGGCTGTGTTGAAACAATGCTGTGCATCGGAGCTCTGTCACTGGGTGGTGTTTTCCGCCAAATACATCTCCTGCACTACTGAATCCAATCTTCGATATCACGTGTCATTCCGTGCCAGAAGAAGCGGTCCCTTATCAATGATGTGGTCCTATCTCTTCCCTGGTGTCCCATGTTGTTATGGAGAGCAGACAAAACTGTAGAGATCTGAGATTCGGGTAGTACAAGTTGATTCTTTGTATCATCTTTGTTTTCTGTTCTTCTGTACAACACACCATCTCTGATCAAAAGTCTATCAAAGTTGTTGAACAGGGCATTACTAAATGGTGACGTTGTTCCTCTCTGATATCTAGTTGGTGTTCTTGGAACATGTCTGGAATATCAACTAAATGATGACCGATGGACTCGATGTATGGAGTAGGCTGAGAAGATTTGCAGATGGCTTTCACTGACTCTTCTGTGATGTTATCTGGATGGGTCTTAATGCCAGGTAATCGTGACAATCCATCAGCATCAGCATTGTTCTTTCCTGGTCGATATACTATGTTAAAGTCGAACGATGCTAATGCTGCTAACCATCGGTGTCCTGTTGCATCTAATTTGGCCGTTGTTATGGCGTAGGTCAAAGGATTGTTGTCAGTGACGACTGTGAACTTCTGTCCATACAAGTAATCTTTAAATTTCTCAGTTACAGCCCACTTTAACGCTAAAAATTCTTGTTTGTGCACAGGATAGTTCTTCTCTGACTTTGTCAGGCCTCTGCTGGCGTAGGCAATAACTCGTGGTTTCCCTTCCTGTGTCTGGTACAGAACTGCACCGAGTCCGTTCTGGCATGCATCTGTATGAAGTTCAAACAGGTGCTGGTAGTCAGGAAAACTCAAAATAGGTGGAGTGGCTAGGTGATTCTTGAGTTGTTGAAATGCTTTTTCCTGTTCTTCATCCCAGTGCCATGATTTTTGTTCCGGATTTTTCTTTACTTTCCTTCCTCTAGTTTTCTTCGACGTAGATGGCATGAGATCGGTTAAAGGTCTAGCTATTTTGGAGGTCCTGTATAAATTTCCGGTAATAACCTACAAAACCAAGGAACTGGCGAACTTCTTCAGGAGTTGTTGGTCTTGGCCAGTTGACAACCTTGTCAATCTTCTCTGGGTCTGGCTCCACTCCATTCTCCGACACAATATGGCCAATGTACTTCACTCTGCGTTGGAAAAAGCAGCATTTCTTAGGTGACAGTTTGATTCCAACCTCTCGGAGTCGCTCAAATACCCTCTCGAGTCTGTCTAGATGTTCCTCCAGAGTTCGTGAAAAGATAATCAGGTCGTCTAGGTATATAAAGCAAATCTTAGTATGGAGATCACCCAACATTTCTTCCATTAATCGCTGGTAGGTAGCTGGTGAATTTGCTAGTCCAAACGGCATCCTATGGAACTCAAAGAATCCTAATGGTCCTACTGTAAATGCTGTGCGCTGTTCCTCCTCGATTTCTACCTGATGGTATCCTGACTTCATATCTAAAACTGTGAAGAGCTTGTTTCCACCAAGTGAATCAAGTATTTCTTCAATTCTTGGGAGTGCATATGAGTCTTTAATGGTCCTCTGGTTAAGTTGTCTGTAGTCCACGCACATTCTTAACTTTCCGTCTTTCTTTCGAACAAGAACTACATTTGATGACCAAGGTGAGTGAGAACGCTGAATAATGCCTGCTGATAATAGTTGCTGAAGATGGCTTCTCACTTCATCCAACATGGCAGGTGGTATTCGCCTATGCCGCTGTTTAAATGGTGTGTTGTCATATAGGTCAATTCGATGTTTCACCAATGATGTATATCCGATGTCTGTGTCGCTCATAGAGAATATATCCTTGTATCGTAATAATAATTCTTTTCCTCTCGTCAATTCCTCTGGTTCTAAAGTGTCTTTAGAAAGGTTGATCTCATTTAATAAATCAAATTTCTTTACGTCTGAAGGTGTAACTTGCTCTTTGGTGACTGTAACTGGTTGCAATTCACAAAGTAAATTCCGTGGTAATATGGTGACAGTTCTCGTTGTTACATTGGAAATGTGGACTGGTATTGTATTACGCTGGTTAGGATCGTATGTCGTAACTATTGGTACGATATCCAAATCAGATGGTATAACTGAGTTGTTAGTGGCGTGAATCATAGATACAGTTGATGGATACGCTAACATCTTATCCATATATCCCTTGATTACAACTTCAGTGTTTGCTGGTATGGTAATTGGACAAGTCTCAGCTGATCGTACTAATGCCAATCTGTTGTGTTGTTTTTGCAAGTTCTTGTCCCGAAGGGTGATGCAACGAAATGCAAGGTAATATGGCGTTTTCAGTCGTGCATCTTGTAGAAAGCGTGGTCCATGTTGATCTTTGACATCTTTCATGATCTCGGATAAAATGTTGGTCCCGATAAGCGCTGGTACATGTTTGTTGTATTCGCTGTCTGGTACAACTAGAAACAAGCATGGGTAAGTCTTGTTGGTTGTGTCTGAAACCTGTAAATCTACTTCAATGAAACCAATATAAGGCATTGGCTGTCCGTCAGCGCATTCAATGTGTAGAAGATAACTGAGTGACTGTAATGGTGTTGAGTAAAGGTGGTCGTTGTAGAAACCTTCGCTGATTGTGTATACAGTAGATCCTGTGTCAAGTAGAGCTTTAATCTGTAAACCGTTGATATTTATAGAAACTTCATTTGATGATCCTACAAGTCCTGAAGTGTCTGATTGTTGGTTTTATGACTGTTCAAAGACAAAAGCTTGTTGGAGGTTCAGAGCTCGAACTGTTTTTCTAGAGTGATCAAGGCGTACATGACAGTATGTAGAAATATGTTCAGGTTGGTTACATCTCCAGCATATAGTTTCATGTCTCTGTTGTCTATTAATAGGACGATAAATAATTGTCTCATCTGGATGATGTGGCAGGCAGGTGTCTCGTCGTATGCACTTGATGTTCATTTCATCACGCTCTTCTTTCAAAGTCCTGACATCTCTCGAAAGCTGTTTCACTAAGGCTGTAAGCTGTTGAATCTGTTTAATTTCCACAGTTGTCCGTTTAGCTGGAATGGGCGTCTTCTTAAGTGCTGGCTTTAGGTTATGTTGATTCTCAATCTCTCTTACTGCTTTAAGTAGTTCATCAAAGTGTGTTATAGTGTCTTTCTTGTAACGGGAAACATTTTTTAGTTCCGGTCGAAGTCCATCGAAGAACTTGGAGGCTAGCATGTCATTGATCTCAGCTTCTTTGATGGTTTTTCTGTTCTTTGCTTTGCTTAGTATCTCTTCCAGTCGACAAGCCCAGTGTACGACATCCTCATCTTCATGTTGTCTCGCAGTATAGAATTCTCCAAGCAATACTTCAGCAGGTGAAACAGAACCATAAATGCTGTCCATCTTGTCAATGATGTCATCTATGTCTGCCTCTGGTCCAAGATGCATTAGGACTTTCATTGCAGTTTCTCTCATGGATCGTCTGATAGCCATCTTGATGGAATCATGGGTGTGTCCGGCTTGGATGAGGCATTTTACTTCATATCGCCAAAGATCGTATGTGGCGCCAGTTTTCTCATCTCCAGTAAATGTTGAAATACGTGGTAAATACGCATCCCAGATATCATCATTGTCTTTGTATTCCTCCATCCACATCTTAAATTCCTCTGGCGTTGTTGCTGATGGTTTGATGTCCATATCCTTGAAAGCAGTAATGATGTTGTTGATTTCATCCTGTGAAAGGTAATCCGACATGATAATGTGTAGAAATAAAATAATTTCCGCAAAACTGAAAAAAAATAAGAATAGAAAATCTACAATAAAAAAAAAATGTATATGATGAATGGTCTACAAAAGAAATAACCATGCAGTTAAATTCATCAAAATACCTACAAAACCTACAAAAGGAACAAATGCCTACAAAAAATGTAAAAATAAAAGGCAATTAAGTAACTACAACAGAAATAAACATGCAGTTATCACCTGAAAAAAATATATATAAATAAATCTGAAAAGAAAAAAAAACGGAAGTGCGATGTCTGAAAAAAAATAAACAAGCATTTAATCACCTACAAAAGAATAAAACATGCAGTTATAGTGCCTACAACAACAAAGGATTGTTAAGTACCTACAATAGATAAAAAGCTATATACCTACAATAATTATTAACGAATAATTAACTCTCTCTGCTGAAACACAACACATAAGAATACTAATGATTAACTACACCAACTATTAGAATAATGGATGTCTATAATCAAAACACACTATTAGTTTCCTGTACGCTATGGTATACAGTGTCAATTCCAAAACGCTGAAAATAATCGGTATAATACTAGTACGTTACACTAGACTTACATACGTAATGTATTATATATATATACTAATACTACATCTACTCGATATATATAACGTACCTGTTTTGGGGATGTTCCTACATCACAGCTATACCTCTGCAAACTACACACACCAACTACTCACCAAAATGTGTGCAGTCTTTACCTAAACTGAGTTCATTATACTATTATTATACAATATATTAATAATATGTAATATGGTACACTAAATAGTACGTAATGTAATACAATATCAGGTTATAGTATCCGCTGCTTACTACTGAAACAAAATATCTAGTATACTATAACATAATATATTCAGTCTGCCAATATCTGTATCGCTGAAACCTAAATGTATACAAGCACCAATCAGTCAAGCCCAAGAACCGAAGTAAAAGATCTACCCGTACAACTCAGTATATCAACACCTAAAAGTGTAACTATCTATGGTCTTTACTCTGTATTGGTCAGTCAACACTATACTTACTATCAACCTATACTTCAAGGACCTACTGATCTATGTATTACTTACTTGTACATGTACATGTATGTGTCAGTCCAATAACATCCAGTCACATCTGCGGCGCCAAGCTCAGTTTATAGAAATACTTACCAAACCTCAAGCACTAAAGCACCTAATCTGAGAATGGGGTAAGGGATGGGCAGTTATGAATCCATTTTATTATAGTTTACATCATAATTACATTACATGTACAACAAATCAAATGTACTATACAAAGTGCACGAAACATATAGAAGTACACAAGTTCAAATGTCACCAATACTAATTAACACTTTAAGTACCACTACTCTCAAAACTTTACTAAATGTAATTAAATAATTAAAACCAATCAATATTTTGCCAAAATCAGAAACTCAAAATAAATTAACCAATTTTGACAAAGTTAAACCATAAACTGATTTGACCACAAAAATTTAAGACCAAAATCTATTACAACTGGATTTAAAGTGACACTGTTAAACAATTTAACAAAACAGATAACAATACAATAAGTCTACGTGTATAACACAATTTACAGTCTTTCGATCCTTAGATCAAAAATCAACTGTCAGATTTCAATGAAACATAATTAAATGTTAATATAACCCGCAGGTAATACAAGGTAACGGTCTAACATCGTTTACATAAAAATCAATAAAGACGTTTACTGTCCATGAGTAGATTTCACATTAATCGGCGTAAAATTCCAGTAATGTGTATTGCATCAATGCATATGATCATAGTTGCTAAGTCTATATCTTCAGCCCCGATCCACCAGAAACCTCACAGACTTGGGCGCCAATCAAGCAGGGTGTGGTATAACACATGCTAAGGTTCTTATATCTTTATTCAGTAAAACTAGTATAAATGATAACCCTACAAAATACAACAATAAATATAAATAATGTGTAAATATACGGAGAAGTATATCACAATACAACAAAGTAAATATTGGTTATATATTATGCAACACAATATGCAATTGCAAATTAACCAAATAAAATAGACGATCTCTATATTTAGCAGCTATACCAAATATAAATAATTACAGCAACAAGCTATATAAATGATGCAGTATACAAAAGAAAACATCTCCGTATCGCATTAAGATGTTAACTAACGAATAAAATGAAATATAAGTATTGATATAAAAACATACCAATCTATGGGATTAGGTGGACATAACATCTACATCCTATATAAAGTTATCAACATCAGGTGTACAATGTGTTTCCTGAAAACAATTAATAACCTTAAATACATTTGCTAATGGAAAATATTGTTTTAATCGGAACGTATATGAAATATACGAAATTCTACACAAATAAGTTATATCGGAATAAAACAATTACTATATCGATCTTTGACTGTAAAATACTATACGGTCGAAAAATACAAGGACCGTTTAAACATAATAGACCCATAACTGCAAGGGTCAAGGTCACACTCAAAATCACTCGAAAGCCTCTCATTCTACATACAAACTGCAGATCCATAAAAATCTTATGTTCATAAACTAACTCACGCCTAACATATCAATTGGACCAAGGGCATACTTACCGCAATCGGACAGAAATCAAATAACATGCACTGCATACGCCATTCACACACCACAAATAATATAAAATTATGCTCACCTGATACAATTAATCGTCGATCACAAGCTACTAAAGTGATCCTAGGCTCACGAGTAAAATAACTATTTACTATAATGTATAGAAAATGTCTGTAGACGATTTTCAATAAATAAAGTCTTATAGATCACTTAAAATATCACAAATTATATCCTCTGAATTTTCAGTTATTACCGCCATTAAAATTTCAAATCTTACTACTGGGGATTGTGTAAAACTGACCAATTGCAATTAACAATAGAGAATTTACCCAGGTGTGACAATTAACCTTTTATGAATTGTACAGGTAGAAACAGTTACAACCAAGTCCAATGAAGCCTAACCAACAAATACTCATCACATCCAAGAATCAGGCAAATAAACAGATGAACATATTACAAATAACTAAATAAATGCATGTAACGTATAATCCATATTATGCATAATAATAAATAACTATAGTTATATAAAACAATAAAAATACACCCTATCACACAAACAATATTGGTAGTAAGTTTTGTTTCCATTGGTTAATCGGTGTCAGAGAAGAAGCACTTTTTTAAAACTTTTTTCCAATAGGGTCCAATGTTAAACCAAGTCCTGCAGTGGTGGCCATTTTGAATTTCCGATTGAGATAAAAAACATGAACTTTATAGAGGACCATCCAAACAATATTGCTAGTCAGTTTTGTTTCAATTGGTTAACCGGTTTCAGATAAGAATCCTTTAAAACTTTTTCCCATAGGGTCCTATGTTAAACTACGTCCTTTGTTGGCGGCCATTTTGAATTTCCAATTCCATCAAAACAGAAACTTTATAGAGGATTATCCAAACATGATTGGTATCAAGTTTTGTTTCCATTGTTTAACCATTTTCAGAGAAGAAGACTTTTAAAACTTTTTCCCATAGGGTCCTATCTAAAACTAAATGGCGGTCATTTTGAATATAGAGTTGGCATAGAAAACAAACTTTATAAAGGAACATCCAAAACAATATTGCTAGTAAGTTTTGTTTTGATTGGTTAAACGGTTTCAGAAAAGAAGCCCTTTAAACATTTTTCCGTAGGGTCCTATGTTGATCTAAGTCTTGCGGTGGCGGCCATATTGGTTTTCCAATCCGAAAAAAATACCAAACTTTGCAAATGTTTATCCAATGAACATTATGGCCAAGTTTGATTTCAACTGGCCAAGTAGTTTCAGAGAAGAAGATTAAAATGTATCTTGAAGTCTACTGGTTGATGTATTCCACTTTGGGATTTGTTCAATAATTTGGAATTTTACAGTATCTAAAAAATGGCCTGTAGATTTAAGGTGGCGAGTAAATTTCTGTTTTTCATGAAAAAGGACCGATGGTCGAAAAGTCGCACATTGAAAGCTGTCTCTGTTTTTCCAACTAACTGGATGTTACAAGTTTCACAGTTCAGTATGTAAATACAATTGCTGGATTTACAGGAACAATTGAAGTATATTGTAAAGAGGGTCGGTAGGACCTTTTACGGAACAGCGGGAAAGGCTGATTTATGCGCCGGGAATTCGAGATTTAGCAAATAAATCTGCGGGAATTCGGGATTTTTACATACCGGGATACGGGAAATTCATTTTATTTTATCGGGAAATCGGGAAACTCATGTATCTACAAACTTTCACTTTGGTTGTTTTCGGTTAAGTCTAAAATCAATAACAGATCATGACAAACATAAAAAATGCTTGCGGAAATCACACATGTCTTCTTCCGACATGTATCAATTTTACTTAACCAATCAAACTTAAAAAGTCACAATTTTTATACGTTGCAATTTACAGCATTATCCTTGTTCATCTACAGATCTGAGATAAGTCGTCTGAATTTTGAACGGGAAAACGGGATTGATCCATTATTTCACCGGGAAAACGGGATTTTGTATTTATTTTTACGGTAGTACGGGATGAGACCCCTTCCGACCCCCCCTGTTAAGCTTTCTTTGGTTGTTGTGCTTCGAAAGGTGGTAGAAGCGTTTGCCTCTTTACAGCATTTAAAATTCCAGCGATTGCATAGATTGTAGCCAATAGGTTTTGAAGGAGGGGTTCGTTTTGACTCGTTTAGCATTTACAATCATATCTTTTAAACTCTTTGGTCGACGGTATGCCATGAAAAGTGGTTTAAGGAAAAACTTTTTTAAAGTTGATCATTTTCGATTAGGTTTCAATGTTTGAAATGTGTTTTAAGTCAGAGTGGTATGTCACGACTAATGGTAATCTGCTGTTTGTTATATTCGTGTCTTTGTAATTCAGCAACGAATCTCTGGAAACATTGTGAGCTTTTCCAAATGCCTCGGCGATGTTTTTGTTTTTGTAGCCTCTTTTGAGTTGATGTTTACGGAGCTCATTTAAACGATGGTTTTGGATATTTTCTGTTGAGCAAATTCTTTTGAATCGTAAGGCTGGATTGTAAGGGATACTGCGCAAACGATGCCTAGGCTGGCAACTTTTGGGGGTAAAAATTGGTTTTTGTCTGTAGCTTTCGTATGAAGATCTGTTGTCATTATTTCGTTTTGAATGGAGGTAGTAGTGTCGAAAAAGGATATTTTGTTACCATAGAATTCGAAAGTAAATTAGCTGGTGGGATGAAAGTTATTGCAGAAGTTAAAAAAATCTATAAGATGTTCTTCACTCTCATACCATTTAATGTCGATGTCATCAATGATACGGAAACATAACAATAGTTTATATGGTGCACCAGACAGAAGCTGTTGTTCAAGATTTACCATAAATTTGTTGGCATAAGAGGGAGTCATTTTAGTTCCCATGGTAGTACCACTCACTTGTAGTGTTCGTCATTAAAACCGAAATTGTTGTTCTCAAGAACATAAGTGACCAATTTTATGTTGTTTGTTTCCTTTCTGTTGTTCCATACAGCTTCACAGCGAGCAATACCTTCATTTCGTGGTATGTTTGTATACAAAGATGACACGTCTATTGTAGCAAGCAATGTGTTTTGAGGTAAGGATTTAGGGACTGCGTTTTCTTTCCAGATAATCTGTTGTATCTTGAATATGGGACGGAAGGGCTTTTTTAAATGGTCATAGATGGTCGACAAATTCCGGAAGTTGTGACCCTTGCTGAGAGCGTGTTTATCATGTGCAGTAAGAGGATAAGATGACAGATATATGACTGTTATCTTTTTCTTTTCTTTTCCAAATAAATCGACGTCTTTTTATCTGATTGTTTTGTTATTATGGATGCTTGGTTATTTACTCTCCAAACTGCTTCTGGTGAGCCGTCACTTTCGGACTTTTTTGACTGAATTTGTTTCTGTTTATTGTCCTCTATAGCCTCTATTTCGTTTAGACGTCTGTTAATAATGTCATGTCAATGTCACATTGTTTTGTATTTTGAGATGTATTACTTAATTCATTAATAATGTGGGAATGATGATAAGTGGTATGGATAGTAATTATTCTAGAAACCGAAATGAACAATTAAAACGGATATTATTCCAACATTTAATAGTGCAGTGACAATAACGTGCTTATTTTAAGTGTTTAATAAACCGGGTTGACACACGGGTAATTCTTATTTTTTCGTTTAGAGTATACCCTAGGGCAACATTTTTGCCTGGTCGTAAAGGTTTCCCATTTTTTTTATTGGTGAAAAAGGAACACCTATTTTATTTTTGCTCGTTTTTGCTTCCAACTTTGTTCCACTATAAATTATAGACTGAAACGATTTTTGTAAAATGTTTATTGAATTATATAAATAAATATATAAGCAAGATAAACTTCAATTTAAAAAAAATCCATTGACGGGTTTTAAGATATAAATTGTTTTAGAAAATGCGTAGATTTTCCGCAATTTCGACACATTCCATTTACGATATTAAGTTTAAGCCTGTGTAAAATATATATTTTGCTGTTTTTATGTTGTCTACAATCAAACAAAAAGGATACATATATTTTGTGCCTTTTATTCTTATTCACTTTTTCAAAATTTACAAAATTCATTTCGCAGTGATTTGAAATCCAAAACTGTTATGTACGGAAATATCCCATATCATCACCGATGCGATTTCATAGTTACAATTTTGTTTATATTATAAAAGTGTACTCTAAAAATGTGTTGATGAAGTGTTTAATTTGCTTTTTATGTAATTGCGAATGGTTTAGAAGGGTTTTAGATTTTTGTATAGTTGGTTCCAAATCATTTTTGTTATTGTTTGTTTCATCTGAAGTGAAAATTTAGGATTTTTAGTTGTTATTAAAATGTGCAACCAAATACCGAACATGTCACAGTTGGTTGAAAGTCCCTTAAAGTTTGAGGTTAAACGGAGTCGTTTAATGATTTGTTGGGACAGGTGTGTTATTTGTCAAAACCATGTACAAAAAAACTTACGTCCTGTTCAGAAAAAGGTAAAGGCACCCTTTTTCATGTTGTAAATGAAAATGAAAATGAAAATGTAGACAGGATTATGTATACGGCAGACTTTATGACGAAGTTACATCTTTGGATGAAATATCAGTTTATAGCATCCGCTATCACAAATCCTGCTACAGATCATATACTAGCAAAATTAACCTTGCTAGGTAAAAATATTTGGCGACTATGCCTTAAATCACTTCCATGAATTTGGATTACAAAATGAACAGCCATTTATATTGGCAGGTGCATTTAGAAACCCATAAATTGTCAAAGTGTTTAGTTCTGGGTATTTTGCTGATGTAGTGGATCTCTTGGTCAGAAGCAGCATTCAAGCAACACATGCTTCGTGTTTCATTACAGACTTATACATGAATGAATTCAGGTGTTTCAAAGCCCCGATCACCGTTAGAATATGGCTGGTAGCTTTTTCGTGAGGGACAAATGATATCCGACTTTCTGAAAGATCTGATATGTACTTGCCGGGGAAAAATATTTGCAGTCAATCATGCGTTTGTTGTGAACAGAATCTTGGATGTACTATTGTTTGTGTATGTCAGGGCAATGAAGACTGCAAAAATGCCAACACTCAGAGGACTGACTCAGTTGAATCTGACAAATAAGAAATAAGTGCAAAGTTGAACAGTATGACCTCAGTTGAACACTGTTTAGTGTTTTTTATCTTTTAATGTTTTTGTGATTTAATGTTTTTAAAATGTATTTTTGGGTTCTTTTATGCTACTGTATATGGCTTTTGTTAATGTTCATCCTGTCGAGTGTTTTTATTTTGTCTTTATCCATGCTACCTTCTTCCTTGGTATGTTGTGCGTTTTAAAAAAGTATAAGATATCAGAAATTCTTTGCAGAATTTTCTTCCTTTATTTTCCTTTTAAAGGAAGAAAATGCTGCAAGGTTCATAGCAAATATTTTAGACACTAGTGTTTTAATGCATAACGAACTCCCTCTTACGTTCGCATAAGGAGCTGTTTAAAATGTATTTTACGGGGGTGGGGTGGGGGAGGAGTGTGTATATGTGACAATGAAATGGTAATTATGTTTGAGACCGAACCTTCAAAGCAGATTTAGGTTTCTAGCAGACTTAGGCCAAACAAATAGAGTTTAGAGTCTTAAGTTAAATATAGCACTTTTTTGTAAAGGAAGGGGGTGTTTTACATGGCTTCATTAAACAAATTTCGTTCCTATTGAGATGGGAACTTCCCAAAAATATCTTACAGCTGTCTTCTTTCCAAAACTGTGACTATCTTTAACAAAATAATCCTATTTAGCAAGAACTTACTGCTTTACTTTATAATGTCGACAAAAAAACCCTAGGCAGAAAATGGGCAATAATTTAGGTCACAATAGAGTTATCGCCCTTGTTATTTTTGATTATATTTTTTAATATAGCAATAATCATTTTACAACAAAAAATTAAACAAAAGAACTTTTAGTATAAAAATACTTTTGAAAAAAGTCGAATTTCCGAAAAAAAATGGATATTGCAAATATGACCTTCGACCTTGATTTTTTAATTTTTGCACCCTGTGTAATCTTTACGACCAGACAAACCAGAAGGCCCACTTATGTATCTTTCAAATAAGCCCAAATTTAGCCGTGTGTCAGTGTGGTTAAAATTTATATTTTAAGTACTGCACTATAATGAATCTACCTGATTTGACTCCAGGTTTTTGTGGATCTAATATTATTTCTATACCTTTTGGTATAACGTTTTTCCTTGTAGATCATTACACTTTGTTTAATAGTTTCTTTAAACTTTTACTTTGTTAGTTGTCGTAATTTTCTGGAGTGGTTTTCAAAATCAATGTTGTTAATGGGAAACATAATGATAATCACTCATTTTACATATATAAATATAAAGGCAATTTATAGAAGTTTTAAGTTCAGTTAAAGTGAGAAATTTCATTTATATTGACACTCAATGTCTAAAACCATTCGTTGGTCAGTCTGTGTCTAAATTGTTGACAAAACATCGTCATCTGTATCGTTGCATAATCGTCTAGACTTGTATATTACTTTTTTTGTTTATGCTGTATCGTCATGTTTGTCGATCCGATACTGGTTTACTTTATATAATATACAAGAGAGATTACTACTGTTACCCTTTTTCATTTTGTTCAATTGTATTATTTTAATATTGATTTCTGACTTTTGTACCTGTCTTATTCGTTTTGCAACCCAATCATATTGTGATATTGAATATAAAGCTTCCAAAGCTGTAAATACCACTAGTGGCATTTTGAAGTCTTATTGATGATCTATATTTAATATTTTACGGTTCAAAATATATTACTATTATTTATACCATTGAAATTAGCAGTGTTTGAATTCTCTGTTCTACAGCTGCCACTGAAAGTCTCTTTTTGATTAGTTTATTACCACTTAATGCAAACAGAACTAACCTTGAAAAAGATATATTGACTACCATATATGTAGGTATTTTTCTCCAACCATTAATTTAACTTATTTAGAATAAACATATTTTGCAGATACGGGAACACAGATTTAACTGTTAATATCTATATATGTTTATTATTTATTATTTATATTGAGATCGTTATAAATGAAATTAATATCAAAATACCGAACGCCTAGCAAACTGTCTCAAAAGATAAAAAATCAAAGTCCGAGAAACCGGCAAGTTTAGAACCAACAACCAACAATATAGTAACTACAGCAAAGGTCTGACTTGGCACATGCATTTCAAAAGAAGTGGTGGGTTTAACAAGGTCATATAATGTTATTGACACCATAGGTGGTACTTTAAAAAGCTTGTTTGCTTGATAATAATCCATCTATGAAACGATCGTTAAAGGGGCAGTGTTGTTATAATACAGTCAAGTCAAGTAATTGGAAGACACATTACGTTTGCGTTGATGTTTGTTGACAAGTGTTTAAAACAAGCTTAAAGGTGAATAAACAAATGTTTTATTAATTATAACAACTAAACGAAATAACAACTGAAAATCACATGCACATTCTAAATAAAGTTGCGAATGCTAAACAAACTACGAAATTTCCTTCTTGAAATGACCTACATAAAATTATAGACTGACCTGATGTTCACTTATTTTTATATGTGTCACCCTTTTAATGTTATTTCCAAACAGACATAAAATATTTTGACCATTAATTAATAACACAAAAGATCTTTTGTATTTATTATAGACGTTTCGTCTCGTGGTTGGCTGCGCATTTACTATTTTCAAATATTAAGGCTATTTTCACAGTTATGTAAAAAATATATCAACTACTATAAATGGTGAATATTAAGTGTTTTATTTTATTATGCACAGCCTAAATGCATAAATCCACTTACGAAGATCCAAAGTTGTGTTTTACCTGTGAAGCTCAATTAGCATGATCATGTTAACCATGTGGTCTGTTTAAAACCTGTTATGATCCGTTAAAAATAACCTTATAGTTTTTCACCAAGAATGTTACGTCATTAACAGCTTTAAAATGCAAGGTAACACATTGTTTTGTTTGTTTTTATATAATATTTACTTTCTTACAATATAACATAAATAATAATTTATTAATTATAATATACATTTTTTGTTTATAAGAAATGATTTGATCCAAAATAACAGTTTCATTAAAATAACTCGAACTCGGAGGGGTCTTCAAAAACATTTCGCGCCATGGATAGTTCGATTGATGAAAGTTGCGCAGCTTCCAAAAATGTATCTGTTCCATACCTTGACGCTTTTTTTATGTTGTTCGTTTTTTTCTATTCACGGTATAGTTGGTTTGGAAACTAAATTCGTTTTTAATGTATGTAAATGTTTATTTAAGGTTTGTGAAATAAAGTGGTTTTTAAAGTATGTAAATGTTTATTTTAGGCGTAATAGTTAATTTTGAAATGTCTATATCAGCTATTACTTACATCCGTTGATTGCGGAAAAACCAATGTGTACACAGTATGTCTGTTATCACTGTTCAATTATTATGGACAAAAAATTCACAGTACTTATGGGCAACACATTTTTCTTTATAAAAAAATTTCGCATTAAAAATGTCTAATAATACCAATTAAACTGTAATTATTAATTCAATTATTAGTTTATTTTTAGTGAATATTTTTCGTTTCGATTTTATAATCCGTTTGGTACAATTAATGTGTGTAATCAGAAAAACAATTAGGGTCTTTTTGCCTGTTAAAACTAAGCAACAGTCATGACATTCTTATCTGTTATTTTTTTAAATGACATACCTGTACTAATTGTTATGGTTTCCTTTATCCGCGTACTTTGTACTTGAAGTTAATTGCTGCACAACGACGCTTATAATTTGGTTCATGTTTGTGTGAGCGGCTTGTATGCATTTACTATCAAAGGTCCCCTTAAATGAATTGAAGGTTAAGAGAAATCGGAATCCGAAACACCGGGGTTGTTGAACCGGTACAAATAAGAATAAATTGGAGAAATCGAGTTGCGAAGTTGTACTGTACTTTTTTATTTATTGCATTGCTCGTTTCCTAATATTTTCAACACTAGACAATAATTTCACAACATTTATATTTTGTATTAAACTTTCTTTAATATGGTATAAAATCTTTTGAACATGTTTTATATATTTTGTTTTGACAAGGTTTTGATATAAGCTTCAAAATTAGTCAAGATGGTTTGTTTTCACCTTTAGGATAAAGTACTGTTATTTTGTTTCTCTGGTTTCGAATAAATTTTATTTACGCGGAAGAAATGCACAAATCTAAAATTAGCTATACAATTAAATCAGTCATCAAATTCCATAATTTCTGAACGACAGAGTTGAATACATTACTGAAAACGTGTACACATAGTAAGAAATGTAATTCTTGTTTGTTCCATTTTGAGATTTTTAATTCCCAAACCTTATAAAACTAACCATGTGTATAAATTTGTAATATCATACATTTTTTGTTCTATTAATGAAATCTTAAATTTTGGAAACTTTATGGAAGTAAACTATTAAATATTTTCATATGGAAAATTTGTATTACAAATTTGCGTCATGTTACCGTTACATGCCACATTAGAATATACAATATTAGATACAATCGTTAATTATTAAAAAAACTTTACTGAATAATACATTAAATACCACTGAATACTACTAATAAAATCGTCGTGTTGTATTTAATTACATATGTTTTAAGGGTCACTCCATGCAAGTAAATATGAATACACTTTTTTGTTTACATGTACAAGGCTTTGTAGACTTCTTATTCATCCTGATCAGAATGGCAATTGATATACTTTCATTATGTCTTTTGTTTTGTTTCAAGCAAATAAGTGTATTGTTTGACTTATATGTTCGAAAGGGATTTAGACAAATAGGCGAAAGTGACGTGGAAAACAAGAACATGTTTTACTTTTTAGGAGGTATATTATTTAAAGTGAAAATTGACATGTTTTTGGTTTTGGTTCTTTATAAAACAATTATACCAGTCATGGAAAACAACTAACGAGACATATCTTAACAGATATGTTTCTTTTATTTTTCTACTGATTTATGATGATGAAAGATAGAACAAAAAAACCTAACATCAAGGAAACTGTTACGAAAAAAGAGAATCCACAAATCAGTCTGATAAACTGGCAAACTTTTGAACAAAAAATTACAGCAACTACAGCAAAGGCCCTGAATTGGTATGTGCATTTTAAAGAAAATGGTGGGTTTAACCAGGCTTTATGGCATGCTAAACCTAACGCTTCCATACCTGTATTATGTAAGTTAGTTTGTTGATGAAAATGGATGGGTATCATATACCAGTAGTTAGTAATAGGTGTATCCAATAATCATCGCAGCACAATCACTGTGTCTTGAATTAAAAAAAAACTATCTGCAGTCGTATTTTCAAGCGATATTTTTTAACAAGAAAATGGTATTGATAGTAAAACTAATTGAAGGAACAGACAAGTCGTATTGTTTTCTTTTTTAACCTTGGTGCAGAAGTTTATTCCCGAAAAAATGGTGACGTTTGAAGGAAGCTGTATCCGTAACGAATCGGTTCATTAAAGCAGCACGATAAAGATATTTCATGATTTGGGAAATTTAAAAAATAAAATACTCCAGAAGAGCTGGAATGTTTATTTATTTATTTTTTTAATTTCTAACAGGAAGTAGCATTACAGTTAATGTAACAAACTTGGATTACACAGAAACCATCACTAAGAATCAGAAGTCGGATTTAGGTAGTAACTAAATAATGCAAAATGTTTGTCAACAAATTTCTGCAGAATATATGTTTGCATCTTTTGTATGACTTAGATCTAACGGGATAGAATTATGTATTTAGTGGTACATGTATCTTCAAAATTGTTGCGATAAAAACAATTTAATCGAAACAAGAGGCATACAAAAATTAAGAAGACTTCTGAAATGTAAATTATGCTTTAAGAAAATATTTTATTAGTATTGTCTAATTATTTAATTTTTTAAACGATTAATTATTTAACCTGCCTAAATTTTCTAATGTTACAAATAAAATGTGTTTTTTCATACATACAGCATGTGGTAAATATTATAACTCCAGACTCGCCAACGACGCTGAAACGTATACAATACCTAAAATCGAAATGATTGAAATCTTTTAAGCTTTTCAAATTAAAATTCCAATACGTTAAACCCAATCCGACTGAGACTACATACACATTATAAATAGAAAAAAACCTTTAAATTTAAACACTTTTTGAACTTTCAGGAAGTAAACAAGACGATGATTTTATCAATAAAAAGATCAATAATATTCCTATCAGCATCGAAGTGCTGCGTAATAACATTACCGAACTATAATTAACTATCAATTACAATGCATATCTTCAGTGAATTTTAAGGTAATTATTTTAATTACTAATATTTATCCACACAACATTACAAAATTGAGTAATGTGGTTTTTAAAGTATGTAAATGTTTATTTTAGGCGTAATAGTTAATTTTGAAATGTCTATATCAGCTATTACTTACATCCGTTGATTGCGGAAAAACCAATGTGTACACAGTATGTCTGTTATCACTGTTCAATTATTATGGACAAAAAATTCACAGTACTTATGGGCAACACATTTTTCTTTATAAAAAAATTTCGCATTAAAAATGTCTAATAATACCAATTAAACTGTAATTATTAATTCAATTATTAGTTTATTTTTAGTGAATATTTTTCGTTTCGATTTTATAATCCGTTTGGTACAATTAATGTGTGTAATCAGAAAAACAATTAGGGTCTTTTTGCCTGTTAAAACTAATCAACAGTCATGACATTCTTATCTGTTATTTTTTTAAATGACATACCTGTACTAATTGTTATGGTTTCCTTTATCCGCGTACTTTGTACTTGAAGTTAATTGCTGCACAACGACGCTTATAATTTGGTTCATGTTTGTGTGAGCGGCTTGTATGCATTTACTATCAAAGGTCCCCTTAAATGAATTGAAGGTTAAGAGAAATCGGAATCCGAAACACCGGGGTTGTTGAACAGGTACAAATAAGAATAAATTGGAGAAATCGAGTTGCGAAGTTGTACTGTACTTTTTTATTTATTGCATTGCTCGTTTCCTAATATTTTCAACACTAGACAATAATTTCACAACATTTATATTTTGTATTAAACTTTCTTTAATATGGTATAAAATCTTTTGAACATGTTTTATATATTTTGTTTTGACAAGGTTTTGATATAAGCTTCAAAATTAGTCAAGATGGTTTGTTTTCACCTTTAGGATAAAGTACTGTTATTTTGTTTCTCTGGTTTCGAATAAATTTTATTTACGCGGAAGAAATGCACAAATCTAAAATTAGCTATACAATTAAATCAGTCATCAAATTCCATAATTTCTGAACGACAGAGTTGAATACATTACTGAAAACGTGTACACATAGTAAGAAATGTAATTCTTGTTTGTTCCATTTTGAGATTTTTAATTCCCAAACCTTATAAAACTAACCATGTGTATAAATTTGTAATATCATACATTTTTTGTTCTATTAATGCAATCTTAAATTTTGGAAACTTTATGGAAGTAAACTATTAAATATTTTCATATGGAAAATTTGTATTACAAATTTGCGTCATGTTACCGTTACATGCCACATTAGAATATACAATATTAGATACAATCGTTAATTATTAAAAAAACTTTACTGAATAATACATTAAATACCACTGAATACTACTAATAAAATCGTCGTGTTGTATTTAATTACATATGTTTTAAGGGTCACTCCATGCAAGTAAATATGAATACACTTTTTTGTTTACATGTACAAGGCTTTGTAGACTTCTTATTCATCCTGATCAGAATGGCAATTGATATACTTTCATTATGTCTTTTGTTTTGTTTCAAGCAAATAAGTGTATTGTTTGACTTATATGTTCGAAAGGGATTTAGACAAATAGGCGAAAGTGACGTGGAAAACAAGAACATGTTTTACTTTTTAGGAGGTATATTATTTAAAGTGAAAATTGACATGTTTTTGGTTTTGGTTCTTTATAAAACAATTATACCAGTCATGGAAAACAACTAACGAGACATATCTTAACAGATATGTTTCTTTTATTTTTCTACTGATTTATGATGATGAAAGATAGAACAAAAAAACCTAACATCAAGGAAACTGTTACGAAAAAAGAGAATCCACAAATCAGTCTGATAAACTGGCAAACTTTTGAACAAAAAATTACAGCAACTACAGCAAAGGCCCTGAATTGGTATGAGCATTTTAAAGAAAATGGTGGGTTTAACCAGGCTTTATGGCATGCTAAACCTAACGCTTCCATACCTGTATTATGTAAGTTAGTTTGTTGATGAAAATGGATGGGTATCATATACCAGTAGTTAGTAATAGGTGTATCCAATAATCATCGCAGCACAATCACTGTGTCTTGAATTAAAAAAAAAACTATCTGCAGTCGTATTTTCAAGCGATATTTTTTAACAAGAAAATGGTATTGATAGTAAAACTAATTGAAGGAACAGACAAGTCGTATTGTTTTCTTTTTTAACCTTGGTGCAGAAGTTTATTCCCGAAAAAATGGTGACGTTTGAAGGAAGCTGTATCCGTATCGAATCGGTTCATTAAAGCAGCACGATAAAGATATTTCATGATTTGGGAAATTTAAAAAATAAAATACTCCAGAAGAGCTGGAATGTTTATTTATTTATTTTTTTTAATTTCTAACAGGAAGTAGCATTACAGTTAATGTAACAAACTTGGATTACACAGAAACCATCACTAAGAATCAGAAGTCGGATTTAGGTAGTAACTAAATAATGCAAAATGTTTGTCAACAAATTTCTGCAGAATATATGTTTGCATCTTTTGTATGACTTAGATCTAACGGGATAGAATTATGTATTTAGTGGTACATGTATCTTCAAAATTGTTGCGATAAAAACAATTTAATCGAAACAAGAGGCATACAAAAATTAAGAAGACTTCTGAAATGTAAATTATGCTTTAAGAAAATATTTTATTAGTATTGTCTAATTATTTCATTTTTTAAACGATTAATTATTTAACCTGCCTAAATTTTCTAATGTTACAAATAAAATGTGTTTTTTCATACATACAGCATGTGGTAAATATTATAACTCCAGACTCGCCAACGACGCTGAAACGTATACAATACCTAAAATCGAAATGATTGAAATCTTTTAAGCTTTTCAAATTAAAATTCCAATACGTTAAACCCAATCCGACTGAGACTACATACACATTATAAATAGAAAAAAACCTTTAAATTTAAACACTTTTTGAACTTTCAGGAAGTAAACAAGACGATGATTTTATCAATAAAAAGATCAATAATATTCCTATCAGCATCGAAGTGCTGCGTAATAACATTACCGAACTATAATTAACTATCAATTACAATGCATATCTTCAGTGAATTTTAAGGTAATTATTTTAATTACTAATATTTATCCACACAACATTACAAAATTGAGTAATGTGGTTTTTAAAGTATGTAAATGTTTATTTTAGGCGTAATAGTTAATTTTGAAATGTCTATATCAGCTATTACTTACATCCGTTGATTGCGGAAAAACCAATGTGTACACAGTATGTCTGTTATCACTGTTCAATTATTATGGACAAAAAATTCACAGTACTTATGGGCAACACATTTTTCTTTATAAAAAAATTTCGCATTAAAAATGTCTAATAATACCAATTAAACTGTAATTATTAATTCAATTATTAGTTTATTTTTAGTGAATATTTTTCGTTTCGATTTTATAATCCGTTTGGTACAATTAATGTGTGTAATTAGAAAAACAATTAGGGTCTTTTTGCCTGTTAAAACTAATCAACAGTCATGACATTCTTATCTGTTATTTTTTTAAATGACATACCTGTACTAATTGTTATGGTTTCCTTTATCCGCGTACTTTGTACTTGAAGTTAATTGCTGCACAACGACGCTTATAATTTGGTTCATGTTTGTGTGAGCGGCTTGTATGCATTTACTATCAAAGGTCCCCTTAAATGAATTGAAGGTTAAGAGAAATCGGAATCCGAAACACCGGGGTTGTTGAACAGGTACAAATAAGAATAAATTGGAGAAATCGAGTTGCGAAGTTGTACTGTACTTTTTTATTTATTGCATTGCTCGTTTCCTAATATTTTCAACACTAGACAATAATTTCACAACATTTATATTTTGTATTAAACTTTCTTTAATATGGTATAAAATCTTTTGAACATGTTTTATATATTTTGTTTTGACAAGGTTTTGATATAAGCTTCAAAATTAGTCAAGATGGTTTGTTTTCACCTTTAGGATAAAGTACTGTTATTTTGTTTCTCTGGTTTCGAATAAATTTTATTTACGCGGAAGAAATGCACAAATCTAAAATTAGCTATACAATTAAATCAGTCATCAAATTCCATAATTTCTGAACGACAGAGTTGAATACATTACTGAAAACGTGTACACATAGTAAGAAATGTAATTCTTGTTTGTTCCATTTTGAGATTTTTAATTCCCAAACCTTATAAAACTAACCATGTGTATAAATTTGTAATATCATACATTTTTTGTTCTATTAATGAAATCTTAAATTTTGGAAACTTTATGGAAGTAAACTATTAAATATTTTCATATGGAAAATTTGTATTACAAATTTGCGTCATGTTACCGTTACATGCCACATTAGAATATACAATATTAGATACAATCGTTAATTATTAAAAAAACTTTACTGAATAATACATTAAATACCACTGAATACTACTAATAAAATCGTCGTGTTGTATTTAATTACATATGTTTTAAGGGTCACTCCATGCAAGTTAATATGAATACACTTTTTTGTTTACATGTACAAGGCTTTGTAGACTTCTTATTCATCCTGATCAGAATGGCAATTGATATACTTTCATTATGTCTTTTGTTTTGTTTCAAGCAAATAAGTGTATTGTTTGACTTATATGTTCGAAAAGGATTTAGACAAATAGGCGAAAGTGACGTGGAAAACAAGAACATGTTTTACTTTTTAGGAGGTATATTATTTAAAGTGAAAATTGACATGTTTTTGGTTTTGGTTCTTTATAAAACAATTATACCAGTCATGGAAAACAACTAACGAGACATATCTTAACAGATATGTTTCTTTTATTTTTCTACTGATTTATGATGATGAAAGATAGAACAAAAAAACCTAACATCAAGGAAACTGTTACGAAAAAAGAGAATCCACAAATCAGTCTGATAAACTGGCAAACTTTTGAACAAAAAATTACAGCAACTACAGCAAAGGCCCTGAATTGGTATGTGCATTTTAAAGAAAATGGTGGGTTTAACCAGGCTTTATGGCATGCTAAACCTAACGCTTCCATACCTGTATTATGTAAGTTAGTTTGTTGATGAAAATGGATGGGTATCATATACCAGTAGTTAGTAATAGGTGTATCCAATAATCATCGCAGCACAATCACTGTGTCTTGAATTAAAAAAAAACTATCTGCAGTCGTATTTTCAAGCGATATTTTTTAACAAGAAAATGGTATTGATAGTTAAACTAATTGAAGGAACAGACAAGTCGTATTGTTTTCTTTTTTAACCTTGGTGCAGAAGTTTATTCCGAAAAAATGGTGACGTTTGAAGGAAGCTGTATCCGTAACGAATCGGTTCATTAAAGCAGCACGATAAAGATATTTCATGATTTGGGAAATTTAAAAAATAAAATACTCCAGAAGAGCTGGAATGTTTATTTATTTATTTTTTTTAATTTCTAACAGGAAGTAGCATTACAGTTAATGTAACAAACTTGGATTACACAGAAACCATCACTAAGAATCAGAAGTCGGATTTAGGTAGTAACTAAATAATGCAAAATGTTTGTCAACAAATTTCTGCAGAATATATGTTTGCATCTTTTGTATGACTTAGATCTAACGGGATAGAATTATGTATTTAGTGGTACATGTATCTTCAAAATTGTTGCGATAAAAACAATTTAATCGAAACAAGAGGCATACAAAAATTAAGAAGACTTCTGAAATGTAAATTATGCTTTAAGAAAATATTTTATTAGTATTGTCTAATTATTTCATTTTTTAAACGATTAATTATTTAACCTGCCTAAATTTTCTAATGTTACAAATAAAATGTGTTTTTTCATACATACAGCATGTGGTAAATATTATAACTCCAGACTCGCCAACGACGCTGAAACGTATACAATACCTAAAATCGAAATGATTGAAATCTTTTAAGCTTTTCAAATTAAAATTCCAATACGTTAAACCCAATCCGACTGAGACTACATACACATTATAAATAGAAAAAAACCTTTAAATTTAAACACTTTTTGAACTTTCAGGAAGTAAACAAGACGATGATTTTATCAATAAAAAGATCAATAATATTCCTATCAGCATCGAAGTGCTGCGTAATAACATTACCGAACTATAATTAACTATCAATTACAATGCATATCTTCAGTGAATTTTAAGGTAATTATTTTAATTACTAATATTTATCCACACAACATTACAAAATTGAAGAGATTTAATTGTTTTATAGATTGTAATTCATTGGTGGTTACGGTTATCATGATGACAATAACCGTCGTTGCACTTTTGGCATTTTTATGTGCAATATATATCAAGAAAAAACAGCTGCACTCTCCACGTTTGGAAACAAGCTATATTGGTACAAGGAGCAAAATTATTGATGATGTTGCAGTACCATTGTGGAAGTGAACAGAGAAAACTATTGAATTAAAAAAAAACAATGAAATATTGTCCTAAAATATTTTTACAGCTGTTGTTTACCTTGCTATTTTCAAACAATTTACATCTATAACTCCATGTACGAGGGGTAATGTAACTCGAAACACGTGTTGCCTTATATCAGTATAAGAACAGAACTATTTCGATGCTGTCGGAAAAATATGATATAAGTGTGATTTGTTTCCAGTTTGCTGTTTGTTATCAATTGTTGCTGTTATCTGTGTACGTTTTGAGATCTACTTTTACTTGAGATGTTCTATTGAACAAAATATTTATGTCCAATTTGCATGCTTGGACCAATTTTGCACACCAGGTAATTTCTTTGTAGTGACAAAATGTTTTCAACATCAATTTTATTTGGCCCCGTGCGGGATCCGGGTGGCTAAAAGAATAGACCGCAGTCGCGCTAGCTTGTATTAAAAGGCGACTAAATAGCGCCCAGTACCCTGACCGGCGTTTCAGGTCGGTTTGCCTAAAGACCGACTGGGATGTGTGCTCCAGGTGGTTGAATGGGGTACCCCTGGCAAGCTGGGGTTGTCAGGCCATAATACGGAAAACCTGACAGCAAACCATATTAGTGCATCGTGTTGGGAAAAATGCCACCTTCCTCGCACGTTAAAGAACGCTGCTGTAGTATTCGCTATGAGTAGGGATTTCGATCCCGCTACAGGAGGCTAAATTGCCCGACCCTATCCATCCTCCTATTTGCCAGTGGCAATCTAAAATCCGTTACGCCTATTTTTCCTTGTGTCCCATCCCATTTTCATTCATCATCATTTCATGTTCATTTTATCATTCATTTCATGTTCATCGCCTGAAAATAGCTGAAATATTGCTGCTCGGGCGTTAAACACCATTAATCAATCAATCAATCAATCAATTTTATTTGGATAATTTTTTCACGTGGCAACAGTTTTTTCATGAGAAAGGAATAAGCACTGGATATTATGTTTTTTTTTACAATATTGTGACGTTTCAAATTTGCCCCCTTTTGACAATTTATTTTTAAAAGTTCAGATCGGCTTCACCGGTTCTTAATTACATATCAGTTTAAATGTTCCAATACAAATACATATTGATCTTATAACAATAAGTATGATATTGATGTTCTGTTTGCTATGTACATATACGCTTAAGCTTTCTCGTGCGCAGTAAGTAATCATATTTTTTTTAATCTTATGTTTTATCCCTAGACACTCTATCACCAGGTCAGCTAGGATACTTGTAACTTAAATTTCTTGATAATAATATACAGGGTCACAACCAGCGTTCAACTATTTATTAACCTCCATAGAGGGTAAAAAACTGAAAGTACATAAGAGCAAATGTTACAATATTGACAAAAAGGAAGAAAGTATCTGTAATCAACGATACATGTGTGTCAAACAATTCAACCATGTAATACACAACACCAATCAAAATTAAACAATTTTTACTGAGGACTATATACCATCTTCAGAAATATACGGAATGTAATATTAAAATGTCAATAGTTACAATTTATCAAAGAATCATACTTAATGTAACAATAAAAGCATATACGTGGTCTGAATACAGTTAGTTGCATTCCTAACATAACATTTTAACTTGTACAGCAGAGATTCTGACTGCTTTAAATTAACTTAGAGCAGAGAATTGGACTGGTTTGAGCAGAGATTTTGACAACCCATGTTCACTTGGGCTGTTCTTTTGACAATTTTTTATACAACATATTTATATCTTTTTGAAAATTTTTTGACATTTTCTGTACTCTGGACATTGTTGTTCTTTTGACATTTGCCTAACAATGGACATTTTGTTGACAATTTCTGTCCTCTTGACATTTGTGTCCACTGCACACTTTTTATTTTGGAAATGTATATCCACTTTGTCAACTTGCTAACCTTTCGACTGACACATTAAACCACTTTTAACTTGATTTATTTTATCTGCGCGTTGTCGGAATGAAAAGTATACAAAAGATGGAAATCAAATAGTTTGTCGTTTTTTTAAATCATATGACCATACAATCGATAAAATTAGTAATGAGCACATTTTATAGTGAAGAGTTGTTTGCTACGTGTTTCTGGATATCGTTGCGGAGAAAAGATATTTGTTAAAATCTTACGTTTAGGAAACATATTACTTATGGCGCCGTTGTTACCTTTAATTAAACATAAATGTACAGCAATCATTCAAATATACAATACGTCTAGATGTATCTTATTGAAAGTACATTGCCTTAACTTAATTTTATGATAATAATTTAAAAAGTTAAAAATCAATGATTGTTCTGTATTTTTACCACTAAACACTATGAACCAAAATAAGGACTGACATTACCATACACAGTTCAAATTTGATTGATAGAAACTGATAGTGACTGTAAACTTACTGTTCACGATCTGTAAATCACTGTATACAATTCATACAGTTCACGTCAGTCATTTACAATTTTTATCTTTTACTGATTGCTTCTGTCCTGAACTGAAACAGTTCATGACAGTTAAGTACAGTACTTTTGTAGGATTGAAAAGAACTGTTAGTCACTGCATCAGATCTTGACAGTACTTTTAAATTTTTACCTGGATTTAGAATGACTGACATTCACTGTAGCAGTCCTTGACAGTGATTATCAATATTTACCTGTATTTAGAATGACTGATAATCACTGTAGCAGTCCTTGTCAGTCATTATCAGTTCTTACCTTGATTTAGAATGACTGATGTTCACTGTAGCAGTCCTTAACAGGGATTGGCAATATTTACTCTTATTTAGAATAACTGATATTTGTGCCTTGCAAAATATGTTTTTATGAAAGGTGTTGAAAAATGCATCAAATTATGTCAGCTTTTCATATGAACATTAACACTAATATTGCATTAAAGAGTTTTTTTTAAAGTCACAATATTGTTTCAAGTCAATATGTTTGTTTGTTTGTTTGAATGGTGTTTAACGCAACTTTCGGCAATTTTTCAGCTATATCATGGCGTTCAGTTTTTATTGGGGGAGGAAGCCTGAGTACCCGGAGAAAACCCCGGACCTTCAGTAGGAAAACTGGCAATCCTTGTCAATTAAGATTGGAGTCGAGAGCACCTGCCTGCAGTGAGACTTGAACCCGCAATCTCAGTATTGATTGACCACGTGATCAATAGTAGAGGAACTACCTTAACCACTCGGCCACCGAGGCCCCTTCAATTCAATATGAGTACATCGGGAAAATAAAAAGAAGTTTGTTCAATATTTGTGTGGTTATAGCAAAGTAAATCTCTTTCATGAGCTTTTTTACTGACATCGTCATTGGGAACATGTTCATATATGGGCAGTATATATATAGGCCGAATTGAAATAGATAATAAAATAGAACACTAAATAGTTTGTTTTTGTTTGTTTGAATGTTATTTAACGCCACTTTCAGTAATATTTCAGCTATATCATGGCGTCCAGTTTTTATATTTGGGGAAGAAGCCGGAGTACCCGGAGAAAACTCCCGACCTTCGGTAGGAAAACTGGCAATCATTGTCAATTAAGATTGGAGTCGAGCGCACCCTGCCCGCAGAATGAAACCCTCAACCTCAGTATGGACAGACCACGTGATCAATAGTAGACGAACTACCTTTACCACTCAGCCACGGAGGCCCCTGAACACTAAACAGATATACATTCGCCTTTTGTTATAAATGTATAATACAAATTATGGAAAAAATATTTATAGCAGAAGAGATACAGATACAAAAAACATTAACAGCTACATTTGTGTACAATTGCATGAACGAGGGACTAATAAGTTTATAACTATGTAATGTATGATTTTAAGCCGATAGGATAAATATGTGTACATACATGTATTTCTAAAAAAGAAGGCATTTATATTTGTTAATCTATGTTTATTTGTAATTAAATCATAACGTGGTATATTTTTTTTAGAAATTTATATATGACCGTGTGCATTCAAATTGAATTGAAATTATAACTTTTATCCAGAATATTAACTAGAATGTCCTATGTCATTTTATCTAAATGATGAAATATATACGAAAGACATTTTTCTTTGTGAACATCGGACGTTTTTAAAATTGACTTCCCCAACAAATGAAGTTTACTAATAATCTCAAGAAATACACGTATCTCCTCCACTTTTTCATCAATCAAATATTATCCTGCACGTACGACATCGTTACTCCGAATTAACAGTAGTTATCAAAGTAACACGTTGTCATCGTTTGTGTGTGGTTATTGCAATAAACAAATTAACAATCAACATCTCTAGTTTACCTTTGCACCCCAGGTAGCTACACGTACACGACACATTTTCAAACACCTGTCAGATACTTAAAAGGACAGTGAAGAAATTATACAAATACCGTGCAAAAAACTTTCTCCTCAATGTTAAAACAAGTTACTGGACCTAATAGATATATTATGACTTAAATAGCTTTAAGGGCATGCTCGACTTCATCTCTTTTCTTCATCTGTTTTCTTCCCGAAAAGTTGTGGGTATGGGTATGAGCTATCACTAGTTCTATGGCTTCTTCTTCCATTAAAAATTGGACGAAAAAAATGCTAACAGTGGCGATAACTTCAAACAAGAAAACATTTTTTTTCAAATAATAAAATATCTTAACTGATGGTAAACTTAAGTGTAAATAATGTGTTACGTGTATTAACAACGCGTTAAATTGCTCAAATTTTTGTTGTTTGGAAATATGACTTGCGTTTTATTTATTCGGAGAATTTTTGCAATCTTTACAGGTTTTCAATTTTCGTCTCATTTGAATCCTTGTATGTTATTGTAACTTTTCAAAAATGGATGAGTAGCCGAGATGTTTTTCTAACTAAATTATCTCTTATACATGCGGAGGCATTGATGTGTGCTTGACTTTGCATTGTGAAAAGAAATGGTGCACTCGATTCAAATTCAAGTTTGTACGGCACTTAACCAGGGTCGGCTATTCTCCTTTTGTTGTCTGTAAAGATTTTGAAGCGTGCAATTTTAAATATAGTTTGGCATACTGCGACAATACATATTAATTAACTTTTACAACGCTAAATACAATTGTCGGATATTTACAAAAACGGGGAGGATAGAACGTTCTAATGTTACTAGAAACTTTCCTCACTGCAAATCTATGTATTACATTATAAAATTGATGAATCTGAATCCTTGTTCAGGATGATTGCCCACAAGTCCTGTTCCCTAACTGACAAAACGTGTCATTGCTTACAATCGGCATATTCCCGTGGCGATGCATACATTTATTTTCCTTCTGATGCATATAAACAAAAAGAAAACGAAGATGATTTTATTTTAAAAAGCGTTTGCAGTGACTACAGTGTTTCCTAGTCTAAACCTTTGTATTGCAACCCTCCCCCCACAAGAAAAAAAGCCAGTTTATTCGGTATATTCCCGAGGCGATGCACACTTATTTACCAAACTGATGCATATAGACAATTAAAAACAAAAATTACTTTATAAAAAAAACAAACAAGCTATGAAGTGACTCTACAATTTCACAGTTCAATCCTTTGTAGTGTAATAATAAACAAAAAAAAGACAAAAAAAAAAAAAAAAAAAAAAAACAAATAGAAAAAACAACAACAAAAACAACCAAACTTTTCAATTTAGTTAGTTCTCTTTTGTGATTTAATTTGTAAAGTTAAGTACAGAAAAGACAAAAACAGATAAACACAGGTGTTACATAACACTGCTGGAGATGAAACACATATATATAAATGCAATGTACATTTAGATGTAAATAACATCCTGTCACAGCTGGAACTTGATCATCTGTGTTCACTGGTATTATCAACATGTCGGAAATATAATTCTTCATTTAATTTTTGAAATAAAACCACGATATTATAGTGACCCACCCCACACCTCAAAAATTTTATAAGGATTAAAACTACAACATTTGTTTAGTTTGTCTTAAATATATTTGTAAATTAGGAGTATACAAAATATGCTTCCCAAAATTATAACTTTTGTAATTATTTAAAAGTGACAATTCCCAACTAAAACCTCTTTTATTTTAAAACAAAAGTCTTACACAAATCTAGGAAATTTACAAAGTATTATGGAATAAATATCTTCCGGTATCCAAAAGGCGCATGTCCAACAATAATGTTGGTCCTGAGGATATAATGCTTGATTGATTGATTGATTATTGTTTGGATATTTGCTTAACATCCATCGAGCATAATTTCAGCTTTATTCAGGACGACAAACAATTAATTCGAGAAAGATGAACCAAAAAAAC
The DNA here is from genome assembly GCA_944474755.1 of Limnoperna fortunei. Classification (NCBI taxonomy): domain Eukaryota; kingdom Metazoa; phylum Mollusca; class Bivalvia; order Mytilida; family Modiolidae; genus Limnoperna; species Limnoperna fortunei. Next base: position 4,109,142 of record OX104125.1, read on the forward strand.
CAAAATTTTGAATGCCACTATAAAAGTATGGGGTTTAGGTAGGGCGGATGCAACAAGCCTACTCTTTTTGACATTTACAAAAAAAGTCTGCATCATGCAGGGAGCGTGGCACTCTCCAAACATGTTACTCACTGTGGTCCGTGGTCAGGCTTTCCGTTATGACCTGACCACCCTTAACTAGAAGGCATACCTTGTCCAACTGGTGGATGTGCTGGGCAGCTCTGTGGAATTTATTAGAAATATGTACAGGTGTAACGTTATGTGGCTTCTTATTCCGATAATTTATCGCACCTTGTTTGTTACAACCATTGGGCAAAGCATGTTCATTAAATTTGTGTCGCAGTATGTAAATCCAAATGTATGTGAAATGAGAAGAAAGAAGAGTTCCCATTAGGAGGAAACAATGGAATTAAACGAAAATATATTTGGCACTACGAAAAAAATGGATTTGTGGGGTTAACTTGACACATTTCCTATTTAAACTCCCATTTAATCAAGTCTTCACTGTTGGACTTTGTTTATATGTGTATTATGATTTTTAATGGCAACATCTCAGGCATGTTTTAAATGTTAAATATTGCTTTTAATTGCATTTTCAAGCTTTCGTGATTGATTTTATATGTGGAAAATGGTTTTGTATTGCATCGATAAGATCCCTGGCCTAATTTTATATGTGAAATATGGTTTTAATTGCATCCTTCAGGCCTTCCCTTCGGAGTGATTTTATATGTATACTATGGTTTTTAATTGCTTCATTTAATTCTCCAAAGTAATTTTGTACCTTTACTATGCCTTTTGATTGCATCTTTTGGGTATAAAGGATGATTTTATATGTAAAATATAATTTTAATTCCATCACTAATATCATTAAATTGATTTAATACACGAAATATTGTATAGCACAGGTCTCAGGATATATAAATAATAGTTTTTATTTACATCATCAAGGTCACAGGAATAATTTTATAAGTGAAATTTGTTTTTAATTGCATCTTTTAAGTCTCAAGATTTATATAGTATGTTAAATATGGTTTTATTTGGATTGATATGTTCTCCAGAGTGATTTTATGTGTGAGATATTGTTTTTTATGGCAATACCAAGGTTTCAGGATTGATTTTATATGTGTTTCTAGTTGCATTGCTAGTCTCGAGAATGACTATATATGTTAAATATGGATTTTAATTTTGTTGTTATGGTCTCCAGGGTGATTTTATATGTGAAATATGGTTTTTGATTACATTTCTACAGTCTTATTAGTAATTTTGTATGTTAAATACAGTTTTTAATTGCATCGCTTTGGTCTCCAAAGTCATTTTATATGTGAAATATGGTTTTTGATTACACTGCTTCATTCTTATTAGTGATATTGTATATGTTAAATATGTTTTTTAATTGCATCGCTAAAGTCTCCAAAGTGATTTTATATGTGAAATATAGCTTTTGATCACAGTGTTTTATTCTCATTAGGGATTGTATATGTTTAATATAGATTTTAATTGTATTGATGTGTTTTTTAATTCCATCACTAAGGTGTCAGGATTGATTTTACATGTATATGTTGAATATGTATTTTAATTGTATTGCGAAGGTTTCAGGATTGAATTTATATGAAACAAATGGTTTTTAATTGCATGACTAATGTTTCCAGAGTAAGTTTATACGTGAAATATAGTTTTATTTGTATTGCTATAGTCTAATTAGTGATTTTATATGTAAATATGCCTTTAATTGCATTGCCAAGGTCTCCAGAGTAACTTTATATGTGGAATGTGGTTTTTAGTTGAATTGTTATAGTCTCATGATAGATTTTATACGTGAAAAATAGTTTTTAGCTGCATTCTTTATGTCTCAGGATTAATTTCATGTGTGAAATATGGTTTTAAATTGTATTGCCATAGGATAAACCATAGGATAAACTTGGATTGTAAATGTGAAATAAGGGGTTCAATTGCAGTGCTAAAGTATTTGTAGAAATATGTTTTTTAGTTGCATCACAAAGGTTTGTGGAGCGATATTATGCATTTAATATGGTTGTAATTAATAATTTTGTGTTTTCAGGAGCGATTTGATATGAATAAGTGGTTTTTATTTGGGATTTTATGGGTGATTTGTTTTAAATTATGGAACTGAAGTTAAAAAGCATATCTTGGGATGTAGGCAGCCAAGATTGGAAAAATTGATATTATTTAGTTTGGGATAAAAAGTGAAATGTAAGTATTAATAATAGATATACTGATACCGACATACATGCACTATAAACACTTTTAAATCATTTTATATGTGTAACATGATTTTAAATTTCGTCTGGTAGGTATCATGAGTATGTTAAAAGTGGTACAATGATTTTCAATTGCATCATAAATGATTTTATGTGTGTAATATGGTGTGCACTTGCATATATCAGGAGTGATGTATATGTTTTATTATTTAACTGCATTTAAATCTCTGCCGAATGATATTTTGTTTGTAATATGTTCTTTGATTTCGATGATCAGGTCTTAGACGTAATTATATCTGTGCAATGTGGTTTTAATTGCATCTCTGAAGTCTCATGAGTGATTTCTGTATGCATAATATGGTTTTTGTAACTGCAACTTACGGGTCCAGGCAGTGATTTTTAATTTTTAATACATGTATGGTTGAATTTGTATATGTTAGCTCTGAGAAATGTACGTGTGAAATAGACTTTTATTACTTATTTACGCCTGCGTGGTCTCAGATGTGATTGTGTATGTGCAATGTGGTATTCAACAGCGTCTCTAATGTTTACTCTTCAGATGTCATGTTTGTGTAATATAATTTTAGTTGGGGTTTAAGGTTTTACTTTTTAAATTTCAATTTAAGACTACAATGTACTTGCTGACGAAAAGATTCAGCTATATCGACAAAAATGGTTAAGAGCATACAGTATCCAATTTTTTTAAACTAATTTATCAGCGTTAAATCTTTATACGTACATATTTAAAGATTCAAGTATTAAAATCTTACTGTTTAATCATCACCAGCAGCAGCAGCAGCTGAAAAGATAACATCCTATCGGGTACTTAATTTTCTCTGTAGACGTTTTCCGTAAGTGTTTGGTGCAAAGAGGCATATTAGTTGATTTGTTTTGTTTGGACGTTCATTGTGAGTGATATGCCCTATTTTATTGGCATAAGTTAATTTGTGTTCTCTGCAGTCGACTAGTGTTAGTGTTACTCATTAGCTAGCAGCCTCGTGGTTAACTTACTAATGTTTACTGTTTTCTCCTATATTTTGGCAAGGCAGTTTATTTGTGTTCTCTGCACTTGACTATCGTGGATGCTACATCTTTGCTAGCGGCCTATTAGTTGATTTGAGTCCTGTGTAGACGTTAACCATGAGAGTTTCGTTCAATGGTTGCTGCATTACATTTGGTTTGTGTTATATGCGGACGTTTGTTTTCGTGAGTGTTTTTTTAATGTAATTGGCACAACAGGTAATTTGTGTTCTCTACAGTCGACTACTGTGGTTGTTAAACTTTTGTTAATGGATTATTAGTTTATTTGTGTTCTGTGTGCACGTTTACCGTAAGAGGTTTTCCAATGATAGCTGCATAACAGTTGTCATAGCAAAGTTCATATTTCAGTCTCCTCGTGTGGGACAAGGGGCACTGGAGAATAGGCCCACTGCTTCCTCAGCTTGTAGCTACATATCGAGGAAACACCGTGTGTTGCGATCAGTGTCGATTACAGGAAGGAATTTCAGTCAGTAGGCCGGGTAACGGTTTCGATAACTTACTAAACCCTTACGTCTCCTAGAATCGAGTTCGCCTTGACTTCGATGAACCGGCATGTCCGGTTTTGCCCTTTATGAATGACTCTCATTTCCACTATTCTATTATTTTTTCTATTCTAAAACTTAACTATGAATGTGTTTTACATTCGATAAACTGTCTCCTTACAGGATTTGCAAAGAAAGTGGTGGCTTAAAGGCAATGCTTCCACACCTTTATAAAGATGGTATGTTGCCCTTTGATGGAAGAGGACGGGATACTGGAGGTTAAACGATTACTCTTTGCTGCATCCTTTATTTTGGATGAGTGTGTTCATATTCCAAAACTCCACTTTGGTCCTTACGTCAAGTAGATGACAGGCCGGAATACCGCTTCGTCAATCGTGGTCGCGCCGAGCCAAAAAACAAGCTTGTTGTCCTACTTGTTACATCACTTCATCATATCTTGTGAATTATGATATCAAATGGTTACATTTACAGGCTGTTTAGAAGGCGATGGCTCATGGGTCAGTCAAGTATTCAAAATTTCGAACGGTTGTTTCGCCAGGCTTGCGTTAATTGAGAAATTCGTCTGAGTATACCACCCTTTAGAAACAACTGGTGCTTTCTACTGGAAATCCACAGAGTCTTATTTCTAAGCATTGCTCATGTTGGCACTCCGCGGCGGCTGGGGGACAAACGTCATTTACCGCATTCCTCTCAAGTTTTCTGAAACCCCTTTAATACAACAAGTTTCAAAAAGTTCCGCTTGAAGAAGTACTAGATAAAGAATACTGGTCAAGATTTATTGTTTTTCTAGTAAAGATCGTAACACCCAATATCAATAATCAATAATTCATTATTTATAACATGTTGTGCAAGAAAGTCAGCAAAGTGAAATCTGGTTGTCTCCTAATTAAAAACATTCGGTTCCCCCCATAGGACATTGAACACAAGTCAAAGAATAAATAATTATCGAGACGATGGCCTAACCGAACTGACTGGTGAGGGAGGTGTTTAATTTACACTGAACCCCTTATGTGGTGGCGATAAACCTTTTCACTGAGGCTGTAATTCTTAGCAGATTCCTCTCAAGATGAGTATGTACAATGTTAAGTTGGCGCATACATTCTTAACCCGATGCGCTGCTTTAAATGTCAAAAATTTAGTAAGGTCAAGGGACAGTGTAGAGGCACACTTATTTGCATTAAAGTGCGGAAGGGCATGAAGGCTTTACCTGCACAAACAATTTAAAGTATAGCAATCGTGGTGAAAGTCATGTCCCTGTGAAAAAACTGAACATTTAAAAAGAGAATGGAATTAAGAAACCGAAGACCGAAAACAACATCACTTACATTGAGACGCGTCGCGTCGTCTGTTCAGTTCGGCGAGGAAGTCCTCTTCTGCTACAATCGGTATATGCCAGTGTGACGAAACGTGTTTCTGCTAAAAGAAACGCACACAATGATCACCTGGCATATTGATTAAAAAGATCATGTTATTCTGTTGAAATAATTAACAAAATTATATTAACATCTCGGATATCTTCGACAACCTAAACCTCCAAATAAAACGTGGGCATGTAACAAATGTAAAGCATTATCTTCTTCTTCAAGCAGTCCCCCCAAAAAACTTATAACAAATTCTAATAAAACTAAACTCCCAAAACCAGGGAAGCTAAAAAAACCGAACGTAATCCTAAATCGTTTAGGGACCCAATACTGGTCCCTAATAGATTCGCTAGTATGGACAACGTATATGACGAAACCATTTGTGACGAAAAACTTGATAGTTTATAGGCAGTGTAAGACAGCTCGCAAATCCCGTATCTCCCCCATTCGACTATCCAGATATTGGATCAAATGTAAAATTTTGGATGTCTTCAGATTAGTTTAATTGAGATCTAATTACTGGTTCAAACCTTTCTTTCTGTCACATTTTGTATCTAAGAATCTCACCTTATATGAACTGATAATATATCTTTAAAAGACTACTCTATATACAGTACATATGTAGACGACAAAGATAGAGCTGCTGGTGGCTCTACTATTCTCGTAAAAAATCAAGTTCTGCATAGCACTGTCAATGCTGTCGATCTCGTTACTCAGGCTATAGCGGTTAGGGTGTTCTTACAAAAAACATCCACTTTGTGCTCTGTTTATATTCCTTCCAACGCATAATTACATTTAAATCAGTTGTAACAAATTACTGATCAGCTGCCAGCCCCATATATATTACGTAAAAACTTAACGGACACAACCCTCTCTCGAGCACTTAAACAATAAACGACAAAGGTACGATTGTTAATGGCTTAATGACTCAGGAAGACTTGTAAATATTTAATGATGGTTCTTATCCATATTCTAATGCACATATTCGTCAATCTTACAATAATATATCTTTCTTTTCTGCCCGACTTCCCGGAAAAGTCCATGGTGACCTTTGTGGCTGTGACAATTTTTCCCAGTACTAGAATCTCTACATTCTTTTAGCACAGAACGAAAAGCTCGGTATAAATTTACCAAATCCTCATTTCCATTATTTGAACAACTCTGTAAAGAGCGACTTCATTCCGACAATTTGGACGGCATTCATGATACAAATTTTAAAGTTAATGAAACTCTTATTTCAATTGCTGATGCAACAATTCCTATAACCTCGACAAATCTAAAGCTTCCCATTATTCCATGATGCATTATAACAAAACATTGCCTTTGGAGAAGATAAAAATGTCTTTAAGCATTCTTTGCCAACTACTCTGCAACAATCCTCTGTTATATGACGTTTGAATCTTCTTAATAACATTTGGTAAACAGATGACCTGCCATAAATGTAGAAAATGGCAACGATTGTGCCTATTCAAAGCCAGGAAAAATCACTACGAAGCTTCTAAATATTGGAATATTTTCGCCTGTAGCACTCATCAACTTCCTTGTGAAACCGTCAAAAGGACGATCAACGATTGCCTTGTCATGTTTTTAGAATCAATCTGCCTTGCATATCTAGTGTGGATTTAGGCATAATCGTAGTCATCTGGTCCTCTTCGAAACATATATGTGGAACGCCTTAGCCAACATGGTGTGTTTTTCTTTTTTAATTGTGAAAAAACATAGGACACAACGTGGAAATACGGTATTTTTAAGATATTGTTTACATTGGGTCGAAAGGTAAACTTTTTGTATATTAAATTTGAATACATTAGTAATTTATGTGACCCTTTTTAAAAGGAGATGGGTGTTCTCCAAATAGTCTTGCTTAAGTTTTCCAAGATAATATTGATGGTTCTCTATATGTTGACGACTTCCTCATATGTTACCCGGTGTTCGGTATTTTGTTATAACCTTCAGATGTTACCGGAGAAAAAACATGAACAATATTGAACGTCAAATGCAGTTGTGTTTTAATAGTAAACAGAAATGGGCAAAAGAGAATGACTTTGAATACTCCACTGCCACGACCGTTGGGATGCATTTTGTAACGAAGGACAGATGTATCCTGATGCCTAATTTAAATTGGATAATAAACAGATCCCAATTGCAATGGAAACTACTTTTCTTGTTCTCATATTTGACTCAAGACTAAGACTTTTACCCCATAATTTTAAAAAATAAACGCCTAAAGACATTAGATATTTAAAAAGTCGCATGCAGCATCGACTGGGGTGCTAAATGCGATATTTTCCGTCATCTATACAAACCGCTGGTTCGATCTAAATTAGATAACGTTATCAAAGGACACGGACCGAACAACATGAGTCAACAGGGATAATTACAAATCCTGATTTAGACAAACATATTCAGCGCAATACAATACGCAACCAAATTAAAATCTCTACCTGGCAATCTTGCTCATGATTGTGTTTTCAAACCTCTTTACGAAAATATTTTGGAAAGACATCCAAATAAAATGTAAACTTTTGGCCTGGGGTAAAACCTCATTTGAAAATATTCAGTCCTAAATTTAGATTAAATTGTTGCAGTTAACATTCTACGTAATCATCGTGGCTTAACATCTAACCTCTATTTATGTATGATCTTAGAAAACATCAAAAACTCCGATACGAACCCAATAATAATGCTTCGCAGAAAAAAAATCTTGCTTTACTGACCATTGTGCATTTTTACAGACGGATCGAAGCACGGAGGTAGATTATCAACCACTGTATGCATAGAGCGTGTTGAAAGTCGCCGTCAACCGTCCGATTCTTCTGTATTTAGTGCAGAAGCACAGGCTATTATTTTTGTATTCAAACGTATTGATACGTCAGGTGAGAGTAGATTTATTGTCTGTTTCGAATCTTTATCATGTCGTTTTGCTTTTAAATTAAAATTCATTTATTCTAAAAGTCGTTTAAATTTACAAGCTTTTTTACAAGTTTTTTTTAACACGGTGTCGAATTGGGCATACTAAGACGACTCACAGTTACATTTTTTAAACAATGAATAAAGACCCGAGTGTGTGCCATGAAACTGTCAAATTCTTGACCAGTTGGCATTGAAACGTTTTTACACAATTTAAATAAATTATTGGAATACACCACGATAGAAAACATGCAAGTAGTTAATATGGTCAATTTATTTTTATTTAGTGGGGTTATATACTTTTTAAAATTCTTAAATTAATTTTGCAATATTTCCAAGTATTTATATAAAATGATATTATGTTTTGTCTTGTCAATGAAGAACAAAAATTTGATTTAAAAAGCCTTGTTCCTAAGAATTCGTGTGAATAATGTGTACATAAATGTGACAAAATTCCATTTGCATACAAGATGGAGAATTGCCTTTTTTGCCGGAGTTGTTATTTATTCATTAAGTAATGATGGTTAGTTATTTTTAACACATGTTTTGGTCCTTTAAAGCAAATTTCAATATTTTGGGCTTTTTTGAGAGGAACGGGAACAGGTGGGGGTGGAAAGGGAACTACTTGTTTTGATTTTCCCCATATCAGATAGTGTGTTCTGCTCTATATAATTTATATCATTTTTGTTCTTACTTAATGGCTTTACCGTTCTCTTATACAATGTAGATTTGGATGTTGTATACAAAGCTCAATACGTTTTCAAAAGCATAAAACCAGAGGACAAAAAAAGTGCTGATTTTCAAACACAAAAGGCATTAAACATGCAATGAGTAACACGAACGCTGACATTTACGTGCTCATTAAATAAATACATGGAAATTAAATAACATGACAATGAGTAACGAATATAAGAAACCGCAATAAGTTGCCAAATGTTAAGAGAAAATAAAAATAATAATCAGAACAATAAATATAACTAAAAAAAGTTAAAAGTTATAATATACATATACTTATTAGTTTTAGTTAAATTAGTTAAATTGCTGTAATTTAAACAAAAATAATGAATATGATACAAAAATAAGTACAAAAATATAAATTAAATTTTGAAAAACATCATCGTCCAGTGAACATACGCAAGAAAAGATCTACACATATGATAAACCATAATAGGTGGTATACAATGCCATTTATGAAAAAATATTTCAAAATCTTTGTGTAGGACTTGGAAGCTGATCATTGTTACCGTTATAGTTTCACTCTAGCTGCTATAGTTTTAAAGTTCAGGACAAAAACGGAATGTGTTCATTAAAATTAAATTCAAGGACAACAACTCGTTCAAGGGGGTGTCTAACACGTTTGGAGCAACAAGTGATTTTGAAGCCCCCTTGTAATTACCAATTTCAATCTAGATCTAATATTTTTAAAATACATTGTAAAAACTGAAAATTGATCGAAAACCGTCATTAACGGGCAATAACTTCTACAAGAAGCCATTACAGAACAATTTGCTATTATAATTTTTGAGATTTTAACTAATAGCCTGTGTTGACAGCTTTCTTCTATTTTAGTCACAGTGGCCATTTTTGTCAATTGATTAACACCCTAGGTACAAATCAGAAACTAGGAACCCAAAGAATGATTGTGGCTAAAATTAAAAAAATTGGTCGGTCCAGTGGTTTCAGAGGAGATTGTTTTCAAAAGTTTGCGATGTACGACGGAGGCCAAAAGGTAGCAACAGCTCACATGGTCCTTAGGTGCAGGTTAGCTAAAAATGGAGGGGGTTTCTCAAAATGTGTATAACAAGTCCATAATTTATAAAATTCAATATTTCTAAAATTATAACAACTCAAGTTTAATTTAACGACTCGTCTGCACCTTTAATACTTTTACTATAGATACCATTTCCATTTGAACAATATTTTGTCGTTTGCATATATGATTGCAGATAGTTTTCCCAATGTTTGAATTCAGTACACAGAAATGATTGTGCAGCGATAATGATTGAATATAATCACACCATCAATTACATTACAAACATTATTCTTATAGTTTAAAATCAAAACCAGTACTAAAATATATTAGATAAGAGGAGCAATAACTGCGCGTGGGTAAAATAATTGTTTTGCAATTTGCACGTAGACAAAATAACCCGTTTTTTTTGTACAACGTGCAAAAGCGTTCTAAATTTAAAAAGACTTCACCGTCCACATCAAAATAATTACGTGTTCGTGCTTAGTTCAGTATAATAAAACAGACATGGCATTTAATGGGCCTCAGGTAATATCCAAATTATTATCTTCGAACTTGTCCTCGGACCTCAGAAAAAACCCTTTCTTGATTTAATAATTATGGATATTACCTGCGTAAAGTTTATAATTCTAAATTATATCAGTTCAAAGAAAATATTCTTTGTTGTAATAATAACTTTATTGACTCTGAATTCGTTTCAATTATTATTTTAACCAACAATGCAGAAATTGAATTCACGCACAAAATAATCTACCTACACGGGGTATACTTGTGATAAAAAACGGTATATGTACTTAGAAAATTTAACATCAATACCAAATTTTCATTACTTTCATTCATTTATTCATTCATTCGTTCATACTTCGTCATTTATATGAGATTATATGACAGACAATGCACAGATGAGTAAAAAAATAAAGAGGCGTGTAAGCAACATTATTATGTCGAAATAGCAATAACGATATTTGCAGGTCTATAATAATGAACTTAGATATCCTGACTATAGTTCTTACTGACGACCGTTCATGCAGCAGTAGACGACGTAGAGAAACTGTCATGATCAGCTAGATGATCACTGTCATCGATATTTTTACCAAGGAGAATTCGATAAAATTGTTTCTCATCTTTTCCGTAAGCTTTGTATAAAAAAATTATATGGGAAAATTCACTATCACGGTATCCCAAAATTCATTCTGTAAAACGAATGTTTCCTTACAGTTGCAGCATATGTGGATATAAATATACGAGAAATGTCCGTCACACATTGGACATGTTCCTCGAACCTAATCTGTTATTAGTTTCGATATGATGTAATAATTCTTCACTTCTTGGTTGGAACTACCGAGTTGCGAGAATCTTGCTCGGACACAATTTTTAGGAATGAAAATCCATGTCCTGTTTGTCACACTTGCATTCCACTTCTTTGTCTAGTTAGAGTCAATGATAAAATTCAAAGTAATTATCCACTGAATTCATCATCGAGTATAAAGTTCATTAGATACGAATGTAAATCATACAGTATTTTGATGATATCGGCAACGAATGTAATATGTCGTCGTGTATGGATCTTATACTTATATAAGGATATATTTTATACAATTGTTCAGGTACAATACTCCTCCTAGATGCAGTTTATGGTAGCAAATAATTAAAACTGAATAGTTTGCAAATAAAAAGTTAAATATTATCTTTCAAAATATGTTATGATAATATTTTATAATTATTTTTTTAAATATGTTTCTCTGTTTAAGTCATCAATGGTACCGCACCATCCTGGACCATTCTGAGATTTTGAAACTTCTTCGGATTTCGCTCAATATATATTGCACAACAAACGGTAATCAGGATAATGACTGTTAATGTAATGAAAATAAGCACAACAGCTAGTCCATTGAAATCTATAAAAAACATTATGATGTTAACATGTTGTGTGGATAAACAGTCGTAATAAAAAACAACAAACATAAGATACATTTAAGATATTCATTTTATATTCATTTGTTAGTTAATTAGAGTCTGCTTCAATTATTATGTAAAGCTACGCTATTGACAGTTTTGGAAGTTTGATGATATCAAAGTCTAAAGGAAGCTACTAACCAATAACTATAATTATCGCTATTTTGCAGTATTTTCCTTTGATCTTTGTGTGCGATATTATTCCATCTCACTCTACTAGCTTGAGATGGGCCCATCTCAGCTCGCTGTCAAGACGTCGTTAAGGGACACTGTGACGTCACAATGTTACAAAACAGCGATAAACAGATTATTTACGTTTTATGAAACTCGATGCATTTTCTCGTCATCTCATCTCAGGGCTGTCGCCCTTCGATGAGATATGAACGAGAAAACGCATCTCGTTTCAAAAAACGTAAATAACCTATAAGTATCGGATCGACAAACATGACGATGCAAAGTATGATATTTTTTCAATCAAAATTATTTAAAAAATTTAATTTAATACTAGCATTCGTATCCAACAAATTCACTATTTAGAAGAGTTTACACTAAAAGCACGATTCGGATTGAACAAACATAATCACAAAATACCACACAACTAGGCGTAATATATGTGTTAGACTTGATATATTTGATAAAATTTCATTTACAAGTACTTAACTAAACAGCGTGTTGTACAACGATGATTATAAATGTTCAACTGTTATTTTGTCCTAGACATTGTAAATTTAAGCAATATAGCCCATATTTTGAATATGAATATAAGAAATAGTAAATTAAAGAAGAAGATTTGGACTTACTTTCAAACGAATACTTTCCATTTTTAAAGCACGTATTTCCTTCATTACAAAGAAAACATTCCTATTTACCATATCTTAAAGTGCATCCTAAATTCAAGTGTAAAAGTCATTATTAAGTAATTTTAATAAGTAAACAAATATTTCAAACAGTACACTAGTTGGTTTCAATCAAAACACAAAACATAATGAACGTATATCCAAAGTCATTCGGATCGGGTTCAATAAGCAATCAGTAAAGCTGTCTGCATATAAATACAAACGTTTTTATGTGCATGTCTTACAAAAATGTGTAACAGTTTACACTTTTGTATTTAACTTTGTCATTAAACAATTTATGAAATTTGATAACATATTACATTGTTAAGTTATGTTAAGATTTCGTTTTTCTTTTACTTAAATTAAAACTCTTCAAAATAAAAAACGAAAGTATTTCATTCTTAAATTTAAAACAAAATATAATGACTAACGATGAAAATTATGTCAAAACATTGTCAAAACAAAAGGATACAAACATTTTAAAAAGATTAATGTCCGTATTTTACAAAAATGTCTAAACAACAAAATAAAACACAATTGTTGTGAAAACATTTCCTTGTATTGAAAATGCAATAAATCAGTAATGGAATAATAAAACAATAATAGGCACATCACAGAATGGACGGATATATTTTAAAATATACCAATTCTTAAAATCAAACAAATACATTATAATTAATAAATTATAACAAACGAAATAGCTAAATGTGTTACCTTCCATCTTAAGCTTGTAATTACGTTAAATTTTTGGTGAACCACAATATATTTTTTAAAACGCGTCATATGATTTAAAACATACCACGTGGTGAACATACGCGTCATAATGGAATACTTGAACCACACAGGTAAACAAAAAAATCTTTTGATCTTATATTTTTAATTCATTTTGTATATTATGCGGAAAACAAGAAAACAATAGTTATAGACTGATATTGGACATTGAAGAAGGCCATCAGTTGTCGAAAAATTGCATTCATATGCGTTCATATGGTTCTCCATTTCTATACAACAAACGCCCTAATTAGTTTATTCATTTTCTTCATCTTAATGTAAATGTAATGTTAACAACCTCACATGAACTATTCTTTTTCAGATTTCGAAGATATCCCTATAACAAAACCTAAACATAATTATTGCGTGACATTGCGCGACACAATCTGGCATACCAAACATATGACATGGTTCTATTTTAAGCCTTAAAAGCTCAGACAGTTGACTTTTTGCCTTCTGGAAACCAATCAATTTTCTGAGGACAATCAAACAAAAACATTTATTATAACAGTCCTCAAACAGAGACATCGACGAAGTGGTTGCAAATAAAATGTCATATAAATTATTTTAATGGATAGATGTGTAATTTTTTATTTTTCTACTAATTTTATTAGAGTCCGGAATCTCGAAAAAAATTATGTTATCTTTCTTTGTGTGTAATAAAGTATTGTATATTCCTAGAGAAAAATATCTAAAGAAGCGAATTATATATAGATTAACTGGATGAAAATGTTTTATTAAATCTGACATGATGAAATGTGCCGACCCAGACCGGTGTCGCAAAATCCGCTGTTTTGCTTATGGAGAGCTCTCTGACGTCCCACGCAAAAAAAAATAATAAAAGCGTTGGACGGCAGAGGATTCTCGGACTAGAGAAACATGTGCTGATAGGAAATCTCCATAGCCTTATCACTCAGTCAACATTTCCATATTCCTTCAAATATTACCTTTCGAAACTTGTGCTTTAAAACATCCAATTATAGAGCTTTTTCTGAGCTAAATAATTGCTAACATTAGTTATATTATGAGTTTTTAATTTTAAGTATATAGTTTTGTTAAATTCTGAACAGTAGGTGTCCATAGGAAAATACCATGCACAGTGACGTCACAAAATGCCCATAAAAGTCATTTAGCTAAAATATGGTCTTCAAATTTAATGGCATTCCATGACTCATAAGCAATAATATTAATAAAATATTTCTTATTGGAAAAAAGGACAAAATGCATAAATATTAGCCATGTCTGTTGACGCCAGAAACAAAGAAGATATTCCCAAATTTATCAAATGTAAAATAAATGAAGGTAATAACAAAATACCGAACAATGGGGGAAACTAACAAAAAGACATTTACAAATCAGTTCATGCAAGGATCTGGCACAACAAACACGAGGCAACTAAAAAGGTAGGGTCAATGGGCAGATAACTCTACTTTATTCAGACAAATTTTAAATCCAATACATTTAATAAAAATAAGAACTGCATTTGTGACTAACTGCCGTGAATGTGATGTCTTTTGCATAGCTACAATTCTTAGATCAAGAAATAAATTCTTTAGTACACAGCAGAAAAGAAAAAAAATCCAGAAATCTCGTCATAACAGGCAACCAACCTAATAACAATTATCCTGATTCAAATGTTCTGTCTGAAAATCGAATATACCAACGAGTATTCTAAAATCATTTGTCGGACTAACCTGTCTGATTTGGACAGTAGGGCCACACTTACGCAGTCGAGTGCTGGCTCAAAAGCAGATTTGCTAATTCAATCAGTATATTGTTTTTTTATATGCTCAAACGGTTAACCTTTCTGTGTTCTGGTTATGTGTCATGTCAAATTTCACTTTTGTTTACTCGTTATTTATATACATATAATTTTTAAGTGCACATAATGTTCAGTTATATTTTGTACCGTCCAAACCAAGAAAATTAAAACCCAAATCGTCCTTCCTTTTACACACATAAAACTTCTGAACCCCTTCCACTTAAAAATGAAACACATCTTATAGTTTTAACAGGTAAAAAACTTGTCAAAATTAAATGTAAGACGTGATATTAAAACCAATATCCCGCTACTTTGTAAAATCAAGTATTCTATTGTGACCCGCTCCAAGTTCTTGAATGAAACCTAAACTCCTCTTACAATTACTATGACAACCTAATTATTGTAAATAAAATATGTCATGTCGTGTCATTTTCTAAATAAAAATCTAATAAAAAATTAGAATCAAAAATTACTAAGCTGCAGGCTTATTTCAAAACTGTGCTCGCTCGAAAACTTCAATCATAAAGCAACAGATGCTGACATATTTTAGAATATCAATGGGTTGGAAATCAGCTGTCACTAAAGACAATCCACAAATAAAATTCCAATAACCCGGCATACGTAAGAACCAACAACCAAACAATAAAGCACCTACAGCAATAGTCCAGAAAATTGACAACTTAGAGGAGGAAGCCGGAGTACCCGGAGAGAACCCCCGACCTGCGGTAGGAAAACTGGCAATCCTTGTAAATTAAGATTGGAGTCGAGTACACCCTGCCTGCAGTGAGAATCGAACCCGCAATCTCAGTGTTGACAGACCACGTGATCAATGGTAGAAGAACTACCTTGACCACTCGGCCACCGAGGCCCCTCTACACATTTGTTTCACACCATTATGTAGTATTATGTTATACGCTATTGCAAAAGTTAAACTGATATATGTATAATATTACCTGCAGTACATTGTCAGAAAATACAAACTTTATTTGTACGAGTCTTAGAAACAGGTAAAAATGGGCGGCTTTGGCGAGCATTTTTCACCTGTTTTACAGAGAGTACAAATACTCTTTATATTTTCTGACGATGTTCGAATATTGTTTAATCATGCAATATTGTCACGATTGGCGCGTATTGAAATGATAGCCGACGTCACAAAGAAAAATTGTATTCAACAATACGTCGTAAACCAGAACAGAAAACTAAATATCGTAAGGTCAGGGGTACCAAGGGACTTTATTATACACTGACGAATAAATAAAACGCTTTTTCGGCTACCTTTATTGTACAGCAAATGTAGTGATGCAGGTTAAAAGTTTATCATCATACAGGATAAGAATAAATAAGCATGTTTGCATGTAAGATCGTTTTGCAAATGGCAATACATAAAGTCAAATAGAGTTTTTAGGATGATAATGTAAAAGAAAGTAAACGTGCTTATTTAAGGTAAAAACATCGGATTCGTTTAAAAACGAGAGTGAGGTTTCAAAAAAACCATAATGCATTGAAACCTAATTTTTCCGTGTGTACAAAAACAGTCTTAACATATTCTTATTGTAAATAACTTATATTTCTTACTGTATGATAAAGCAATAAATGGGCAAAAATTTGATATTTTACCAGATTGGCAAAGCGGGCTGATATCAAAATGCTATTAACTGCTTCCGAAAGTTAATACATGCCTTTCCGTAAATGATTAGAATTGTTTACAAATATGACGTCTAACGATGAAGCAGACTGCATGTACATGCACGATAAGAATGCATCGGAGATGGAGAATACTTAGGATTATTTTGAGTCAATAAAAACGTACACACAAAAAGGAACAAACCGTGAGTGATCTAAACGTTTTTTTATGTGTGTATTACCTGTTTGAGCTGTCACAAATCATTTAAATGATGATTTAATGAAAATAAAGTATAATTATTTTACTATTTATTCCTTTTCAATTTTTTATTTGTTTACTATAAACCAGCTTGATTCTCAAGATTTTATTGAAAATGATCGAACGTTTCTTGATATTTACAAAGCACGATATAGGCCTCTCCATTCGTTTTCCCACATACGAATGATTGAAGCGTATAGATTGTCTCTGATTGGTTAATTTTTAAATGGTTCGTCTGGACGATAAGAGCGTTCGTTCGTTCTTCGTCCGTTCGTATGTTGTTTTTGGTTCGTCCGTTTAACGTTCGTACGGGAACGTTTTACGTTTCAGGGGGTGTATTATCTAATGACTTGAAACTTATTCGGAGCACAGGAATAGCGGTATTGGACTCGATAAGATTTGATATATCCAAGTCTATTTCATTTCCCCCACTGAAGCATATGATAAAAAATATAACATTTTTAATATCATATGCATTATTAGCTTGCGGCTCTTGGGCCAATATCAAACCTTGGGCTAATAATGCATATAATATCAACAATGTCATATCATAATCTGATATTATTTTGAAATGCTTAGTCAGTTTTTGGTAGCTTTGAATGAATATCTTGAAACATGTAGTGAAAAATCTGTCTCGACTATGATGGACATTTTTAAATATATTGATTATTTTTGGTAAGAAATAATTCCATTCAGAAGCAATCTTGTAAATTCTAAATTAAGTAGTACAGATCAATTACACGTATATGAATGCACATCAATTGAATACGAACATATTTTCTTAAATCTTAGTTCTGTTAAACTATCGAGACTCTTGAAATAGTATACGGTTCTAAAATCATACAAACATGTCAACCATGTTTTGATATTAAATGTTTATTTATTGGATGCTCATAATTCCTTGGTTTATATAATCTAGCATAGAACTCATTGTCCCATATACTATAAGATGTCAAGAAGGATTGGTCAATGGATGTGGTGTTATCACCTACAAGTGAACAATATTTATATCGTCAATACTGACGTTCTGCAATACTGGCACTGACACTTTGATGAAACTAGTGTGGTGTAAAATATAAACTAATAAGGACAGGTTGAAAGCAAACTATGCTGCATTTGCTTTCTACCATATTTGTGATTTAATTGTTCCCTAAATTAAGGATCTTTGTTTTTTACAAATTAAGAAGCATTTTTTTTAGTTTGATATCATGATTCCCACGTGTTATATAATGGCGTCAATCAGTCATGTTCACGCATACTGCAGTCATAATGTTTTATTACATAAAATTTGAAACTATCCGGACATGACACATTACATTTGCCTACCATATTAATGTTGTTTTCATATAGTATTTCGGAAACAATAAATAATCCAGTAGTTAATTTGCAAAGATTTTGGTAGGTACGACTGAAGTCAGTATTTCCATAAAAAATCAATTGTTTGAATTGCATGTGAGAAATATACTGAAACCACCGTTTCAAGGATCGAATTATTGGTATCTTTTAATCGCGGCACTGTCTTCAATAGTGTTGACGCATATGCAGAATTTTTCGTAACATCAACCTTTACCAGACTGTTTAAATTTCTTACAATTTGACCTCTGGAAATATATATGTATCTTATTTTTTTTTTGCCGGCTGAAAATACCATTTGTAATAAAATACATCTTTTAATCCTTTATTACCCCTTGTGGGACCCGGGGCACAGGAGAATAGGCCCACAGCTTCCTCAGCCTGCAGTAAGAGTCTGCTAACAGAGGCAACACTTGCCATGTGTTGCGACCCGTGTCGATTACCGGACGGGATTTCAGTAGGCCGGGTAAACGGTCCCGATAACTTACTGAACCATTACTTTTTCTAGACGAGAAATCGAGTTAGCCCTGACTTCGATGAATCGGCATGTCACGTCTTACCCTTTGTGAATCCTTCTCATTTAAGCTACTCTATAACATTATTTTCCTTCAAACTGATCCACGAAATATATATACAATTTGATAGACGGCGTTCTTACAGGATTTGCAAAAGAAGGCGGTGGCTGAAGGGCAAAGCTTCCTCAGCTTTATAGAGGCGACATGTTTGCCGTGTGTTGCAACCCGTGATGGTGGAGGAAGGGATCCTGGGGGTTGAGAGATTACTCTCACATCCATTAGTGCGGGTCAGCGGGTTTGATTTTCAATACACCACTTTGGCCCTGACTTGAACTAGACGGCAGACCGGATAGACCCGGTACGGTCAATCGGCTGGTCACGCCGAGCCCTTAACAAGCTTGTCGTCATTCTTCTTGTCACTTGATTTTATCTTGTGAATCTTACACCAAAATTGTTCAGTAACAGGCTTTTAAGAAGGCAGTGACTCATTGGTCAATCAAGTAGACCGAGGTTAAAACGGTTGTATCGCCAGGTCACCCCGGGCACGAGGCATGCGTTCATTGAGAAATTCGTCTGTTTGAGTGTACCACCCTTGGAACACATGATGCTTTCTGCTGGAGATCCGCAGACTCTAGGCATCGCCCATGTTGGCACTCCGTGGCGGGTAGGTGACAAGGGTGGTAAACCGCATTTTTTTAATCATGATCTCCGAAACACCCCCTTTAGCACAAAAAGTCCAAAAAA
This sequence comes from Limnoperna fortunei, assembly GCA_944474755.1. NCBI lineage: Eukaryota > Metazoa > Mollusca > Bivalvia > Mytilida > Modiolidae > Limnoperna > Limnoperna fortunei. The sequence continues at coordinate 4,128,745 of OX104125.1, forward strand.
AGGAAAAAATACTTTCCTCTTGAAGAATTGGTTTTTGAAGAAAATTGGCCTAAATTTATTGTTTTATCTAGCAAAGACCTAACTAAGCGTTTGGCAAAAGTATCTCCTTTTATCATAGAAAACGTTATTAAAGGCTGTGCAGGAGACGTTAAAAACATCACTAAAATGAAATCCGGTTCCCTCTTTATTGAATGCATTAGAAAACACCAGTCTTCAAATTTACTCAAACTTTCGAAATTGTAGATTTAGAAATATCCAGCTCACCCCACAGAACTCTACTCGAGTCAAGGGATTATTCGTTACCGAGGAGAAGACCTCTCAGAATTATTAGACGATGAAATCTGTTTAGAACTAGAGCCTCAGGGTGTTACAAAAGTGAAAAGATTTATTGCTAACAGACAAGGTGTTCAGGTAAAACTGAACACATTTCTTTTAAATTTCAATACACCCACTGTTCCCAAATCCACCAAGATTGGTCTCTACAAAGCTAAAGTCAGCGCATACATTTCCAACCCCGAGCGCTGCTTTAAGTGTCAAAAGTTCGGCCACGGAAAGGGACAGTGTAGAGGTCACCAGATTTATTTTAAGTGTGCAGAAGAAGGACATGAGGGCTTCACCTGCACTAAAACTCCAAAGTGTGCCAATTGTGGTGAAGCTCACATGTCCTCATCCAAGGACTGTCAGCACTTTAGAAAGGAAAAAGAAATTAAAAAAATAATAACTGAAAAAAAAATCTCTTACCCTGAGGCTCGTCATCTGTATAATACAACAAATAATCCTTCGTCTCCTGCATCAACCTTATACGCCAGTGTGGCCAAACGCGTTCTCATTTCAGTTGAAACGCAGACAATAATCACCTGGCCTTTTGACAAACAGGAACCTTCAAAATTAACAGTAACAACAACAGACAAAATCATAAAATTTTCACAAAAATCTTCATCTTCTCAAACTGCTACGTCTTCAGCACCCTCTGAAACTGCTACGTCTTCAGCATCCTCTCAATCCTCAATCAATTCTTCAAGAAGCCCCCCCACCCCAAAAAATTTTTTATAAAATATCAAGTCCAATTCTTCTTACTCGAATAAAAACTCAAATCAAAAAGGAGATTGTACTCCAAAACTGCTGCGCGATCCCATTAAGGTCCACAACAGGTTTGGTGGTCTAGATCAACTAGGCACTACTATCTGGGGCGATCACATCGATACACTACCCCCAGATACTGGATCTAAAAGTAGATCCCCCAGCAGAAACCGGCGGAATAGCCCCCCAAAAACTGTTAACTATTCCCCTATTCGCAGACCATAATGGGTACAATAATACAATGGAATTGTCGAGGTCTTAAGATTAACTTTCTGGAAATTACATTATTAGTTCAAGCCTTTCTTCCTATTGCATTTTGCCTCTAAAAACCCCACCTAAAACGAAGTGATAACATATCTTAAAAAAACTACTCTACATACAGCACATATGTAGACAAAATGATAGAGCTGCTGGCGGCTCTACTATTCTTGTAAAAGACCAAGTTCTACATAGCCCTATAAATCTCAACACTGATCTTCAGGTGGTTGCTGTTAGAATATCTTGAGACAAAACAATTACTTTATGCTCTGTGTATATCCCTTCAAATTCTTCATTAAATTTAAATCGGTTGAAACATCTTACTGATCAGCTTCCGGTCCCTTATATATTACTTGGGAACTTCAACGGACACAACCCATTATGGGGCAGTAACACAATGAACGATAAAGATAAAATTTTTGAAGGCTTAAAGAATCTTGACGATCTGTGTGTTTTTAATGATGGGACCAATACATATTTACATCCTGGGAATGGATCATATTCGGCTATTGATCTAACAATAACAGATCCTTCTCTGTTGCTCGATTTCTCATGGAAAGTCCATGACGATCTCTGTGCCAGTGATCACTTTCCCATAATCTTGCAATCTTTACACTCGTCAAACGCAGAACGAGTCGCTCGGTATAAATTTGGCAAGGCCAATTGGCCTCTAAATGAACAACTCTGTATAGAGCGACTTAAATCGGAAGCGTTTGAAGCTGTTTCTGATCAAATTTTTAAATTCAATGAAACATTATTTCAATTGCTGATGAAACAATTCCTAAGACCTCGACGAATCCAAAACATCCTAGTAAACCATGGTTCGATGACAGCTGTGAGTACGCTATTAACGACCGGAAAAAAGCCGAACGACGCTTTAATAAACACCCAACTCAAAATAATCTTAACCATTTCCGAATTTTTCGAGCGAAAGCTCGCAGGGTAACGAAACAAAGACGACGCACTTCATTGTTTCTAAACTGAATAACCATACCCCCATGAATAAAATTTGGAACATGATTCGTAAAAGTAAAGGTAAAAACAGTAAAGCAAATGTCCATCATTTAAATGATGGACAAGACTTGTTAACATCAGAGTCTGAAATATCTAACAAAATTGCCGAAACATTTGCAAAACACTCGTCCGCTGAAAATTATCATCCCGATTTTCAGCGTATCAAAACTCAAAAAGATAAATCAAAACTTATTTTCCAGTCAAAAAATCTAGAAGATTACAATACACCGTTTTCTTTGGAAGAGCTAAAAATCTCTTTGAACAAATCTCACGATACAGCATGTGGTCTAGATGACATCCATTATCAACTTCTCAAACATCTGCCACAATCTTCTCTCCAATGCCTTCTGAATCTCCTAACAATATTTGTGAAACGGGTGACTTACCATCTATTTGGAAAATGGCCACTGTTGTTCCTATTACAAAACCAGGAAAAGATCACTAGGAAGCGTCAAACTATCGGCCTATAGCCCCCACAAGCTGTCTTTGTAAAACCATAGAAAGGATGATCAACGATCGCCTTGTCTGGTTTTTAGAATCCATCAGTCTACTTTCTAATATTTAATGTGGTTTCAGAAGAGGGCGAAGTACCCTTGATCATCTGGTACGTTTCGAAACGTTTTTTCGAAACGCCTTTGCAAAAAATGAGCATGTTGTGTCCATCTTTTTCGATTTAGAAAAAGCGTATGACACAACATGGAAATATGGTATTTTAAAAGATCTTTTTGGTGATCCGCTTTGTTGTCCTCGTAATGTAAATGTTGAGCATGGACTTCAGCTTCAAAATTTTTCTTTACGATGATTAAAATTAGGAGAAGGTCGCAGAAAAGACATCATTTACAATTGAAGCTGAGCGCTGTCCACGATCACGCCATATCTAGCAGTTTGCATCTATCATAATGGAACCAGCCCCGTGCGGGATCCGGGTGGCTAAAAGAATAGACCGCAGTCGCGCTAGCTTGTCGTAAAAGGCGACTAAATAGCGCCCAGTACCCTGACCGGCCTGTCAGGTCGGTTTGCCTAAAGACCGACTGTGATGTGTGCCCCAGGTGGTTGAATGGGGTACCCCTGGCAAGCTGGGGTTGTCAGGCCATAATACGGAAAACCTGACCGCAAACCATATTAGTGCAACGTGTTGTGAAAAATGCCACGTTCCTCGCACGTTAAAGAACGCTGCTGTAGTATTCGCTATGAGTAGGGATTTCGATCCCGCTACAGAAGGCTAAATTGCCCGACCCTATCCATCCTCCCATTTGCCAGTGGCAATCTAAAATTCGTTACCCCTATTTTTCCTTGTGTCCCATCCCATTTTCATTCATCATCATTTCATGTTCATTTTATCATCCATTTCATGTTCATCGCCTGAATATAGCTGAAATATTGCTGCTCGGGCGTTAAACACCATTAATCAATCAATCAATCAATCAATCAATCATAATGGAACCATACGTGAGGGTTCCCAGTGCTCAACCCAGAGAGCAACCTAGCGCCTCCTCAGATGGCGGATAGCGGAGACCCTCGTTGTCAGTTGTAATATGGAAAACCTGGCAATGGACTGTAGTAAATAACGTATTTAGAGTGTGCCACGTTCCTTGTAAGACCTCTTTTGTAGATTTTTGAAAACAGAATGGTTATTCTAGCAGCTGCAAAAGGCAAATTTCTCCAACCCTACCCAATACTCTATACTTTTCCCCTGGCAGTAAAAATTGAGTACCCTGTGTTCCATCCCATCCCCTTTTCTGTCTGATTTGTTTTTTATTAAGTTATTCTCGTTTTCAATAAAGCTAAAATACTGCTTGCTGGACATAAAGCAATCAATCAACCAATCATAAATTGGAAAACCTTTATTGACAAAAAAATTGTTTGCTTTATATATCAGTTCTCATTAACGATAGTCGAAAAAATCCATTGGTTAACTATATATTAACAGCGCCACATTACTTAATTTCTGACAAACTAATGCAAAGATTAATGATAAGTCCAAAGATCCAAGTAGTTATTCTTGTTCCTTGTTTACGTGTGGGTCATCTGACCAAAATCATTTTATTTCTAACAATTTAATTTCTTAGCAGTATGGTGGATGAATAGTTAGCAATTTACACATTATTTGTCAATAAATTGAAGCATTTTATCAATATATGGCGACAATAAGATGGTTTAAAAACAAATAACAGGGACAATATGTCACTTTCGGCATGTGACTGTGGTTGCAGCATGCTCGACTATTTTATTTACCTTGTGTTGAAGATTTGTATTTGATTACATATACAAGTTTAAATCTTTTTTTCAGTGCAATTTTTTATTTTATATTTGTTAGCACAGATAGAAGTACATCCTCAAATCGAAGTCGCTTTCTCAGATCTATGGCAGATGACGTCACAGACAAAAGTAACTTCTATGATCAATGGTCGATGACGTCACCAAACGTTGATGAACTCTAAAATAAATAACTGATATTATTTCATAAATCATTTGCAATAAAACCTTGAAAAGTTTAATAGGAAAAATTCTTTATCACATTAACAAGAAATAATTCGCATGTTGCCTTTTTCTTTTAATTTTGTTTTCGAAAAAAATTTAAAAGGGTAAAAAACAAATTATTTATTCTCTTAGTCACAAAAAAATTATTTGTTCGTAATTGAAAAAGAAACGTTTATGCATGGACAAATAAAGATGAACAAATTATCAATGAAAACGACGAAAACTATTCAGAAAATAGACTTCTAGTGTTATGCAGTTAGTTGCATCTCTTTAATTATAAAAATCAGAATATTTCTTTAAAATTAGATAGTAATAGAAGAAATTGTTCGTTTGGGAATATTCGGCTGTTGTAATATATGCATTTAATTGTTTTACTTTAAGGCAGACATATAATTTGTCCAAACTGATTGCAGTCTAATAGATCATTGAATGTTTGCGTAGCTCTCCACATAAAACATTTTAGCTTTAGTTTGTAAACATTAAGTTTATGACTGTTTGTTTTTTAGGCACTGACTGTCATATTATATGATTACGCAAAATATTGACCCCAGATTCTACAATAATAGTTTGCTTTATTTCGAAACACCTTTAACATTTGGTTACACCTGTAATAAAACTTTCTAGTTGTTTTAATTTTATGTAAAATTTATACATCTAGACGACATTCTTTTGCATCCAACAAATTTCATGGTTACGTGTAGCTGATCTCATTCGTTATAATCAATTATATTTTCATCCCTGTTACATTTTGAGCAACCAAAATGTGCCATGAATTTGAAGCGTTTATGACGTACGTGCCATCGTTTTGGTATTTTCCTATAGTATGACGTCATCTGCCATAGATCTGAGAATATGCCGTCGATTTGAGGACATACTTCGATCTGAGTCTAACATATTTATGCGTCGGCATTTGCTTGACGTTCTTCAAATCGCTACTGTCAAGTCCATGATATAACAAATGAGTGTGTTGACATATATTATTTTCTCAGTTCGCGTGTCAGGCGTAGTAAATTAATTGGTATCTTCGTGTGAAATTTTCTTTCCAGTTGAAATTGATATAGTTTCTTCATATCGCGTAAAATACGTTTTGCATACTTATTGTAGGACGAATATTCTTAAACAACTGATGGAAATTGACGGATTTCCACTTAGCGATTATCACTCCTTTCTAAGTTGGACACAAACAACAGAGCATCTGAACAGCGTAGGTGATCACATTTGTCTTCCAAAATACATCCGTGTAAGTCTTGATGATTGACAAATTGTAGTAAACACATATTAAATAATACGCATAGTTATGCGTATATAAAAGGCGTCATTCCAACATTGACTGTGCAGTCGTAAGTTATTACTACAACAATGTATTTATTATGATTATACAAACTTGATCTACGCAGGCATACACCAGTTTTGCTCCACACAAATTAAAATCTGTATGTTATAGTGTTCAGTCGCGCTAAGCACAGATGCTACAAAGAATAATGATAGGGTATAAACAGCAAAAAAGGAAAAACTGTATTTAGCTATACATTTCTTAAGATATATTTCGCTTATAGATAAAATATAAACAAAATTGAAAAAAAATACAAATATATTGTCTTTATACATCAGATTCCTTGATGTGTATGCCTTGGTTATATGTGATTTGGTTTGTTTATGTTTATGATACAATTCTTTGGTGGTTCTACCTTGTTTACTTGTGGTTTGGTTTGGTTATGTTAATGACACAATTCTTTGGTGGTTCTACCTCGGTTATTTGTGGTTTGTTTATTTTTATGACAATTCTTTGGTGCATTTTCCTTGCTTATTTGTGTTTTTTTATGTTTATGATACATTTCTTTGGTGCTTCTTCCTTGTTTATTTGTGTTTTGGTTATGTTTATGTAAATGATACACATAACTGGATGGTTCTACCTTATTTCATATTTGTGTGTTTTGTGCGTTCGTTGTTGGGATATATCCGTTTATGGTTATACCTTGGTAGTGCTTGGTTTGGTTTGGTTATGATACCTATTATCTGATGTTTCTACCTAAGTAATTTGTTTTGTTGAGTGTTTGGTTATGTTTAGGGTTGATTTTTATTGTTATATCGTGGTAATTTATAGTTCAATTCGTTTAAAATATTCAACGTAGCAACAATATTGTTTAAATAACCGTCATTAATTTTTAATTTTGCGTTGTCTAGTGAAATTGTATTGTTTCAGTATAATACGCAGGTAAAAACTGTAAAACATGTTAATCCAGATTCGACGGATACTAAATGGTTGGTGACGTATAGAGGTAACTAAAAGAAAACGGACACATACTGAAGAGTTTGATAACGTTGGTGTTTGTTGTGGGTACGTAGCCTGGTTTTCTAGTGCAGATTTATCCTTTTGAATACAAGAATAACATTCTTTGTATATACGATGATGTATATATCTGGAACAATCACATATTTAGGTTTAACCGATTAACTTACTGTAGGTGTTTAAATTTTAAGAAATTATATATTTCGTAATTTATGGTGTTTCTATTAGCAAGAAGTTTTTAGGTTTAACCGATTAACTTACTGTAGGTGTTTAAATTTTAAGAAATTATATATTTCGTAATTTATGGTGTTTCTATTAGCAAGAAGTAGATAGCAATAGCCGGTGTGGACGATTTGAGGAAGGGATAAACAAAACAATGTGGAACGATTTGTTTTCTTAATATAATAAAACCCTCGATGTAAAACAATGTCATATAGAGTTCTGACGGAAGTGCTTCACTTTATACCAAAAGAAGGTTAGGTATATATTGCAAAACTCAAGCTAGGTTACTCAGTATTGTAGTCCTAGCATCATATTGTAAAATTTATAACCTTATTTTCCAACTACACCCAATTACACCTACACCAATTAATAGCATACCTTCCTACGATTACTTAACTCGTGTAATTAAAAGAGATGTCTGTCTTATTAAAGAAATGAACGGAATAATAGATTTTTGGAAAAATTTATCGGCTTATGAATGAAAACAAATCACTCACAAACTAAATGAAGCCCAAAGAGCTTCCTGTAAAGTCGGTGAGTGAATTAGCAAGTTTATACACCGAAGAATTTCTGTTATAACAGCTGTTATGCCTCGCAATTCTACCCATTAAGGAATAAGTTTCATATTCAAGCCTTTCATATTATTTATATCAACGAATTTTTTCATTTTAACATGTATTCATACACTAGATCCGTTGATAGAAATGTTCATAAAAATGACGTTACAACGAGCATTGAAATTATTCAATATTAATACGGTTGGTTATGGCATGCGTCATCGGTCATAAACACAACAACATCAAATATCTTAAAAGACGTAAATGTCTTGGTGCTGATTGTTTCCTTTTATTTTTGTAAATGTTTCAGATCATACAATTTTACTTTACCAACGTGTCCAGTAAATTATTAAATCAAAAGTATAGTAGCCCATAACAATATGTTAAAAAGCTCCGAGTATTAGATAACTAACGAACACAAAAGGGACAAGCATGTAAAGCAACAAATAAAAGAGCAAACACGACAACAAATAAAGGAACAAACCAAGATAAGTAAAATGGAGTTACGATCGGATGAGCATTTATTGTTCCATTACTGACACGCGCAGTGTTAATTAAGGTCAAAGTCGTTATGAGGAAATGCGGGAGATGTTAGACATGCTATTGTAACTGTTACGATTTGTTATGTACCTAATGTACATGTAGTGCTTCAGATTTATCTAAAATGCAGCCTGTGCAAAACCATTAACATAACTCATTAGTACACAAGTTTGTTTTTACAGGAATTGCTCAATTCCGTCGTATCCTGCTATAGAAGGTGAGGACAGATTTGAAGGTTTAGTGATACACAGCATCCGTTACAGACGTGTTGAAGAATTTGTGGACCAAACCGTTGCCATATTAGAACCCATTTCTCAGGATTGGACATTTCCTTTGATCTCTCTAAATACGCCACAAAGGTAACAAAAACAATTTTTAAAATTGAAATCTTCGGAACTAAGATGTAGTTATTACATTATTTTGACATTGTTGCGGCACCCGATCTAGACGCGAGAAACAATAACGCGGTTAAATGAACATAACGTTTTTAATTTTCAATTGGCAGAAGCTACAGTTTGATAGATTGGATGTTTGCTTTACGTTCAGCGATTTCAGCTATATATTTAGGACGAACACAAATTAACAAACAATAATCGAGTCAGATAAAATGGACAAAAAGCAGCAAGAATTTTGAATGCCACTAGAAATGTAAGAGGTATGGACAAGTGCGGAAAATATAGCCTACTCTTATCGACATCTACAACAGGAATCTTTATTGTTCAAGAAGCGTGGTACTCTCCAAAACACGTTACCCACTGTAGGCCGCAGTCAGAATTCTATTATCCAAATTCTTATATATTTTTTTATAATAATAAGTTAGCCATCGATATATATCCTTTTGATATAATATACTTTGTACGTTTCTTCTAATATTTACATACATTTTAAGCCTTTGTTTTTATTGATATAAATAATGCTTATGTTACTTTTTTATTGTCTAGTATAGGATTTCAAGTGTAAATATTTTTTATAAATGTGAAATGTAAAAATAAACATATTTTTCATTGAACCTCAATTAATGTTAGCAACACTGGGTTAAGAGTTTTATTATAAAAAAAGTTGTATGATTACAATTAAAATGTTAAACCTGAAGAGTGGGCCTAGCACCATTCATAGAATATTTAGATTTAACCATTGTAATTGCCAAGCTTTTTTTTTTGCCTAACCATAAAATGTACAATCGAGCCTACCATAGTATGCATGCTCGACCTTAACCTTAATTAACTATTTTTCTGGCGAACATTTGATGTCCACAACTCCTTAAAAAAAATGTGTAAAATCAAAATGGTGGTAGTGCACATCTACACATTACATCAATTAATCTTATTAAATATCAAAGCAATCCATTGAACGGTTTCAGAGATGCATCCACAAGATCTACCATTGTATTATATGGCTGCAATGGTAAAAGTCCCATAATTCCTACCAAATTTGAAGAATCAAATTGACGGTAGAGTATGCACAATTAATCCTCCTATATATCAAAGCATTCCCAATTTATCAAGCGGTTTCCCAGACGATGCGTTTACAACATCCACTATTGTATTATATTCCTGAAATGGTAAAAGTTCCATAACTCCTTAAAAATTTGACAAATCAAAATGACGGTTTAATATGAACATCTACCCACCATAACAATAAATCCTAAGAAATATCAAAGTAATCCGTCTATCGCTTTCAAAGATCTACTATTGTGTTATATTTCTGAAACGGTCAAAGTCCCGTAACTCCAACAAAATTTGAAAATTCAAAATGACGGTACAGTATGCACATCTACCCGTAATAACAATTATTCCTACAAAATATCAAAGCAATCAGTCAAGCGGTTTCAGTGTATAGGGCACATGTTATTTTTTATTTTATGATATTTTTGAAGGAAGAAAAGAACTACTAAGACAGCTTTTCATTTTTTATTTTAAAAGTTTTCTAAATTAGATTTTAAAAAGAAAAAAAAAATATCTGGAGGTGCTGCGATTATTACTAATGTTTTTTTCTATTATAGCCTTTCTGGTATCCAGCTTTGACCCACTCAAAAAATAAAAGGACACATCGATGTTTGCACTTAAATCATGCACAGAAATAGAAGATCTAGTGTTCAAAGTGTGCATGTCAGATTTTAATGCAGCTGCATGGTCAGGGCAAACAAATGTATTATATTTTGAGACCGTTTAATGATTGATTGGATGTTTGTTCTTCAACGAGCAGTATTTCAGCTATATTTCGGATGGGAACAAGTAAACAAACAATAAATCAATAGAGCAAACGGGTGGGATAGATCATAGAGAACAAGTTCGACTGCACTGGAAAAGTATAGGGTATGAGCGGTGAATTTAGCCTTAGCGGCTACAATGAGCCTAATCCTTTCCGAAATCTACAAGAGTGGCCTTTATCGTATGAGGAACGTGGCAATCTTCAAACACAGCATCCACTACGGTCCATGGCTAGGCTTTTCAGATTGTGACCTGACAAGGCCTAACGCGGGTCTACCCTATCCGCTACCCGAGGACGCGCTGGTCTGCTCTGTTGGTGTAGCACTGGGAACCCTCCCAGCATGGTCCCAGCTTTATTAGATAAAAAGTATAATATAAAGGAATCTACCTTTCTTTCAACTCCATATAAAAAGATGTTTTAAAATAAAATATTTTCATTTTGTGTCATATGCTTTTTTTAATCGAAAACATAGACACAATATGTAGCAAATACGTTTCGAATATGCACCAGATGATCAGTTGTACTACGACCTTGTCTAAATCTATACTGGATATTTGAAAGGAGATTCTAAAAAACACAAGACACGGCTATTGTTGTACCAAATACGTTTCGAATATGCACCAGATGATTAGTAGTACTACGACCGTGTCTAAATCTACACTGGAAATTTAAAAGAAGATTCTAAACAGCAGACAAAGCGATAGTTGAGAATACTTTCCACGGCTTTACAAAGACAACTTGTGAGTGGTATAAACCGATAGTTAGACGCTTCTCTATGATATTTTCCAGAATGTGGAAATGGCACAACAGTAGCCATTTTACTTGAGGGCAAATCGCCCGACTATTCAATGCTTACGGTTTTAAGGTTTTACACCGATTTAGAAAACTATCAACTTAGCACAATGCAAGTTAGAACCAAAACGAAATGACAATGAAAAACAAAAATTACATGTTATCTGAAGTTACGGCATGATTATTCAGATTAAGTAAATCATTCAGATATCAACATTGTGATTTGGTACATTTATGATTGATACTATCAACTTTTTAACAATGGAGGACATTGCACAAAATATGACCCCAAGAAGCCAGTCAATGTCCAGACAATTGTAAAAAGTAAAAATTTCTACATTCTAAAAACATAAAGGGTATTGGGTACGGGCGGAAAGTTTGGCCTTTTTAGAGGCTACGAAGGATCTTTATCGTGCCTTGAGCGAAGTACTTTTCAGAAACGTTACCCACTGTTGTACGCCGTCAAGCTTTTCATATTATGACATTCAACCCCCAACGAGAAGACATCCACTATCGACCACCTGGGGCACGCAGGGCAGATATGAGGGTCGGCACAGCAAATACTTACAGCATGGTCCAAGTTATCCATATACAAACCGTTCCGATACGAAGATTCACTAAAGTATATATGGTAAGGTGTCAATTAATGTCTTTTAAATTTAGCGCGCGTCCATATCGTTCCACCATAATCATTTTTTAACTAAAAACCCTTACATTTTTATGCATTTATACGTTTAATGTATTGTTTAGGCCGAATGAACCTACGAACATACTACAGCAATATGATGATCTATTAACTCATCTGATGCCTACGTGTATGCCTTAAAATTTTAATCGTGCACAAACCGTTTCGTATTTCAGGCCTTAAGTTATGTTTGCGAACCAGACTTGGGAGAAATTACAAGAACCGATTTTCACAGACAAAATGTTAAAAACTGGCTTGCCTGACGACGTATTAGCCAAACTTGAACACTCAAACAAGAAAAACAGCAACATTCCAGCAGCTCCAGCGTATGGTGTGTTCAATTCACAACTTATACGTTATTCTAGATCCAGCAATCGGTATTAGGAATTTCTAGACCGATCCATGCTGCTGACTGCTACTCAAACAAGGGTTTTTTTTCACATAGGTTGATGTTATGTTTCCAGAAGTTCTATGGTCGTCACCATGACTTATTTGATCGTTATGGGAAATCAGTGTCTCAAATACGATCTGACATTTTTGTTGAGTCATAAGGAGTGATTCCTATTCCTGGATTTGACTTTTCCCTAGACATGACAATGAGTAACTCGACGGGTGTCTAATTAGAGACAGGCACTGTTTACTCGACCGGAGCACCTGAGTGCACACATGGTTTTTATTGGGTTCGGGTTATTTTCTTTCTGTTTTTTGTGTTGCGTTTGTCTATATCCGGATTTGTAACTGTCCCTTGACTTTTGACTCTTGTTTTTCGGTCACTTTTTTGTTTGCTATTTTTCTTCAAAAGGAACCACTTATTACTTAGGAATTACTTAACTCACTGAATCGAAGTAACCGATCCATTCACGTAGATCAAGGCAAGGTATGTTATCTTTGCGGCAGAATATTCTGAATACTTTGAAATATCAAAACAAGAAAACTCCGAAGAAAAACATCAACATTCGTGAAGTCAATCTTTATGCGAGTTCAAAACGGTTCCAGATAAATGGGGATTTACACATAAAACTTCCAGTACACACTGCAATTAGTTAAACATATTAGCAGAGCGTATGGTACAAACTACGAAACACATCTTTGAAAATTCAAAAAACATGGTGAAGATTCTATTGTGATATTATTGAATTTAGTAATTCTCCGCAAGATAATCTCGGATTACCTGATCTATTTCTAATGATAAGACGTCTCAAATATAAAAGCCACTCACACAGGAAAAGTTAAAGAAAAAAAACGAATTAATCAAAAAGTTATACGTGTATTGAATGATTGATTGATTGTTTGTTGTTTAACGTCCAGCAAGCAATATTTCAGCTATATTGAGGACGTAAAAATTACATTTTTTAAATTAATATTTTAAAATTAGTAGTACTTCATGCCTCCCTTTTATAAATAAATAAATTAATTTCTTTTAAAAACTTTAAAGTGGTGTCGCCTGCGACAGTTTTATATAAATTAAAATACGTATCTGCACTATAGAAACGTTCTCGAATGTGGGCCACGTCCACACAGTCCATCAAAACATGCTTAATGGTGTATGGACTGTTGCATGGCACACATCCGGGTCGTGGCTCATTTTTTACAAATAACTATGTGTCGTCCTGGTATGACCAAGACGACATCTTGTTAAAACAACTTGGTCTCTTCGACCACTAAAACATTTAAAATTATTTGTGTGCAGTAGTGGCTGGATCTCATGAAGTTTATTATGAACTTGGAGATCCCAACAACTCTGCCACAAATTAGAAATATATATTTAACATTCAACGCTTTAAAATCGGTAAAAGGAATATTACAGTTGATGATAGTATCTTTTAGTGCATATTTAGCCTCCTGATCCACGACTGTGTTTCCACGATTTCGACATAACTGGGAATCCAGATAAAGATAATCTCTTTTCCCAAAGCCACAAGAGATTTGTAGATTTGAATAATTTTTAAAATGAAAGGATTTTTAATTTTGATATTATCAATAGCTAGCAGACAATAAATTTGCATTCGTCTGACGAAGCAACTATTTTCATCGCAAGAAATACGGATGAGGCAGACGGAAGGCGGCGAGTTTCAACACGCTCTCCGAAGACAGCGGCTGAGGCGACTTTATCACCGTCTTTTGACCCGTCTGTGTAAATAGTTTGGCCACACTGGCGTATGCCGTTGATGCAGGAGACGAGAGATTGTTTGAATTGAAGAGGCGACGTGCCTCAGGGTATGTAATATTTTTTCAGTTTTTAATATTTTAATTTCTTTATCTTTTTTTAAGTGAGCACAATCCTTGGATGAGGACATGTGGGCTTTACCACAATTGGCACACTTTGGATTATTTGTGCACGTAAAGCCCTCATGTCCTACCTCTGCACATTTAAAGCATACCAAAGAGCCTCTACATTGTCCTTTTCCGTGGCAAAATTTCTGACATTTAAAGTAGCGCACAGGATTTGGAATGTATGCGCTGACTTTAATATTGTACAATCCAATTTTGATTGATTTAGGGACAGATGGAGTATTGAAATTTAATAGAAAGGTATTACGTTTAATTTGTTGATTTTGTCTTTTTGCAATAAATCTTTTTACTTTTGTAACACCCTGAGGTTTCAGTTCAAAGCAAATTTCTTCATCTGTCAGTTCAAAGATATCATCGTCTCTGTAATGAATAATACCCTGACAGGAATTTAATGTTCTGTGAGGCGTTGATGTAATTTCCAAATCTAAAATTTTATGTAGTTGTAATAAATTTACGGATTGCTGTTTTTTAGAAACTTCAATAAAATAAATAAGTAGACCGCCACCGAAATTGTTACGATCTTTACGAACGAGATTAAAAATGTATCAAGTTTGAGGATATCATTACTAACGGATGGATCTAAATGGGTTTCTGTTATTGTGACGATGTCAAATTCTTCCGTGAAAGTGAGCAAAAATCTAGTTTGTTTCTTATGCCTCTGATGTTTATATTACATATAGACATGGATTTGTCTAACGAACTAGTAGATGCTGGACCTGGATTTTGTTCAACGTTGCCTAGAATTAGGATAAAATGCAAAACGAACAATAAAAAAAGCAGCATTTGAGTTTTTTACAACACTTTGTAGTACTGATAATTGGACAACAAGAAGTGAACAATATAAGTTTGTTAGTAGAATTGTTTTTAAACTTTCATGGTTAGGTTTAATAACATATTTTATTCCAAGTGATCCCCGAGAAATATTGAACAAGTCATTACCCATCGGGTACTATACGCGATGGTAAGTGGGATGGCTCAAGTAGAGGTATTGCACGGTTAATACACACACAACACACAACGCATTCAACACGATCAAGAAAAGAAGTAGTTCGGAACATGTAAATAAAGTTTAGAATACTAAGTAAAAATGAGATGACTTGAGCTCTCATAGTTGAATTTCTCGCACCAAATATGGGATAATATATCTAATTTGCGGCTTTTATCATGCTCATGTATAATATATTAAGTCTCTTGCTTTTCAAGTAGAAAAATCAAATAAAACGGTCCGGTTCACTCGAGTGGTATGTTCTTATATGTCAGTTAGGACTATATTTAGGTTATTTTAAATTTGATCTAATTTTGCTTGAGGGGTGAAAATTTGATTTATGATTTTGAAAATAATTGTCTTGTTTTGAAAAATTTAAACAATCGAAGAACGTCACAAGATTGGTTTTAAATGAATAATTGTATAGACTATAGCCACCAAGTGAATCGGATATACACTTATACCGTTTGCATTTAAATGGACAGTTATTTAGTTATTAGTATAACACAAATACATTCTAGTTTCAACGGTCCGGTGTAACAAATGTACAATTTTTACGAGGTTTCCAGGATCTATTTGAATATTTATTTATTTATTCAAATCCAACTAAAAAGTTTTTGATAATTTTTAAAATAAATTAGGTCTCTAGTATGATTTGAAGATCTGTTGAGTTATCACCTGGAGATTTTGTGTATTGGGTAGACAGGGAATCATTTATACCGTTAGACAAGTAACTCTAATGGTTGGTTGAACATTATTGCACATTGTGTTAAGTCACTTAATTTTGAAGTAGAAAAATCAAATAACCTATAAACAAGAAACGGTCCGGTTCACTCGAGTGGTATGTTCCTACATTATTAGTGATTGTTGCAGCTCGAACTACAATTAATATGTCAGTTTGGATTATATTCAGTTTTTTATAAATTGATCTAATTTTGCTTGAGTGGTGAAAACTTGATTAGTGATTTGGAAAATAATTGTCTTGTTTTGTACAATTTGAACAATTGAATAAGGCCACAAGATTGGTTATAAATGAAAAATTGTATGGACTATAGCCACCAAGTGAACCGGGTATACACTTATACCCGTTTGCATTTGGACAGTCGTTTAGTTATTAATATAACACAAACACTTTCACTTCTGACACCACACAGTTGTAAAAAAAACAGTTCATACATACAGTAAAATTACTTCTTAGACCTAAGAAACAAATTGCAACCATATATGTATTACACATATAACATGACTGCCTAGACCTAAAAATCGCAGTGAAAAACGATATCACGAATAAAAAATCATCCCACAAACCTAAGAGATTCAAATACAATTAAATAAAATAACACATACAACCTATACCATGTTAATCAAATAAAATCACTCATGAGACTTAAGAGATACATATTACATATACAAAATCATTCCTGAGATAGTACATTTTGTGACACAAACACATGGTTTTAAGCATTGGTATATAATTTGTGTGCAAAACTATGAGAATGTAGGCATAAAGAATATTTAGGACCATAGTTAACCACATAATGCAGAGTAATCCTTGAGTAATGAGATTAACGGATGAAGATATAGGACATTTTTACTAGTATAGGTTTTTGGATTTAATTATACAGTACGTGTAAACGTTTGATATTATAGGCATTTAATTAATATATTGTAGCGTACAAGAGCTAAGGCCGAAACAGTTTCTGTTACATTTTTACTTTGTTCACACGAAAAGTAAATCTGACAACAGCAAGAAGCAAAATTACTTTTATACGTAATACCTCATTAGATCTCAAATCCTAGTTCATTAGGAAAGAAAAAACATGTTTTTGTTTTATTGTTGTACTATTGAATACATGACAGTTGACTGTACAAGAGGCAAAACAGATTAACAAGTAATATTGATTAATCAAAATTGCCTGATTCAGACTCACAAATAAAACTATAAGTATATAAATACTTTGTAAACTTCCGTTCACAACTTATACGTTATTCTAGATCATGCGATCGGTATTCCAATTTTCTAAACTGACCACTGCTGTTAACTACTAATGCTAATACTACAGGGGTTTGTTGTACCTAGGTTGGTGTTTTCTCTCCAGAAGTTCTATTGTCGTCACCAAGACCTTATGATCGTTATGGGAAACCAATCTCTCAAGTACAATCGGATATTTTCGCTGAGCCATAGGCAGCCTTTCCTGTTGCTATATTTTACTTTTTCCTAGAGATTACAATGAGTAAATCAACGGGTGTCTAATTAGAGACAGGCACTGCTTACTCGTTCGGAGCACCTGAGTGCACACATAGATTTTATTATGGTTACTCTATGCATTTGGTGTTTTTGGTTTTTGTGTTGTGGTGTATATGTTTGTCTATTACCAGATTTGTAATTGTCCCTTGACTTTTGTCTCTTCTTGTTTAGTCGGTTTTAATATGACTTAATTGATCGTTTTGGCACCAACGTTCATCTTAGCACACGAATTTGCTATAGACACCACTTCCTAGTAAAAAAATATTATGAAAATATGGCTGCTGATAGTTTTCCCAATTTTTGATATCAATGTGCTACAATGATTGTTGGATACACCTATTACTGGCTAGTGGTATATTATACCTCAATAGCTACAATAATGTATCTCCTTTGTATGGACGGAGCTTCAAAGAGGTCCCAATACTCTTAATCGAGCAAGCTGGGAGTGATTCATACCCGGGGGATTTTATGCATATAATCAGCTATTAAACCGTTTCCCAGAATTGCTACATACTTTTTTATGTCTCTGGAATTTGAAATTTCTACAACACCTTATTCTTTACAGAACTGTAGTTTTACACTTTTTTCGTAATCATGACATTGTTGTCAAAATTTGAATTCCGGAAGTACAGAATTTCTTAATCGATTTGGTAAAAAAATAATCATCCGGATCAATATTTCCGGATTTATTGAATTAACTGGGATTAAATTTTTACCGATTCAATTACACAGTTCTACACTCCACAATTTCAATTAATTTTGTCAACAATGCCATGATTACGAAAAAGTGAAAAAAAAAAATTTGTTTAGACATTATAGAATCGTCATCTGAACGACAGAGAAAGGAAAAAATATTAATTAAACGAAGATAGCAGTTTAATAACGGAAAATATGTATAAATCCAAATAGTGTTTTTGCTCCATTACGAGTAATGGGACCTCTTTGTAGCTCCGTTCATTAAAAAGGAGCTACACTATTGTATCTACCAACTCTCATACTACAGTAATGAAAGCAGGATGTTATGCATACGACAAAACCTAGTTTAATCCACCATTTATGTTGAAATACCTGTACCAAGTCAGGACCATTGATGTAGTAACTATTTTTTGGTTGTTGGTTCTGTAGTTTGCCGGTCTTGTGGATTGTCTTTTTTGATTTCATTTATGGGAAATCAATCTCTCAAATGCGGTCGGACATTTTCGCTTATTCTTTCCTATTCCTGATTTCGACTTTTTCCTGTCGTCGAGCATGTCGTAGAGGCAGGCATTTCTTACTCATTTGAATCACGTGAGTGCACCCATGGTTTTATTGGGTTTAGGTTACTAATTTCTGTTTTTGTATTTTTGGTTTTTGTGTTGTCTTTAATTTTCCCTTGACTTTTAGCTCTTGTTGTTTGGTTGGTTTCCTTTGCTGTTTTTCTTATATTATAAATATGAATTCCATTTGCTATTTTTATAATGACAAGTGTATTAGATATATTGCTTGTAGCGTATGTCATATGAAACTAGACAGGTGAAGTAACTACTATGCTAGTGAATAACAATTTCATTATATATTGTTTTTAATGGAATTGTTCACCTAAGTGTTTATTATGCAGATATAAATTTGTATTTTTTTATGTGTAAGATCCAAAAACCTATTCGCCCATCAGTTACATGGAGTAAACATCGGCTCTCATTTGACCAGTGTATTCGTGGCCAGGTTCTAAGGTTCCAACTTTGTCTTGCACTGTTCCAGGCCATCCTGTCCCTGCGATGGCGATCATCAATCATTAGCCGTTTAATGACTCTTCTTGACCTCAATACTGCAGCTTTTAGACAATTTCGTACTGTTCTGGCTGATAGATAACGACCAGGTAACCTTTATTACTTGAGACAGGTGCTTGCTGCAAACGGATTTTGCCTAACCAATCTACAAATGCTACTATCTTCACGTTGGGTTGTCACAGATGGTCGACCAGATCAGGAACGGTCTTAAAAGTTTTGCGTGGCAGCGTGTCTTTTTACCAAATAACTAATGGCTGTATAATGATAGCCAAGCTGACGTCCTATTGCCTTATAAGACTTACCAGTGGAATGCATGTCCATGATTTGCCATCTCTGTGCTTCTGATATCTTTGCTAGGCTTACTTCAAAGGATTTAGCAATTACAAATTCGTGATTTAAATGCCGAAACGTTGCACGAAAAAATAGTGCACTTTGGACATGATGAAGGGAGCAAACTTCACATGGACAGACAAAACCGCGCTTAATTAACATTTCACAACTGAACGATCACATCCTTTGAGTTATACATTTAACAATTAATACTGACCAAAATCATCAGAATAATCTTTTCTTTTACAATAAACGAAAAACAAAAATACAGTCATATATTCGAGGTGCTTAACCTTTATCCAGGAGTACATAGATTAAGTACTCTGATTGAATAATACAAATTTCAATGAATATGTTGACCACATTGAACTTAAAATTAAGAACACCGCAGACACCGATAGATTCGTCTCATACCTTGACCTAAATCTAGAAATTGACCAAAAAGGTCGATTGAGAACCACAATTTACTATAAAGTGATGATTTTAATTTTTTTCCTATCAGGAATTTTCCATTCCAGCAGCTTCTTAATATAGAGTATAGATCTACCAATTGATCAGGTACTAAAGTCCTTTATTTCCTCGATAGAAGGTGTCTGCTGACAGAAAATCTACTTAACCAAGGGTTAAATCATCACTTAGAAAATTTATTGTCGTCATCATCACTTGACCGTAACGGAATGTCTGTGCAACAAAATGACAATTGATTTGATCGTATGTTGTAGCCACTTGTCCTCGTTCCTACTGTATTATTACTACCCCGGATATGACTATTTACTGGATATGTATCTGAATGACGCCACGGGTGGAGCATTAGTTGCTTACCCTTCCGCATCACCTGGACTCATCCCGAGTTTTTGGTTTTTTGTGTTGTGTCACTGTTTTTTTGTAGTCTCCTCTTTTGTTTGACCATCATTTTTTGTACATAGAATTATTATCCATTGTAAACGGCTCGATATCTTCGATTCTTTTGTGTATGATTTTAAAGAAGTTTAAGAGACAAGTATGCTAGACGAAAGTTTGTTTTTAAATTTATTTAATTATACATTTTTAAATAGATATATACTGTGCACTTGCTAACCATTGGTATTAAAGCAAACCCATTTTACCAGAATTTAACCTGTTGAATATTAGCAAGGTATTTATTGTCCAATTAAAAGAAATTGGCTTATTCACTTAAGAAATTCCTAGTCACTTAATTTGTATACTTGCAAAAGTTACTTTAAGACTTATTTCTAAATTTTTAGCCAGACAATTTAATAGAGACATTATTAGTATTGTTTGCTTTACTTAAAACAATTTACAAATATTTAATTTCTCTTACGGTACGAATTGCGCGCAGGTGACCTCATTTTACCAAAATGTGAAAAAGTGTGTATAGTCAATAACGTAACAGTTGCAACTAAATAATGAAGGTACTTGACTCAAAATGTGTACATCAAGTCCGATAATTAATAAAATATAATATTTATCAAATTATTTACATTCATGCTACATTTATACAATAAATATCTACGAAACGTTAATTTCCTACGGTGATTAACAACAGCAGAGAAGATATTTCACAAAATATATAGCAATCTCATCTGAAAATGCTGTTTCAGAACTTAAGACAAAATCAGTTCTGCACTTTTCGTTTTGATACAAATACAAAACAAATATGATGTAACAGTTCAAAGAAAATATTTCTAGTTGTCATAATAACTTATTTACTCTGAATTTCATATTTATTATTTTTACCAACAATGAAGTCATTGAATACATAAACATACAAATCTAGATACATGTAGTATTTTGGGATAAAAACAAAACATGATTACATCAGCAAAACTTTACGATATGTTAACATAGAAAACATAACGTCAGTGTCAAATTTTTTGTACTAATTGTTATGAGATCAATGTGTTTGATATTATGACATTAATACCGGTATGTAATTATAAAGAAGCCGCTGAAACCGATCTTTACTTTTTAAAATAAATGGTCAAAAAACAAACAGTACCCAAATAAAGTTAATTAAATTAAAATTGTCAGAAACAATTGACAAAACTGTCGACAGAAAATGAACACTGATAAAAATTGTCAAAAGAATAAACTAGTTACGTGGAAATATTACAATTTTCAGTATACACAATTGACCCGTTATAAATTATCATAAGAAATGTTTAATAGACATATATCGTTAAAAGAAGCAAAATTTCCAGTGTGTAGAAAATGATTTAAAAATGTCTCTAGGTTCTCAAAACAATGAAAATTGAAGGGACAAAGATAAAGAACAACAATTGGAAACAAACAGCAAACTGACGAAAAAATAATTCTATCGCACTTATATATGTAAAGCAAAATTAAGCACAATAATTATAGTAAAATGCAATACAAATTAAATATCATATGTAAACAAATACCGGTATTTTATGAGCATGTATTATTTTGTTTTATTATGGAATGTTTTTTCATTTGTTTATGTCATTAATGGTACCACCACATCCGGAACCATTCTGAATCCTGTTCCATAATTACTTGTTTCCAAACGTGGACAGTGCAGCTGTTTTCTCTTGATATATAATGCGCAGAAAAAAACGAACAGTGCAATGACGAATAATGTAATCGCGGTAACTGTAACCACGCGTACTTCTAAAAAGGAATCGATGTATTTTGATATTAAAGATGTGTTGATAAGCATTGGTAATAAAAAGAACAAACTTAAATAGATTTAAGATATGCATTTATATTTTTAATTTATTAGAGTCTCCGTAAATTAGTATGTCCCACATAACTAATAATACACACCTCTTTCGATATGTATGAAGGTAAACATTTCATTTGTAATATATAGAGTTAGATAATTATTCGCTTTGAAAAAAATAGAACTAAAATAATTTACAAAAGGTAATAAAACAGGTTCTTATTTTTTTTCAGAAGAATACTTAATTTATTATATATTAACAACATGACGTATTTAGGCGTCTTGTTTCGATTATACTGTTTTGATTACAACAATTTTGAGGATACCATCTGATATTAAAATGCATAATTTCTCTCGTTAGATCTAAAAAGGGTTGCAAATCACAAAACAGATGCACAAATATAGTTGGCAGAAATGTGTGGCCTTCAACATTTTGCATATTTAAGATATTACCTAAATCTGAGTTCTGTTCCTTAGTGCCGGTTTTAATGTGATCCGAATTTGCTACATATACTGTAATGCTACTTCCTGCTACGAATTCTGAAAAATTTACACAAACATATAACAGCTGTAATAAAGAGCCTTCAGTTTATGTATTTACTGAATCATGACATGTCTCCATCCTAATGCTTTCATGAACTGATTCATTAATCAGTAGTAAAATAAAAGAACATGTCAAAATAGTTTAATGTAGCAACATTCTATATTTTGTCATCTCTCTCTCTCTCTCTCTATCTGTCTCTCTCTCACTCTCTCTCTCTCTCCCTCTCTCTCTCTCTCTCTTCCTCTCTCTCTCCCTCTCTCTCACTTTCTCTCTCTCTCTCTCTTTCCCTCTCACTACCTCTCTCTCTCTCTCTCTCTCTCTCTCTCTCTCCCTCTCTATCTCCCTCGCTCCTCTCTCTCCCCTCTCTCTCTCGCTATTTCCCCCTCTCTCTCTCTAGATAGCTAACACCATGTACTACAATCTTGATTACATGAACAGAAATATATTTGGCAGAAATGTGTGGCCTGCAACATTTTGCATATTTAAGATATTACCTAAATCTGAGTTCTGTTCCTTAGAGCCGGTTTTTATGTGATCCAAATTTGCTACATATCCTGTAATGCTACTTCCTGCTACGAATTCTGAAAAATTAACACAAACATATAACAGCTGTAATAAAGAGCCTTCAGTTTATGTATTTACTGAATAATGACATGTCTCCATCTTAATGCTTTCATGAACTGATTCATTAATCAGTAGTAAAATAAAAGAACATGTCAAAATAGTTTAATGTAGCAACATTCTATATTTTGTCATCTCTCTCTCCCTCTCTCTCTCTCTCTCTCTCTCTATCTGTCTCTCTCCCTCTTTCTCTCTCTCTCTCTCCCTCCCTTTCTCTCTTTTTCCTCCCTCTCTCTCTCTCCCTCTCTCTCACTTTCTCTCTCTCTCACTCTTTCCCTCTCACTACCTCTCTGTCTGTCTCTCTCTTCCTCTCTCGCTCTCTCCCTCTCTCTCTCCCTCGCTCCTCTCTCTCCTCTCTCTCTTTCTTTCTCTCTCTCTCTCTTTCTCTCTCTAGATAGCTAACACTATGTACTACAATCTTGATTACATGAACAAAAATATATTTGGCAGAAATGTGTGGCCTACAACATTTTGCATATTTAAGATATTACCTAAATCTGAGTTTTGTTCCTTAGAGCCGGGTTTAATGTGATCCGAATTTGCTACATATCCTGTAATGCTACTTCCTGCTACGAATTCTGAAAAATTTACACAAACATATAACAGCTGTAATAAAGAGCCTTCAGTTTATGTATTTACTGAATAATGACATGTCTCCATCTTAATGCTTTTATGAACTGATTCATTAATCAGTAGTAAAATAAAAGAACATATCAAAATAGTTTAATGTAGCAACATTCTATATTTTGTCATATCTCTCTCCCCCTCTCTCTCTCTCTATCTGTCTCTCTCCCTCTCTCTCCCCCTCTCTCTCACTTTCTCTCTTTCTCACTCTTTCCCTCTCACTACCTCTCTCTCCCTCTCTCTCTCTCCCCTCTCTCTCTCTCTCTCTCTCTCTCTCTCTCTCTCCTCTTTCCACCTCTCTCTCTCTTTCCCTCTCTCCCTCCTTTTCTCTCTCCCTCTCTCTCTCTCTTTCTTTCTTTCTCTCTCTCTCCCTCTCTCTTTCCCTCTCTCCCTCCCTTTCTCTCTCCCGCTCTCTCCCTCTTTCTTTCTTTCTCTCTCTCTCTCTTTCTTTCTTTCTTTCTTTCTTTCTTTCTTTCTTTCTTTCTTTCTTTCTTTCTTTCTTTCTTTCTTTCTTTCTTTCTTTCTTTCTTTCTTTCTCTCTC